>KK118281.1:655614-674005 GCA_000611955.2 Stegodyphus mimosarum | reverse complement strand
AACCTATGTAACCTAATGGTCAATGTTTTACATCAGTTAGAAGGAAAAGGTGACAAGTACTATGTGGCCTTTGATTTCTGTTATGAAGCTGAAACACTTAAAATTTTTATCCTAGAATTTTCTGTTGAGTTCGATTTTCTAAATTTCCAAATTAAATTTTTTAAAAATTTTTTCCTGGTTTATTATAATTAATTTATTACCCTCCTTCAAACTGAAAAATTATTTTTATTAAATATAACTGAGCAATGAATTATTGCAGCATGGTTGGAATTTAAAAACTATTCAATTATTATTTCTTTTTGCAACTAAAATTCCTTTTGATGGAATGGTGATTAGAATTTTGATTTTAAAAAATTTAGAATTTCTTACATTGTACATATAAATTTAAGTTGCCGATTAAAAACTTGAAAATGCAGTTTGGAATGTGATTTAGGGCCAAGATCATTGTAGTGTTAGTGACAGTGTTGAATTATATTGCTACAAATTTTGTATATTTGTAAATAATTTTAGTGAAGTTATATGTAAAATTGTAATATCATTGTAGTATTGTATAATGCCTTAAGAGAGTGAAACTTTGCCAGAAAAATAAAGTTACAGGAATTTTGTTGCCAAATTTAGCAAGAAATCATCAAAAGTTGCCGAACTTGGCGACATTTTGATCCAGTCGCTGTATAACTGTAATTTGTGTGATCCATATGTGACTAACTGTATCCAGCCCAATATGAAACTGTAGCTGTATAAGCATTCCAGCAATTTCAAGAAATGAAAAGGAACTGGAAATTTGTAGACAGCTGGGGAAAACTGTATAAGACCAGAGAGAACATCAGTTGTCTGTTTAATCACAGTACTGAGAGATCCCTGTACAAACTTTGCTTTTTTTTTTTTTTGATGTTCTTAGTAGTCATTGTGTTAATGTTCTTAGTAGTTTTAATTGGTAACTCCTGATTGTGTTTTGTCATACTGAGAAGAGCTGTACAAGCTTTTGTAAGAACTCGTGAAAAGTTCCAGAACTGTAAAGAGTTTCTTTTTGAAAATAAATTTCATCAAGCTATCATCAATGCTTTGTGCATTCAATCCATTATGAACATGTATGCATGTACATAAACATGTACGAAATAACAATAGTTATTTCTAATTCCATGAGTTGCTTAATCTTCTGTTTTATTTTTCACATAGCTTCAATGATTAATTTTGATCATCAGATTTACTGGCCAGTTTTAAAGAGAGATTCAGATGAGGCTTTCAGTGAGCTGTAACTATTGTTTTAAAATAAATAATCAACATATTTTTGTTATTAACATCTAGATGGTATTTTGTAGAAATTTATGATGTGACACTGATGTCTAGATGGCATTTTGCAGAAAGTTATGATGTGACACTTTATTGTTTGCAAGTATTCAAAGCTCAAGAAACATTTCTAAATTGTCAAAAAATACTATTCTTAAAAGTACTCTAGCTGAATTATTTCTTCTTAAAAATCTGATGCAGTTGCTTCCTAGGAAGGGAGAAAAAAAGCGTACAACATGAAACCTCCAATTTGGGGACAGAGATGCAGTCTAAAGTGTATTTTGTAGAGATTTAAGAATTCATTTTTATACAAACTTACTATTTATTTTAAATTTGTTATATGTATTTTATTATTGTATAACAATTAGTTCACTGGTTCATAATCATATTTTTGGTGTTAAGTTAGAATGTTAAATGTCACATTTATAATTACTTGTACTTCAGTTTACTATTATCCATATTAATTTATCAAATTATATATGTGTCTGAAGACATTGCATGAAATATTATTTAATATTTATGTATTTATTTCTACTTCAGACAGACACTAAAAAGCCAGATAAAGTAGTTTGTTGTTAAATTTATTTTCTCACAAAGAGCTGTGCCAAATCTTTTAAAATGTTGCTCAAAGGTATAATTAATTCTCATAAAATTATAAATTAAATGTATTTAAATGCACTAGAATTTGCTGTCAGTTCTGTTTTCTTGTTTACTTACTTAAAGCATGTTTATGCTGAGTAAATTTACTCATTGCCTTGAGAACCGGATAGTGATCTCACTTGCCTTTTGCATTTTCTTCTGCATGTTAATTTTACTCAAAATTTATATTCCAGATATAATTTTTATGTCAATTTTTCGTTAACTCTGAATTTTGATACTCATTAAATTTAACTTCTTCTGTTCTCTATATTGCATGTACATCATTTGATTTATCTTCTAGGCCCTTCTTTGCACAAAATTTTTGTTGTATTCCTGCATTCATAATTTATTTAATCCACTTAAAAAATGTGATAAATTGTATTTATTATATTATTTATCCAGAAAGTGAGTTCTGCTTAGCAACACACACATATGCACACACAAAAAAGGAAACATTATTTGTAGCTAACCTTTGTTAAATAATTAATCACAATGGTCAGACTATTTTTCAACATAAGGACCACCATTGTTTAGGCATTTATTGTAACAGGGCACAAGTGTTTGGATGGCCTTGTCAAAGAGCAATGCCACTTGCGATTACAACCATTTGGTAACAATGGATCTGACCTTGCTGTTGTCCTGAAACTGCTTGCCAGGAAGAAAGGACTTCAGGTGCTTGAAAAGATGAAAGTCACTTGGGGCAAGATTCAAGCTGTAGGGGTTGGTGGTCAAAACCTTCCCATCGTAACTCCATAAGGCCATGTTGCGTGCAGTGTGTGGTCATGCATTGTCATGGATAAGCAAACTTCCATCCTGAGGCATGCCATGATGCTTATTCTGTATTGTATGACGTGTTTTTGTAAGCTTCTCGCAATAACTTGCCATGTTGAGTGTGCCATGAAATCCACCAGCAAAACATACGTCGATCCCAAAACACTGTGCACCAATTTGTGATACGTAATTAATGGCTTGGCTTTCATCTGTCTTGGTGATGAATTTGTTCCTCCATTCCACTGATTGCAGTTTGGATTCGGGGTTACATGACACACCCAGGTCTCATCACTGGTCACGATCTGGCTTAAGAAGGCATTGCCCTCTTTGTTGTATTGTTTCAGTAAATCTAGAATACTGCCCTGAAATTTAAATCTCTGTTGCTGTGTCAAACTGTGAGGTACCAAGCACAAAATGTTTGGAGTTTCAATTTTTTTTATACAATCTCGTGCAGAAGTAACTTGGAAATCTGAGGAAATTCCAGAGAAATTGTCGTTAGGGTGAAACATCTGTTCTCCATAATCTTTGCATTAACTACTGCAATCAAATCATCATCAATCAGATGATGGACACCCATTTCATTCATTATAAAAAACACTTTGATGTCCTTCTTTAAATTGCAGCACCCACCTGCTGACCATGGAATCACTCATTGTATTGAGTGCATACGCATCACAAATTTGTTTGTGAATTTCACAATCTTTGATGTTCCTCACATTGAGAAATCTATGACTGACCGTTTCTTGCATGTGCTGAAATGCTCAATTGTTTCCAACATTTTACACTCTCACCAAACAAAGTGCGGCAAGAAGTCAAACGATCTGAAAATGCCTTTCCTTGCTTGACAGTGACTCAACAGAAAGAACATGGATGCTTAAACTAACAAATACAGCTATTCTATGGAGAAAATGGAAAATAGAACTTGCTTTCTGGAACTTTGTTCATATTTTGAAACAGAAGAAAATTGCTGATGTTCTTCGTTTGGAAAAAAAGAATACTGAGTGTCATTATTCTGTCTTCTGTTTTTGATATAATATTGCCTGTTGAGGGACTAATTTTCCTCTAGCCTCAACTGTAATTTGTTTTGCCCAGGTATAATAAAACCTAGTGTAAGATATTGTAAGCAGGAATTTGAACTTGGGCATTATTCTTTATGTGTTCAGAAGTGCGCTAATTTAGGAATTGCTCATTAAAAGTATGTCATGATAAAAATCATGCTGTTAGCATAAAACTGTGTAATAATCTGTAGAAGAATTATCTGTAAAGCTTTGTCTCTTCATTAACAATTAATGCAGATCTGTAAGTAATAAATGTAGCTGCTACCGTGTAGGAATTGCTGTGGGATTCTAGTAGTTTTTTGACAAAATAATGAAGTCAAAATTTTACTAACATCTACAAAGTTATGTATGACCATTTAAAAATCTTAATTTTGCTTTAATCATGTATCTAAATTCATGTACTAAAATCTTTTAAATTTTTCTGTAAATAATTGTTATCTCCCTTCCCCCGATTTTCTAAAATATGTTTTTTTTTTTAATTACAGTACCTAGAAGCATGTCTTTTTGCATTTAAAGAAATTGCTGAAAGTGTTGATGTAAAAGAATCGTGTTATCTACCTATGTTTATGGCTCATCTAAGAAACGTTCCTTTGCAGCATATAAGAATAATTTCTGCCACTATGGAAGCTATAGGTAAAACAATTAGTTCATAATATGATAATCATAATGTAAAGAAAAACTGTATAAAATTAACTGTGAAGTGATACTCGTTATGTTTTCAGTATTATGTAAATATTTCATTTATTTAATTTTAAATGTTTGAATTAGTGTAGTAATTTGTCTCATTAAGAAAATATAGCAAAAAATTACTACTTTTGGTGAAGTTCAATAAGAAATGTTCTACTAGTTTGTCATAAATTCTTTATTATTAAACAAGGTGTTTTAAATTTAAACAGAAAGCACAAATCAGTGATTAGTCTCCTGAGTATTTCTAACTAGAAAAGTTAAAGGCAGTTCCTTGAAATATTTATGCATTTTGTATCATTTACAGAAATGATACAAAATTTATTTTATTTTTAGAATTAATAATTTAGAATTTGAAATCAACTAAACTTCTAATTGTAATATTTTTATTCTGCTTAAGTATTTAAAAGGGTTGCCATATCATGTGATTTTTCACAAATTTGTTACTTTTGACAAAATTGTGCTACTAAAATTTATGTTTATGTTATGTAGCTAAATTTTGCTTCTTAAAAATTATTTTAATATATCATAAAATTCGTATATGTTAATACAATGTATGTATCAAAATTGGTTAGTAATAATAAGTAATAAATTCCAAAACATCATTCTTATTAAAATTCCATGCGGAATTCAATATCAAGATCTAAGTATCACTTATTTATTTAGTGTATACATGAGTAATTTGTATAGCAAAATGAGTATAAAACTAATTATGCATGCTAATGTTAATATTAATG
This sequence comes from Stegodyphus mimosarum, assembly GCA_000611955.2. Lineage (NCBI taxonomy): Eukaryota > Metazoa > Arthropoda > Arachnida > Araneae > Eresidae > Stegodyphus > Stegodyphus mimosarum. The sequence continues at coordinate 668,829 of KK118281.1, read as the reverse complement.
ATTTTATCAGTGCTGACTTTACAACTGGGAAAAAAACGTGGTTTAAAAATAAAACTGTAAGTTATTTTTAGTTTTGGTTTTAAACCAGTTTTCCACCGATTGTAGAGTGATCACATATTGGTTTATGGCCCACATGCTATATATTTGAAATTCATTCTGCTGATTATAATATTGCTGAGAACTAAACAACTGAAATGACTTAAAAATCAAAGCAATGCCAGATTTCTAAATGAAAAATCAAACAAATTTAACTGTGAAAGAAGGTAGCTTTTATTAGCAGTCAAAACCTGTGGAATAAATTAATATATATTAATATAATGTATGTATCAAAACTTATTTATAATTACACCTATCTCTCAATTTACACAGTACTAGTTTTATATGATTTCGGTTTTACACGACTTAAAAAGTAACGGATTTCAAAAACTTGGTAAAAATGTATATTCAGCTGCATATATGCAAATACATATATTTGAAGTCATTTTTGAATCTCATTCCTTTGGTAACATTGGTGGCAACAACAAGGATGGGGATTCCTTGTGTTGTAAAAGGGGAATCCCCATAGTATCTATTTGTATTTCACAAGTTATTTGGTTCATGTGAAGTAGTGCAGTATGAGGATTTTAGCAGAAAAGCTTACATCATTTTTATCTACATCAGGAATGTCAAACTTATAGGTACACTTGGGCCAAACAAACAAGGTTTAAATTTAGGCGGGGCGCAAAAAAAAAATCAATATTCATAGAAACGTAGATTTATTTTTAAAGAACAAGAAAAATTTAATGTTTACGTCCTGATACTTGAAATCTCTTCTCTGCTATTATCTTTCCTATTTCGGGAGAAATTTTGTTTGCAGTGATAACTTTCAACGCTGACCCAAGGTGATCATAATTAATATGGTTTCTAATAGGAGACTTATTACCTTTCATGACTGAAAATAACTGCTCGCACCGATAAGTGCTACCAAACATAAAAATAATTTCATATGCGAATTTTCGAGTATTTTCAAACTGGCTGGTAAATATTTGTAAAATTCAGTCACGCCCACTTCAATTAATTTTGCTTTCAAATTTGAGTTGCATTGAATCTCGATCACCTCCATTAGCATATGGCTGGGTACTGAGTCAATACTTATTGAGAAAATCGAAGAAAACAAAAAAAAATTTGTCTTCAAGAGAACTAAAATCATTAAACCTCGTTTCAAATTCAGTTGTTAAATTTGCAATTTTTTCTGCGTATTTTTAGTACGAACAAGTATCATCTAAACTTGATTTGTTCATGCTGCACGTCGGGAAGTGCGTCAAATCTTCATTTTTAAGTTGTTTTTCCCAAAGAACTAGTTGACATTTAAATGCTTTAATTATGTCAAACATGTTCATAATGATATAATCTTTTCCTTGTAACGATAAATTTAAATCGGTTAAGTGTTTGTTTATATCAACCAAGAAAGATAAATCTTGTATCCATATTGGATCGTAAAACAAACTTACGTCTTGATTTTTCGTTTTTAAAAACTGACATATTTCTTCTTTCAAATCCCAGAATTGTTTGAGAATCTTGGAGCAAGATAACCAACGTACCTCGGTATAGTAGGACAAACCCGAATATTCACTATCTAACTCACTTAAGAAAGCAGTGAATTGACGCTGATTTAAACCTCGAGATCTTATAAAATTTATAACTTTTTTTTATATGACAAAACATTCTCCATATTTATTACTTTCGTGCATAGAACTTCTTGATGTATAATACAATGCATATGATGAATGTTTGAACCGTGAATTTCACTTTTTTTTTTATATATGACAAAACATTCTCCGTATTTATTACTTTCGTGCATAGAACTTCTTGATGTATAATACAATGCATATGATGAATGTTTGAACCGTAAATTTCACTAAGTTTTTTTCTTAGTAATGCTACGAAGCCCTTGTTTTTCCCGGTCATTGATGGAGCGCCATCTGTAGCTACAGAATTTAATTTTGCAATGCTAGATTGTATTTTTGCAGACGTCCAAAAACACTAGTAAATATATCTTCTCCTGTGGTAGTACCAGGCATCGGTATTCGTTACAGTAATTCCTCAAAAATGTTAAAATTCTTGTCACAAGAACGAAGAAACACTGCTAATTGAGCTTTGCCACTAATGTCCGTGCTCTCGTCACAGGCAATGGAGAAACTTTCGAAACTAGATGATTTTGCTTTGATCTGATCACTTAAATTCGCGGCTAAATCAGTAACTCTTTCCGCAACTGTATTTCGAGACAATGAAATTGATTGAAAAGCCTTCACATTTCCAGGACAAACAATTTCTCCAGCTTTCATTAGGCATTCCTTGATGAAATCACCGTCAGTAAAAGGCTTCGAATGTTTAGCTATCAACTCGGACAAGACGTAGCTTGCATGTACCGCCGCTTCACTTTCTTGCAATACTTTACTAAACATGGACTGTTGCTTTTTCACTCCTAACTTGAGCTCTTTCAACTTTTCTTCTCTCATTAATCCTTCGTAATTGTTATATTTCGATTTGTGTTGTTCGTAATGACGTTTAATATTATATAACTTTGGTACATTAATAGTATTATTACATATCAAGCAGATTATTTTATCTTTTATTTCACAGCAAAAATATTCTAATTCCCATTTTACTTGGAATATTCTATGTTCGTCAGCGATTTTTCGTTTAATTTTACTACCACTTGGTTTTGATATAGACATACTGAATACAAAGGGCTGGAATAAACACGGTTAACGTTAAAAAGTTAACAAAAATTTATTCTTTCCACAAGAGATAAATCAAAATGCTGAAATATTTCTTCAAAAATATTCTAACAATATCACAAGATGTCAAACGTTTAGCAAAAATCAATTCAAAACAGAGAAACCAATTCTATCTCACAGCGAAATCGCTACAAATCAATCACAGCATTAAGTAAATTCTAAATAAAAAAAAAACTAACTAAATAAATAACTATGAAATCCGTAACAATATGAATTAAGTAATAATTAATAATAAAGCAAAGTGCATGCACATGCATGCACCAATATATCGTACAAAACTATGATTGGAAAACTGAGACCATGAGTTCGGCTATCGGGGGATGCGTACAAGTTCTGAGTGCACGTGTCCCCCAAAAGCCGAAGGTAGCTGAACGCGATCTACTCACACGCATTTGTAATTTAAGTATTGTGTGTGTCAGCTCGCTGTGAGAAATCTAACAACACTGAATAAATTATCGTTAATGACTTAGCAGTAAGCATTTCATTTTTTTCTTCGTCGATATGTTATTTTATTATTATATATTATTATTTGCCGATATATTGGCCGGGCCGCAAAAATATTTGTTGTGGGCCGCAAAGCCCTCTAAAGATTTATATTCAGGGAGGCTTTGGTCAGGGACACCGTTGATTGTGTGGCATAGCTGGAATTCGACATTTCCTTTTCCCTTTTATCACTTAACTTCATAATATTGAAAAGGGACCAGATGTGCTGTGAGCCACATCAAAAGGTCTCATGAGCTGTGGTTTGGGCATCCCTGTAGTAGATACATTGTAAATGTATAAGTGTGTTTTTCGTATATCAGCAGATAGGAGATGGAAGTGCAATATCTGTATGCTGTCTTTTGAGTTGTTCACATTCACAATTCTCCCTTTGAGATGCACACATTATGTTTGCAGAGAATTCTTGAAAAATTCATGAAATGCTTTCTAGCATCACCATACATTACTATTTTCTGAATGGAAAGGGAGTGGTATGGCAGGCTGAAGAAAAAGCAAAGAAAGCATTGATGCCTGAAATCATGAAGTGGCAGTTCATTTTAACAGAGAGAGGGCAATTTTTCTGCTGTGTAGAAATTTGATTTTGAAATTGAATGAATTTCTTAATTAGTAGTAATTTGTAACATTTTGAAAATGGTTAAGCAAAGAAAGTCTAAATAGTTAACAGATCGTAATGATCTTGTTAGCCAGAGGAATATCTGCATTTGAATTAAAAATTTCTGAAACAGCATTGTGCAATTTACTTTAACAAAGAATTATAATTGTTAAAAGACTCGCAGAATATTATAAAAGTCTCAGAAGTATTAAAAAAGCAAAAAATTGAACAATGTTGAAACTGTTCTTCTAGAACGGTTTTGAGTAATGAAACTGAAGAGTGTTCCTATTTCTAGAGCTCTTTTCACTATAAAACCTCTGGAATTCTCTAAAGCACTATTCTGTAATTTTGTATCAACTAACAGATGGCTCACAAGTGAGAAAGGGGTGGGGGGGGAAAATCCAACATTTTTAATTGGAAACTGCATGGTGAGAAGGAGGAGGATGCAAATCATCATGATCTGGGCTGTGTTACAAAGCAATAACAGAATATACATTAATAAAAGTGAAACAGTATGGACCCAGGAATGTGCAATATGCACCCAATAATTAAGAAGACAACAATGGTTATTGTCAAAAACAGAAAACCTTGATGTTGGATGAGTTAAGAATTAACCTGTAACTTACCATAGTAACAAGAATTCATAGATGAAAAGTAGATTGATTTTCTTTTGAAAAGTAACAGCGAACTGAAAAATAAAAAGTAGCTTAACTGATTAGATAACTGTGCAGGATACATGCCTCTGATATAAAAATTATCATAGGTACTTAAATAAACATAGCTTTAAATAAAGTATTTTTCAAATATGTAGCGTTTTTTAAAATTTTATTTTAAAATATTTTGATATTGAAATATTTTGTAGGTGCTTATGCTGAATGGATCAATGTTCATCCTAATGTTTTGGGCTATGTTGTTCCACTTCTCCTTATGGGTTTGCAAAATGCTGAAATTGCTGTGTCTGCTACATTTGCTTTAAAAGATATCACCAGCTGTTACTCTGCCATGCAACCGTTTGCTGAAGAGATCCTTCATGCATGTTTGGTAAGTAAAAAAAAAAAAAGAACAGTAATGCATATTACTGAAAAATGAATATATATTAGTTTTTTTTTTAAATTTTCCTTGTTGGTTATTTATATAGTTAGAAAATGACATATTTTTAACAAATAAGAAAGACATGAAAGTTTATTTACTGAGGATGTTAATTTATACAGTCTTTGCAGCATGACCTGTACTGTTTTTGCAGTCATGGTCATCAGTTCAAGTATGGATACATGATCTGGATAAATGTGTTGCCAAATAAAGGGATGATTGTTTTTTTAATAAGCCGCATTTTTTTATTATTTTATTACATTTTTTAATTCATTTTAGTTTTGTAACTGAAATGGAAACCGTTTGATAGCATCAGTGGTGAGCTTCGAGGCTACCAAAAACAAATTGTCTTTGATTTGCCTTCCCCCCCTCTTGTTTATTTATTCCCAGAAAAACATGTCTTTTATAGACCAGTATTAAATTTTTATATTAAAACATAAAATGAAAGTAAATTATTTCCCAGTTTCATTTATTTAATTGAGATGGTTTTAACAGAAAAACTGCGCAATAAAATTCCTGTTATTGTAAAAAAAGCTGAAGTCAGTATGGAGATTGCTGCTGTTTGTAGTACTAGATCCAAACAAACCTTTAGTTTCATCAAAAATATTTCCAAAACATCTTTTAAGAAAATTTAATTCTGAACCCTTTTTCTTGGGGGGGGACTTTATTTGGCCTTTATAGGTTAGGTTAGGTTAGGTTATTCAGTTATGGCAAAGCACACGAGGGCTATCTGCCTAAAGGGAGGGATGCCTTTGTGGAGGACTTTCTAAGGGAAACTGGCTCGTATACACGTTACACATGGGGAAAACCACGAAAATGCCCATGCAGCCAGCCCGTTCGCGGGATTCGAACCTCAGACCGAACAACTAGTGTTCAGCGTCTTTACCGCTCGGCCACTGTTGGGCCCATTTGGCCTTTATAACCTTCTAAAACAGTGGTTCTTAACTTTTTTTTCCACATGCATCTCTCATCACTGCTATATGATTGACCCCCCCCCCCTCCTTTCCAAAACTCAAAAAAATACGTATACACTATTTAAATTTAGATTATTTTTTTAATGAGTTTTATAAAATAAACAAAAAAAGTATAGAAAATCTTGATAAATACAAAAACTTGAATAAAAGTAGTTTTTTTTATATTCAGAGGCTGACATTGTATACTTTACAAGTAATTAAAAGGCTGATCTCATCTCTCCTTAAAAATGTAAAATTTTCTCCTGGTAGAAAATCCCTGTCCTAAAAGATCTGCTGAGGTGGGATAAAAAAATGTGTTGTATTTTCAGGTATAAAATTTTGTGTATTTAAATTTACCCTTTATTTTATGTGATTTGTGATATTTTTTATGATTATATTTTTAAAATTCTAAAGTTTCTTTAAATGTTTTTCTATTAATGCACAGTTATTTGTATTTAATTTTTTTTAATAATATTAAAGTGTTAAACTATATGTTAAAATTTTCACAGCTGACTTTTGTATAGCATTATTTATACATTCAAATCCAGCAGTATGGCCTCTAGCCTGTGCTATAATCATAATATCCAGGAGTTTTCGTGATATTGATTAACTTAGGATTGGAGGAGAAAAGAAAGGAAAAAGAAGGTGTTTTCATTCAGTTTAGTTTATATCAGCCGCACTTGGGCTGAACTGGTCTGAAGAGTAGGCAAACTGCAAGTAGTGTATACCCGACAAAGAGATCAGGACTTCAGTGATTCTGGATTTGGGATTTTTCAGATATTAGATCATCAGTTTAAATCTTGTAAGATGACAAGTAGAAATTATAAAATAAAAAATATGTATGGTACAGTCATTTATGAAATAATGGAGCATTTATAACTTTAAGAGATTCCAAATTAAAAAAAAAAAAAAAAAGTCTGTATTTATTTGTTTTCTTTATCAAATATTTCATTCAATGTAAGTTATTTAATTTGCTTCTTTTTTCTTGCTAATACTTCCTCTTTAATCTTTAATTCTATAGACAGACCTAATTTCTTGTTCAGTTACAAAGTTCCACTGTTCAAATCCTCTAATTACCATGCTGAGAATTTCCACTAAAATGTCCATCAAAATTTTTTTATTCTAAACAACCTTTCTGTCACTTTCTTCACTATCTTATTTCAGAATTATTTAATTATCAATATTTTCAAGACTGATAACCATATCACAAATTTTGTCATCTATTAGTTGATAAATGATTTGGGCACTGTCATGGCAATGAGAAACTTCTGTTATATCATCTTCATTTATTACATTTCTTCATAGATTCCATTAATTTGGAAATTTTGTTTTTTGTTTGCAGTATCTGAAAAACCTTCAAATTTGTGGCTATCATCATAAAGCTTAGCTAGCGTTCACTGTACCTTATTGGCGATGTATCATGAAATTGGCTACTAAACACATGTTGTTCTGCTAAATATTGTCTTGCTTTTATCATACATTGACAAAGTTAAGCCTGAATCATACTAATAATTTAGTTATTTATTAGACTTACTACTATTTCCCACATATGCTTAAGGATTATCTGAGTCCCAAATAAATAAGTTCTCACATATACTTATCCAGGGCTGGTACTAGACATTTTGTGGCCAATTGCAGTCTCTGTGGGTCAGAAATTCTGCTGCCAAGCACCTCCCTTAATTCTTAAAAATTTGCATCACAGTATCGTCTGTAAATTTTAATACTTTTGCCTCCTCTGTATCCTGTTGCCCGGTGCGGCCTCACCAGCTCTGACACTGGTCCTGGGCTTGACTGAAAAACAAATCAGTTGTTCTCAATTCAAACAACACTAAATTTAATCTTTTTATCTATAAGTATAATTTACAAAATCTATTTTTTGCATATGGAAAGAAATTTCTGCTAGTGAGCACACTCAACACTTTGCAGCAGAGTTAGCAGAAGTTATAATCTTCTCGAAATTTAAAGTTAACATGAAAGGTTAAGTGGTCTCTCTGATATGTGTTCCGCCAATGAACTTTGACTTGGCAGTATGCAGCCTGTTCCTGCTTACTTTTTAAACCTCTGTATTAGGCGGGAGGTGGGAGGCAGGCAAAAATTGGCCACCTCCGTAACTCCAGTTATCTTGCTTCCCGACGCTAGTTCTACACTTACAGGCAACGGTTTATTAATTCACTTTCTCAACCAATTGACCAGGCCCATGGGGTGACCATTCCCAGTTCTCGGTCTCATGGAAGGGTGCGGCCCTTATTCGCCCAGCGCTTCGATTGGTCGTCAAAATGCTCCTGCCAGTACCCAGTGTTATTGGGACTTACATTGGATTTATCCTTTCTCACCCCATGGGGCACCTGGAATAATCCAGGGGCAGTTTCCTGCTGCCCTCACAGGTCATGGGTAACCATCAAGCTCCATGATTATGTACCCGTGTGGCCGAGACTGCCTAGGTACAGATCCTAGGCAGTAGCTTGACAGAGTTCTCTGTGTTGACCCCCTGGGGAGAAATATAAAAGGTTAGCATGCTCTTTGATAGTCTATTAATGCTTTTTAAAAAAAAAATGTTTAGACATCACTGCCTGAGTCATTTCTCAAGTGGCAGCATGTTTGTTGATAGTTATGCAGTGATGAAAGGGAATAATAAATAATGATTTGTCAGGTTGGCATCCAAAGTGAAATTAAGGATGGGGTCTCTTTTATTTATTATTTTATTTTATTATGAAAAGAGTACTGTGTGGTAGGAGTGTAAAGCATAAAAAACATTAAAAAGAAAGGGGGGTTGCTAGTGATCTGGAGACCTGAATTTTAGATCATTCCGGGCATTGGAGGTCTACATTTTTGACTTAGTACTATACTAGTAGAAGACTTCCAGTCTCAAGAAATAATTTAAAAAACTGTTGACAAGTGAAGACATTTTATATCGTAACATAAAATTCACCTTTATAGAAATAAACATACCATAAATATAAATTATGATATGTGTATATAACAAATAAACATATTATAAAATTCACATTTGTTCAATTTTTTTCAGTTTTTGTTTTATTATATTTCATTTTAACATTTTTATTTTCTCATATACTCCATTGAATCTGCTTACATCAATTAATTTATCACTGCAACCCTATATAAAATTCTCTTTATAATTTTTTCGGCATAGATTTGAATCCTAATCTATGAAACTTTTTATTGGCAAACTGTACTGCTGACAGTCATCTGTCTAATTTTATTTTTCTGATACTTTAAAACTGAAGCAGAACGTAAAAACTAGAACTTGTTTTTTTATTATGGCAAAGCGCTTGAAGGCCGTCTGCCTAAGGGAAGGGTTGACTTTGTCAAAAACCGTCTGAGAGAAACTGGTTGGTATTCATGTTGCATATGGAGAAAATCATGAAATCCAGCCATGCAACCAGCCTTTTCACCTTGGTTTGAATCCAAGATGAACTACCAACATTCAGCATTGTTTAGCCAGTCGGCCGCAGGTGGGACCATAAAAAGAAGAATAAATTCCAATTTTTTTCCCTTTTTCTGCGTAGCATAAGAGGTTTTTAATAGAGATTTAAGATAGAGTGCTGGATTTTCCTTGAAGGTAGATCTGTAGGCCTGTTTGTAGACTCTGTAAAAATATTTAATTACAGAAGATCACCTTAAAAAGAAAATATTAAGAATGCCTTCCATAACATTCAAATTTAACATTTCAAGAGATAATGTTTCAAGAAACAAGCCATAACTGATTTATAGCGAAATGGTAAAAGATTAGAGGAACAGAGCTACATGGCATAGTTGAAGATAATTTTTAAGGAAACAACAGTAGATTGTGCAGACTGGAGGGCTAGATTGAAGGTCTTATTTTTAATTTGGCATAAAATGAATAATGATGATGTGTTGTAGTTTGACATATCATTAAATAGAGTACAGTTATCTGTAAGTTAGTTACAATTAGCAGTCAGTATCAAAAATTAAGAGGGTAAATTCAAACTGTGTAAAGTATGCAATAAGATATCATACAAATACTTTTCTCCTTAAGAAAGATTAGCATAGATTGTTTATTATGATGAGGCATTTGAGATCTTCTTCCCCTTTTGAAGAAAGTTTATGAAACTTTTTTTTAAAAAAAAAAAAAAAAGACTGAGCATTATGTTTATAGTTTGAGGGAAAAACCTCAGAAATTCCATGCAGTCAGTTTCTTTAGGTTGTAGAATTAAAAGATGGGACAAACTAACTGGTCATATTCATTTTACTACTTATTCATTTGTTAGTTCATTTTACTACTCATTCATTTGTTAGTTCATTTTACTACTCATTCATTATACTTATTTATTTGTTAGGTCTCATGTAACAAATCTGCTGTTTGTTTCTATCATCAGCTAAGGTTATCTCTTTTCTTGCATCCATGATCTTATCAGGCTGAAACTTCATAACAGTTACATATAAAACAATGCAAAACTCATCTTACATGTTATGATTAGAATCTTTCTGGCATTTTAGATCTTATTAGTAAATTCTAGATAACATATTTAATTTTTAAAATTAATTACTATTAACTTTTTCTGTGGAAAAAATTGATATTTTTACAATGGTTTTTATGAAAATTTATTAAATTTCAACAATTAAGAAATAATTCTCAAACAAGTATCTTTAGTACTGACCACATGTGGATACATACACTGTTGACAGTATAAAGCGTTGAAAAGAATCCCCCCAAATGATTCATTATGTTTAAAATCTCTGCTTTTGTATGAAAAATTTTCTAGCTCTGTTTAAAATTCTTTATTGCACAGTCTTGCATTAATAACTATTTTGGAAAATTCATGGTCTTTTAAAATGAAGTTGTCAGGACTGAGTGTTCAGTGCATATTCTTGGCAAACATCTTCGTGAACTCCTTAAATCCTGATCTGGAACAGGGAGCTGAATGCAGCTATGTTCTGTGGTAGAATACTGTGATTAAGTTGGAGAATAACTGCACCTGAAAGGGATTTAAAATCTTCTTTTATTAAATCACAATTATTTACAACCACTTCCCAACTCGGGAGAGATACAGAAAGTAGAGACCACGCTTGGGTCTAAAATGAACAATCAAATTTAAACTAAAACTAAATAGAAATTAAATTAGTCGTTGCTCACAGAGCTATAATGCGAGGTTGGCCTCTAAACTAAATGGTGCGTAGCAAGATTTAACTAATACTGACGCACTTGGAATTACTTTCAATAAGCAATCACTTAAAGCGCTATGGCTTAGAATTTAAATGCTAGCTAGTCAGGAGAATGTCGAATAGCGTGACTGTGGTCTGAGGCTAAAAGCTCTCTCACACTGAGAGGTTTCTACCTCCGGTTTAAATACTCCTTGGCTCCACTTCAAATTAGCATAAAGCTAAAATGCGCACTTCTTCTAACGGGAAGTTGAAAATGAGAAGGGATAGAAAGATTTAAATTAAAATAAAACTTTGTTAGTGTAACTAAAACCTTACAAAGTCAAATTCATATCATCGTATTAAGAAATATCTGACTTTTTAAGTAAGTGCTTTCTGCCAAAACATGTTATTTTACCTTTACTTATTTATCCGCCTTCTTTTCTTTTTTGCCATTAAATGAGTTCAAAATGCCTGCATTAAACGTTAAACACTTTTAGATAGGCTTTACCATTTTAAGATCATTTAGCTGTTATATACTTTTTATAGTTTGGAAAATTTATGTATTGTTTATTTTCTTGGTCCTTATTAGGAAGCTCTTAAAGAAAATGTACTTAAATCACAGGAAAAAGTAATTTTAGTACATTTCTTTTAATTAGCTCTTGTATACTTTTTATAGTGTAATGTTTTATAATTTGGAAACTTTATTTATTGCTTTTCTTTTTTATTTTTAGGAAGCTCTTAAAGGAAATGTACTTAAATCACGAGAAAAAGTACGAGTTATGTGTGCAGTTGGCAAAGTACTCTCAATTATGCCATACTCTTACATCATGAATTATTTGAATTCTTTACTGTCTCCAGTATTTGATCAATTACAGCAGCATCTGTGTTCAGAAATGGTATAATAATATTAACTTTAAAAAAATTACTTAATACTTATTTATAGTATGTAAGCTAAATCATAATTAATTGTAAAATGATTATCATTGTCATCTTAATGGTAAAATGTTTATTAACTTATGTTAATATTCTAAAATTATATAAAATAAGAAAAATTAAGGAACTGGTTTACTGTTTCTTATAATTAATAGGATTATATTTAAGCAGTAACTTTATTGTAGGACAGATTTTTGGAATTATTTTCACAAACTTACAGAATTTTCTAAGACTTCACGAATAGATTGTTGAATAAATCTTTGAATTTGGGATTTTTGTATTATTTATTAATTCCTATTATAATTTTTAGATTATTTTTATTTTTTTAATAAATTTTATGCTACCTTTCATTAGAATTTCTAAAACATATCTTGTACAGTAGTCCTGTCCCAAAATCTAAACCAGAAAATTGAACTAGGAACAACATCCTAAATGTTGCTAGGTTTTTGGATTATAAGAAAAAGAACATTTCCCGAATTTACATAAAGTAGCTGTCCATTACCTGCCAATGCTAACAAATAATTATATAGAATGATCCTTTTCTGAAAACATATACTGAATGAAAAATATTTATGTATGTACAATATATAAGAACACAGTCTAATTAAACAGTAATCTGGATCTAAAATAATGGTGTTAAATACATTTTCAGACTATCCTAACTAATATTATAAATGCGAATGTGAGTTTGTTTGTTTGTTACGCTATCACGCCTTAATTACTTAACCGATCATCATGAAAATTTCAAGAAATATTTTTGATATATTAAAGAAAAGGTTATAGGCTATAAAATGTAACTTATCTGTTGAAACTTAAACTATATAATAACTTTTATAGTTTAAAATGGTTGTTGTTGTATAAACATTAAATGTTGAAAGTTTCATAACACTAAGTTAAACGATGTAAAAGTTTGTCTGCGCTTTCAGATGTGCAGGGCTTAAACCACGCAAACATTTTTAACCTTTTCTAATCTATCAAAAATATTTCTTGAAAATTTCATGATGATTGGTTAAGTAATTAAGGCTTGAAAGTGCAACATTTATTAATTTTCATTTGCTTAATTTAATTTATTATTTAAAATCCTTCAGGATTTCCTGCTTTTGACTCTTCTTTCGCAAACATTTTTCAGTCATTAGGAAATATATGTAGCAGTTTTACTAGATTTCGTGGCAATACACATATTTTTAAAATTCACACGGAATTTGAAACTTATTTAGTTTTTTATTATTTATTTATTTATCCC
>KK118281.1:637624-650610 GCA_000611955.2 Stegodyphus mimosarum | reverse complement strand
AAAAAAAAAAAAAAAAAACATAAGATTGCAATGTTTGATATATCCAAGTCGGATTTTAAAAGTTATGCAGAATAGCGTCTTAGCGACATCAATATGGATTTCTTTTTATCTCAATGAAGAAGGGTAGTATTTACTGAAATTTTATGTGGAATGTATTTTTAACTTAAAAAATAAGTAATAGTAACTAAAATTTTATCCTGGTCAGGCAATAAAAAAAAAAAATCAAATTATTTTAGTTTCTTTTCAATAGTCTTTGAAACTTATTTAAGGACATCAACGTGAGTGAAGCCACAGGTAAAAGCTAGTATTGATTTATAAATTCAATCATAAAAATGCATAATTTTTAATTTTTACCTTGCTTAATGTGATTGCTTCGTTTCTTGTAAACATCCCCTTCTGAAATGTTACCATTTTTCTCCTGCAATGAAATTTCTGCTGTATTTATTCATGTGAATGGGTTTACTTCTTACATATTATACTTACTTATAATATTACTTCATATTAAATAAATATCTTTACATTTTGTAAAAGAAATCTACATTATCAACATCATAAATTTTATATAATCACGCTGGGTATGCGACAAGGTCCCATTTAGCATCCCAGAACGTTACTGAACTGGCTTTTGTAGCCAGCATTCTTGAAGTTTATATTTTATGCTTCTTGAGTAATTTTTACAGATATCCCCATAGCTTGAAAGTAACTCAACAAAGCACAGAGTCACAAGTAGAAATATCGAATGGAATAAATAATTATTTATGAGAAGGCATTGATATTTCTATCAGATTGTTTTGTATGCATGGAAAGGTAAACGTCGTACTTTTAAATAGTACATGTAAGTTAGTAGCACATGTAATATATTAAAAAACTCATTTTTTAAAACATATTAACCAGAAAGCTTGAAATAATGTATAAAAATAATAACTAGTAATTGTTGCCTTAAGTGTGTTCCTAGCCATAAAAAAGCTTGTTTATACCTTGTGACAGCTTGTCAAACAATGTTTTAAAATTGGAAGGGTAGTTTGCAATTTTATAGTATCTTCTTGCACTTATGTGGTTTTTATATACTGTGTCTTTTTATAGCATTATCATGTTCTGTAAAGCAGCATTTCATGAGATCTAATTCTTATGAGCTGCTTAACTATAGAATATTTTATAATCAATGTACTGTTGTATCAGTAAACTGTCAAAGACTGAAAATGATTTACCTTACTGTCAAGTTTATTTTATTTTTTCAATATGTGGTATTCTTATAATAGTATGTTTTTTTTTGTTCCCCCCCCCTAGAATAACCCTACGAGTGCAGCAGCTATAGTTCGTAATCTACATATGCTTACAATGCTATTTTCTAATCTTGATACTCACTGGGATAAAGGTGAAGAAACTGAGGAGAAGGAATCTGTTGAATCAAACAGAATATCAGAAGAAAATCAGAAGCAGCCACAACCAGTACTTTTTGTCTTAGAAAAGCTTTTAGCTATCTTCTCATCTTTGGGAAACAAGTGGGAAGCAAACGAGCAGATTACAGAGGTAATATATACTATTTTAGATTATTATTTATTATTACTGTTCTAAAATACTTATAAGAACTATTTATATATTCATTTTCTTCTTTACATTGATGTCAGTGAAATGATTTTGAATTCAAGTGCCTTTATTTGTTTGTCTGGTAGTTACAAGTTTTTGAATAACTGAAATCATAAATTAAAAAGCTTTTTCTTTTATAGCCATTAATTCTGACGCAATTTAATTCAAATGAATTTATTGGATTTATATGTGGATAGGACACCAGATAATTAAAATATGAGCATTAGTTTTAAATTCGCTTTGTTGAGTTACTTTCAAGCTATTAAATTAAAGTATTTAAACTATTATATCAGAGAAAAAAAATTTTGGCAATTAAAAAATAGTATTGCTTGAAAATTGTTGAGGATATTATTGGGAGATCTCAAAACTATATATAGTCTTATGCCAACTCTTCTGAATTGTAAAGTTACAGTTATGGCAGCTGCTGTGATCTGTACTATAAATATTGTTGGAGCTCATAGAACTTTTACCATCCATGATATTCTTGGTGTATTCTCAAAAAAGTTTGTCATGTTAAATATCCCTTAGAAGCTCTGATTTTAGGTAATAGATTGCCTTATATCAGAGCACTGCAGAGCTTTAATTCACAGTTTAATTCAACATCCATCAAAATTTACTTTATTTCATATTATTTTAAGAGTAGCATTTGTTGTGTTTCAGTTGTAAAGTATTTATGATCGAAAACTAATTTAGTGGCTCTAAATGTAGTGCAGGTGTGAAAAAATGTAGATGGCCGAAAGACTGATTTCAGAGCTATATGGTGGGTGTGGCAAAAGATCCCATTCAATTCCGTACAGAGTACAGCCAGTGAATGCAGACAAATGTGTTCTTGTATTATCTTAATCAAACATTACCTTTTTTGCACCAGAACTCACTTCAGTGTTTTTCCTTGATAGCACCGTCACTAACATCTTGCTGTAACCCTTACCGTCGAGGGTTTTACTTTTTTCCAGATACTCTTTGTGGATAATACCACGGCAATCCCACCAGATACAAAGCATGATCTTTTTGTCAGTCAAATTACACTTTGTGGTGCTTCCGATGGCCTCGCTGGGCATAGACCAACCCCTTTTCAGCCTGTATTGTTGAAGTAAATCCAGTTTTTATCACAAATGATGATCTCGTCCATAGTTTTGTCTTTGCATTGATATACAAGCAAATTAGTGCAGGCTCAAACACGTCTGTCCTTACCTGGTTGAGTTAGCTCATGCGACTCCCAGCAATTGAACTTGCACATCAAGTTTATACTATGCAGAGCATGACTAATGGACTAATGTCTAACTCTTTGGCAAGCTCTTGAGTGGTTGTATACTGATCTTCTTTCACAATTTCTCACAGGCAGGCCTCTTCAACATCAGTAGTCCAACCAGAGTGCTGTGCTTCTTGAATGTCATAGTCCTTATTTTTGAACTTTTGCTACCAAACCTTCACAGTGTCATTTGATACAACATTAATACCTAAAACTGTACACATTATTTAGTGACATTCTGTAATATATATGGGGGAAAATTTATGATAAGCATTGCTACAACTCATGAAGTTAAACTAGGATTTATTTATTTACATTAGAATGAAAAGAAAAGTAAAAGAACAATCGTCACAACCTAACACATCTGCGTTCACTATCGTCAAACCTCTCGTCTGACCACACCCAAATCTAGATGGTGCTTTTACATAATCTTACTCAGTTACAGTTCCTACATAATTCGGCCATCCAATATTGTCATCTGTTATCTGCCCTCAGATGACAAGAGCAAACTGTTAAATTTAACATATAAAATACACTAAAATAAAAATATTGACATTATTAAATAATAAATGAAAATACTAAGTTAGAGATAAATGAAAATACTATTCTATCTGGATCTTCTAAAAACAGCACCTAGAAAAATAAAAAATAATAATAGTTAGTAATTATAATAAAAGAAAAGATAGATAGAATTAAAGTCCAAAGGTGTAGATCAGTTCATATGAGAAAATGTCCATAAAACACTAACGTTCATGTAATATATTCTGATGAAGTCCATGGTTTCATGAATTTGGCACAAGTGCTTGTTTTCATAGGTCCATCGAAGAAACCACATTTTTCAACATCATAAGTGTCATTTGGCGTGATTTTCATGATTTTGTAGGGGTCCAAGAAACTTGGGTTTCAGTTTAAGACCTATGTGTACACTTGATTGCCACTAGGTTGTGAAGCTGGAACTTACGGGATGGTTTACGTCACAGATTGTAAATTTTACGATTTTCAGCCGGGACTTTCAAAATCTGTTGTTTAGCTTCCTTGCAAAGATCATCGCGAACATTAACGAAATCTGACTGGATCTCTGCATTTAACAGCTCTGTAATTTCATCATGATTAGCAGATTTCATTTTAATTCCAAACATAAGTTCGAATGGATTTGTGTTGATACTACGTTGGTATGTTGAGTTGATCACTTGCTGAACTTCACCGACGCGTGTATACCATTTTGATGGATTTTGAGAGAACAGAAATTATGACAAAATTCAATCTCTCAATTTGTCCATTGGCACGAGGCAGTCCTGTAATAATTAGAATGTGCTGAATATTGTTGGTTGAACAATAATCTTGAAAATCTTTTGAAGTAAATGCGGAGCCTTTATCTGAAATTATACACGAAGGATTTCCAAAGACAAATTTTTTATTTTCCAATTTAGATATTACTTCGGCGCTATCAGTAGATTTTGTTGGATAAAGTCATACGAACTTTGTGAGAGTCAATAACAGCAAATATATACTTGTAATTTTTATGAGTACTCTGGAGTGGTCCTAAATGATCAATGTGATATGTATGAAGTGGTACGTCTTGTTTGGGTATAGAATGCAACATACCTTCTTGTTTACCACATTTATGATTAATTAGTATGCAAGGACCAGTCAATTTTATCTTTAAGCTTAGGTATATAAAATTTTTGTTTGAAGAGTTCTTCAGTTTGTTTAGAAGCGAAATGTCCATGAAAATGTGCGTTCTTAATGATATCACTTTGCATTGATTCTGGAACAACAAGTAATTCCTTACCGTCTACAAATTTATAAAGTATATCAGCTTTAACATAATAGTCATCATAAGGTTTAACTTTTAAGACTTCTTTGATAGCTCAGATATGATCACCTTGCTCTTGAGCATTTCTTATTTTCAAAATGAGGCTATCTTGAGTGATGGCCATAACAGGGGATCTGCTCAATGCGTTGACATGTGTCATTCGTGTTCCCGTTCTGTGTTCAATTTCGTAGTCGAAATCTTTTAACATCAGGATCTAGCACAGGTGGTGTAACATAATCCAATTATCGGCACGAAAGCACTTCTAACACCAAAATATGGGGAAGAATTTATGATAAGCATCACTACAACTAATGAAGTTAAAACTAGGATTTATTTATTTACATTAGAATGAAAAGAAAAGTAAAAGAACAATCGCCACAACACATCTGCGTTCACTATCGTCAAACCTCTCATCTGACCACACCCTAATCTAAATGGCGCTTTTACATAATCTTACTCAGTTACAGTTCCTACATATATTATATAGCTGTAGTTGCCTTTTTGCAAAGAAATCGAAGTAAATTATGGTTTTAATCTGGTAACATGATAGTTCCATTTCAGATGCCTCGTACTTAATGATAACGATATTTTTTTTACAAACTTCACAACACAGTTTTCTAAGACAAGCCTCTTTCTTTCAAATGCCAAAAATCGTTTGACAAAATATGAACTCCAACATGAACTGTTTGCGCAGACAGTATTTCCAGTGGCGGGAAACTTTCATTAAAACCTGATATAAATATTTGTTCTTATAAACCACATAGTTGTATTCTATTTTAAGATACAGTAACCCCTTTAACATGAACTCCCTTAAGGTGAATACTCAGTTAACATGGACAATATTTGAGTCTTGGCAGCGATTTACATGATCTTATAGAAATTTTATTGCTTAATGCAAATTTTGATTAGTATGAATTACAAATTTTTTTTGGAAAGAATGCAGAGAATGAAAAAAATTTTAAATTTTTTTCATTTAACATGAACTTTCAATGTTTTTCATATTTTTTTACTGCTTTTTCTTTGCTCGGCCTGCATTCAGAAATGTTCTGTCTCGTGTAATTGAAAACCTCACAGAGTACATTGTATTCTTTAAAATATAGCCAAATGAGTTTATATGTGTCAATATAAATAACATTTCTCGACAATTATGATCATCACATCAACAGTGAGCTTCAGTCAACAAATACAGTTCTGTGATCGGATATGCTTTTTTATTCTATAAAATGTAACTAGGATTATCATTAAATCTTAATAATTCTGAATTAATTACATAAAATTACTTATCTGCCTTCTTCCAGTGATCACTGGGGTGAGTTAGTATGTACTCTTCTTAAAACTCACTATCATACAGCATACTAACAGAAAAATTCCAGGTAAAATATAAATAACTTGTATTTGCAATTAAATATCTACATAGATTTACCAGACTGTAGTTTAGTTACATATGAATTTTCATTGCACACCAATGTGTCTTTATTCTTTGAAAGGTCTATTGGCACTGTTCGACAGACCTATAGCTGGCACTCTGGTAGCTTTCGGGATGCAACAACTAAACAGTAAGAGAGTGAGTCATGGCCTAAAGAAAGCAGTCATGCATACATCTGCAAACAAAACTAAAAATCTTAGAGAAGTAAACCGTGATGTATTCAAGAAAAGTACAATTGTCAGAAAATATGGCTTTGACAAATCTACATTATCCACAATATTTAAAGATCAAGAAAATTTTCTTAATGCTGCTGCATTAGGTTTTGGGAACAAATCTAACCAATTTCACAGTGCTACATACAAAGATGTCGAAACTAGAATGGTTCAACCATGTACATGCTACTAATGTACTATTAAGTAGGCCTATAATTTGGTCAAATGCAAATGAGATTGTATAAAATATAGACATTAAGTTTCCACTGGTTAGCTGTAGCAGTTCCAGAAGAGACACTCAATTTCTTCATTACTGACTTTTGATGAAGCAAATAAAATTGATAAAGAAAAAGAAGCAAACAGTTGGTTGCATGAATTTGACCAAGTGATGCCTCATGTGATATCTACAATATGGGCAAAACTGCATTTTTTATAATCTTTCCCCAAGTCATATCGTCGAAATAAAAGGTGAAAAGTGCCACACAATAAACGTTTGAATGTTGTCCTTGAATGCAAACAGCAGTAATAACACTATCTACTGACGATCATTAAATCTGAGAAACCACATTATTTTAAGAATATTAACTATCTTGCATATTTTACCTTGCATCTACTTTCACCATAAGGAAGGTTGGACTCACAGTTCAGCATTTGGTAAGTAGATTCTTTGTTGTAATAGTCGAATGATTGCTCAGAATAGGCATGTTCTTATGACACTGGACAGGTGTACAACCCATAATGCACATGATCTGAACATAACCAATGTAAAGGTTCACCTTTTCTTCCTAAATGCAACAAGTCATCTTTAGCCTTTGGATGAAGGCACTATTGCTGTTATAAAGAAGTCTTATTACAAGTGACTTGTGAGAGCTCCAATTCACACTGCTAAAAAGAGACGGAAATACCAACTTGGAGTGTGCTTGATGCTATAAAAGCTGCTGCCATATCTTGAAAATTTTTGTCATCACGACACATACAGAACTGTTTCAGTAGAACCTTAAGACACAAAGAAGCTAATTCTATTGACAAGTTTTAAAGGGTGAGGACAATACCACTTTACCAAATGAATATAATATTCTGTAAGGTATTATAAAACCTGATGTTAGTTTTGAGGAGTTTGACAGTACACATGATATTGTTACTGTGTGTGTTCCATTGGAATCTTATGTTCAAGCAGTTGTGCCTGAGGTGCAAGGAAGTGAGGAAACATCATTCTGCCCAGTCCGCAAGAAGTTTTAATTGCCATAAACGCTTTAGAATATTTTGCTGCAAGATCCTAATTGACTGCTAGTTTTACGGAACCATGAATATAGTTGGCCATAATGTTACCAAGTATTTTTGTTCTGTCTTCGACAATGCAATATATAATATATAATATTTTCACAAGAAAGATATCTTTCAGTACATTTTTTCAAGTACAGTAATTAATGCAATAACGTAGTGTTTCCTATGCCAACATACATAATATACTGTAATGCATCTGTATAGTGTAAGTAGTTAAAGAGGGGAAAATACTGCTTCAGAAACAAAATCCCAGTTCCCACTTAACAAAACTCTTGATTTTTCTATCCCTTGGAATTTGTGTTAATAAGGGTTTACTGTAATTAATTTTAACAGCCTATGCTGTACCAAAAACTATTCATGCAAAACTGCATAAATTAATTTATTGGCAGCATGAAAAGAAGATGGCAGGCTATTACTGTGAAAAATTATCAGTTTAAATATCAAGAATTAACTTATCAGTTTGAAATTTCTGAGGATGTTTAATAATTGATAGATATGGCTATGTTTTTAATACTTTGTGAATATTAATTTAGATGTTACTGATATAATTATTAATATTTAAGGTTATTATTTAGGATCTTTATACATGTTAAAATACTGCAAAAATTTTAACATACTGCAGTGTATATACTATGAAATGAGTCATTTAATACACTTTTTATTTCAGGAAAACTATTAAATGGCCTATTGTCCTTTTTTAAGATATGTATATATATGTATGTATTAAAAACAAAGTTGCAGAGAAGTAATTGATGTAGGAACACAAAAGTGTAGAAATGCTTTGCAAAGATACTTGATACTTAAAACGTGGAATTCATAAAGACTAAAAACTTGGCAATTAAGGTGGTTTTAATTCCATTTTTATTTCCAATTGACATTTGTGGCCACAATTCACTTGGCACTCTAATTATGCCTATATCCAGAACGTTTACATTTTTGATACTTTTGCGATAGGAAGGGAGCCCAGCTAAATTGCATAAAAGCAGCATGCAAATGGAAGCTAAAGTGCATAGTTATCCAAAATGGAAGGCTGTTAAGAGAAAGGTTTTGGTTTAAGTTCTCAAAGTTTAGGTTCCCAATTACTATGTCATCAGTGTTATGTAAGCTTCGTGTCATCAGTATGCAAGCTTCAATGTTATCAGTGTTATGCAAGCTTCAATGTTTTCAGTGTTATGCAAGCTTCATGGCATAGATTAATCTAGAAGTGATGCAATCCAGAAATGTTGTTATTATTTTTAGAATGAAGACGGGAGTTAAAGGGCTATTATTAATTTATTATTTGAAAGATAGATATTTTATATTTTACTTATATATATATAATATGTGTGAGCATGTAGAAATTTTTTTCTGGTCTACATATATGTTGTCATATATAGTACTTCTATAATAATTAAATTATATTCATTTAATTACTGCAGAAGTGTCATAGAATAATCAAATATATATCATTATGAAGGAATTAAAAATTTATTATGTATAGCTATTAGGGAAAAAATAAATTTTTCAGGTAAGTGGAAGTTATGAATTTATGCAAAAGTAAAATGAATGAGGGGCTGATATTTATAAGATTCAATAATATTTATATTTTTATTAAAAATTAATACCTGCAGTATTTTTGAAAATATATTGCAAATTTATTTGTTAGAACTGCAAGCAGGATCACTTTTTTTGTGATTATGTTTGGATATTTCAAATAGTATAACATCTTTGTTTGAGATTGAGGTTAATGATAATTCTAAAACGTTCTAATTGTAATTTAAGTTCTTTTTGCTTATCACATTTAGAAATTGTAATGCTATTATATTTGTTTGAATTGTTTATAGTGGCTTTATATTTGCAGTAAATGTCATAATCAAAATGCTTTTTATAGGCTGTCTGTGATGCTTTGAAAAAGTCTCTCTCTGTGCTGTCTGATGACTGCAAAATTTTCCTGTCAGAAATGTTGAATTTAATGATGCATTTATATAAGCATTGTCCCCATTCTTCTGTTTTGGATATGACAAAACAGCTGTTGTTGCTTTTTTCCAATGTAGATGACCAAACGGAGACCCTATCAAAATATTTTGCTGAAATCTGCAATCATACTATTCAACTGTCTATGAATGATTTTAGAGAAAGCACTGGAGTCATAGAATCATTTTTGCAGATGTTGGAGCAAATAATTAAAAGATCAATTGTTTTCCTCAAAAGTGATAATATTGATCCTTTAGTATTATTCCAGTTTGCTTTGGCTGCTTTGAATTTACCTGAAAAGCCTACTGTGAAAGCTGCAGCTGGATTTTTGGTAAGTATATATATTTTCATTATTTCACTTCAGCTAATTCTTATGTTCAAGGATTGATAATATAATAGCTTGTTAATGTGTGATAATGGTATAATGTATCATAAATATGTAAGATGTTGTTATGTTGTAGGCCTTACTATGTCATAATACATAGAATGATGTATTATACAGTACAAAGTCCGTAATCCGGATTCGTCGGGACCTCGGCGATTCCGGATTAGGGGTTTTTCCGGATTATAGATCATCTATTTAAATCTGGTAAGATGGCATGCAAAAATTATACAATTAAAAATATGAAGCAGTAATTTATGAAATAAAGAGCAATTATAATCTAAAGGGTATCAAATTTTACAAAAAAAAAAAGCTTAATATTTATTTCTTTACTTTATTAAACATTTCTTCAATGTAAGTTGTTTAAGTTGCTTCGTTTTTTGTGCTAATACTTTCTCTTTAATTCTATGAACAGACATAATTTCTTGTTCAGTTACAAAGTTCCACTGTTTCCTGTAATTGCTGTGTCAAGAATACCGACTAACTCGTCAATCGAAATTTTTTTGTTTTCAATAACTTCTCTGTCACTTTCTTCACTATCGGAAGTGGTACTTTCTGGATCTAGAACCATACTACAGATTTCACCATCCATTAATTGATTGATGATTGGGGCATTGTCGTCACTATGAAAAACTTTTGTTATATCATCTTCATTTATTACCACTTTTTCACATTTCTTTACGTAATCCAATAACTGGAAAATTTCATCTTTAATTTGCGATGTCCGAAAACCTTCAAATTTGAGGCTATCATCTTCATCGTCCTCACCATGAAATATGGTAGCTGGCCATAAATTATGCCAAGCATTTTTTAACATATCTGGAGACACATCCTCCCATGATCTTGCGATGCTCCACACAGCAGATTTTATGCTAAAATATTTCAAAAATTATTGAATAGTCTTGCCATTGTTCAAGAAATTTAACATAGATTTTAAAAATGCTACTTTATATTTGCATTTCAGCGCGTGCACTATTCCCATATCCATAGGCTGAATGATAGACATATAGTTTGGAGAGAAGACTAATACGGATAGATTATCTTTCACTAAAACTTTAAGTGAAGTATGCGCCAAACAGTTATCAACAGTCCGGACTATTTTTGAGTCATCAGGTAAACCAACCAAATTCAAATGTCACCGAGCCTCGGGTATAAAATGATTTTCAAACCAATCATTCTTCAACGCTTGTATCATTCATGCTCTTTTATTTGCGTGATATATAACAGGGAAAATCATTACTGCTCTAAATGCTCAAGGTCGTGCATGTTTTTCGATTACGAAAAGTTTGCACTTGTGTGTTCCTGCAGCATTTGCACACGCTAAAATTGTTAGTCTCGCTTTGGAATCTTTGACATCAGTTGGAGCCTTTTCTGTAGAGGTTGCCAAGGTATTTCGCAGTACATATTGCCAGAAAAGACCAGTTTCATGAGCGTTATAAATTTGTTCTGGAGATAATTGTTCACTAGTAATGAGTTCAATGAATTCATCTGCAAATTCTTCAGCAGCTTCAGTATCAGCTGAAGGTTTTTCACCTGAAATTTTTAATTGTCTTATACCATGGCGATTTTTAAATTTGGTTAACTAACCTGTCGAATATGTGCACTCGGTGTTTAAGTTCATTTCTTCATGAAATATTTTGGCTTGAGCCATTAGCATTGGACCCGTCAATGGCACACCCTCGCTGCGACGCTGTCTGACCCATTCAATCATCATGATCAATCATTTGTCATGATCGTCCCTTTTAGCATAACGAACCCTTTTTCTGTTATTCATTGCCAGTGGGGTGTCGGAATCCTCAAAAAGTTCCTTTTTCTTTTTGCTTATGTCATATACAGTTGACTTTCCAATGCCATACTCCTCGCATAATTTAGAGACAGATATGCCTTTATCCACTTTTTGCAGCAATTTCACTTTTTGTTTGATGGGCATCGAAACATGTTTTCGCTTTGTAGATCCTTTGGCAACTCCAGAATTGGAAACTCTTTTTGGCATAATCGAAAGTTCAAGCTTAATTTTTATAAAATTGCTCTAACAGTCTGCAAAAAATAATAAGCCGGATCCAATTAGAAGATTAAGGAACAACGCAATCTGCAACATTAACTGAAATGCCTTAGAATCAGTAAAGATAATTTTAGCCTGGCTTATCTCTTTGAAATCCAGATTCTTCGCTATTCTGTATCCTCAAAATACTGAACCGCCCGAAATACTTTTCCAGTTTCACAGCAATTTCCTCCCCTCCCCGTCCATTAACGCAGAAAATAGGTGTGAAGATTTCGAATGACATCCTTTGTACTTTCTAACAAAGCTTCCATTAGGCTTTGATCCCGTTCTTTATAAAACTATTCTGAAGGTCAGACCAACAAGCCTTTCTGGCTTTGTTATGATCACGACTGAGATTTTGTTTACTTCCGTTATTTTTATAGGACCTTTATTGCTGTTGAAAGATTTCCTGCACTTTTATTGCTGTTTAAAGCTTAAAAGCACACTGTACCACAAAAGAATCAACAACGAAATGTCACGAGCAACCAAACGATAAGAAATCTCTTAGGACAAGCTGTCTGTAGTAAACTGATACAATGCATTTGGAGAAACTGTACATGCTACTGCATACCTAAGGGGGAGGGAAGAAAACAAGATTGCAATGTCAGCCATTTTCGAAAATCTCCACATGTTTTATTATGGAAGGAAAAAAAATCAAATGTGCATGCGTAAAGCATACAAAAAAAAAGTTTGTGGCTTTGAGGTCCAGATTATAGATCATTATAGCTGACTCTAGAATTGAATAAAAATCTGGAATATTCTAGATAACTCTCTCTTTCATAAATGCCAATGAAAGCATTTTTTATTCATGATTAATAACATCAGACGATTGTAATCTGAAATGAAACAAAATATAAGATGGTATGTAAAACACAGAAGTCTGCTGGGAAGATTTTGGCCGTAATTTTTTTAAGACTGAAGAGAGGCCATTTCTCATTGATTATTTGCCATGTAATACCTCAATAGCAAGTATTTGTTACGTCAAATTTTTGACCAAATTCAAGTGGCCCATGAAGAAAAAACGCTGAGAAAGATT
>KK118281.1:621413-637570 GCA_000611955.2 Stegodyphus mimosarum | reverse complement strand
GCTTTGCTTTTCATGATAACACATCTGCATAGAAAGTTCAGGTTTAACAGACCAGTATTCCGCAATGCAAATTTCAGTTTCTTGCCTACTACTATATACTTGCAAGTAAAGTGAAGTCATAAGACCACATCCAGACCTGGCTCCAACTATCTTCAAAAACTGTTCATGTTACAGTAATGGCAGAATCATGAAAGATGCCATTCAGAAATGGTTTGGGGGCTGTAACAGAATTTCTTTTCTTTACCTTTACCCCTCCCCCTTCTGCAATTCATTACCTAACTGATTAAGATACTACATATGTTGAAGCTGAGGAAAACTGCATAGGAAACTGAGTAAGTCATTTTAGTCATGAATCGCATATGAGTATATACGCATCTAACTTACTATATGCCACTTGCAGACCTAATATATCATTAAAGTCATGTGTGTATGTAATTTGTTAGTATGAATTTGTCCCTTTAAAAAAACTTAAATATTTTAATACTTTAAAACAACTTAAGTATTTAATTTAGCTATACAGTTTCATACTGATCTTGGAATTTGTTAAATTTTTAGGTACTTGCATATTAGTGCAAACTCCTTGCAAAATTTGGAGATTTTTTTCCACCAGGAAAAGAATGATTACTTATAATCGCAAAATATTAATAATTAGGTATTCATATGCAAAATCAATCAATCACTTAAAAGTAGGTTCCCCCCCCCATTGTGTTGAAAATTTCATGGTTATCGCTTTAATAACAGTTTCAAAACAATTGTTCCCTTTGAATTGTTTGAGACAAAATAGAATATTGAGACATACTACTGTATTACCACAGAAACTTTATCTCAGTTTCTTCCATTGCAGACAAATATTGGAACTTGGAGTATTACAAAAATGACACATATAAAAATGGCCACATTGCTTCATGAAAAAACTCTTATGAGAATGGTTGCCAGAGTTTGGCACATTCTGAAAATTTGGCAACTTATACGAAGGTAGTTGCACTAATAGGTCAATAATTTGCGACCTATGTGGAATAGAAATAAAATCATGATAAGGATTTAGTTCTTGATTGAGCATTGTAAAAAATAATAATAATAAATAAATAATAAAAAAATGCTGTATAGGCCTTAATTAACTTTGGATAGATCTCTTTACCTAGCTTTGTTATTTTGGGAAATGGTTGCAAGTCTCTTTTTAAAAGAAGGAATCTAGAATTTCAGCAGGTATATGAATAAAAGTGATGATTTTTGAATTTATCTTTCTAATAATAATTGGCAGATAAGATGGGAACATTTAATATTATTTTCTTTTTTATTTTAATTTCATAAGAAAGAGTTTTAAAAATATGTAGTGTTTCATTCTTGTAAGATGAGTAGTGTTATATACTAAACTCCTGGTTAACCCAAACTCACGGTTAATCTAGTAGCAGTTAAAAAATACGAGGGGAGGAGAACAACCTATGTTATAATTAACAAAAAATACTGTTAATAATTTACCTGCATTTTTAACCAGTTTAATTTGGAGAAAAGTTCACTTGGTTACATAAATTATTTCAGTACAGGAACACAGTTTAAAGCAGGTAAAGCAATGTTTTTGCTTATATAACTCTTGTATTTTGGTAAGATTTAATAGAAAATAGATTTACATTGGTACACTTGATTTACTTTTGCAATTTACCAATTCTTTTAAATGAATGATTTAGCATTTATATATATTTGTAGTATATTCCATAGTATATACAATTAAAGAATGTGTTATTGTGGATAAAAACAGTTTCTAAATACGGTGACATCATCTGCTTCACTGCTATTATCTTATGCATTTTTGGTAGAAATTTTGCTTTGTCCTTATAGTTTGTGATAGTAATTTTCCCATCATCCCTCAATAAACAAACTTTTTTTTTTTTTTTTTGTAATGTTTAATCAGGAGTTGACTGTAATATAGGACTGCATGTATTTTACAGATTTCGTACAGTCCTTAATTTAAATCATCTGAAATTTCTGTCTATTTTTATGACTGCCATTTTGAGCATTAATTAGCATTTTTGAGGAAAATTTTTGGCAATTCCTTGACAAATATCGTTATCTTTTGAATGGGTTCATGGGTTACAATTTGTTCCTAATATAAATGGTGGGATACCCAAGTTCCTGTAGCAATAAATGAAATATAAACATTTCGAAATTATTTCATTTTTTCTAATGAAAAGCTCTTAAACAACTTTTCTCTTTCAATGATGTGAATTTTATTCAATGGCTCTAAATTTGGCGACTTGTGAGCATTTTGATGATTTTAAGATCAGTTTCTGTAGAAAAATTTTTAATTCAGAGATATAAGAATTTTTCAACGATGTTTTTTTTTATAACATTGATAAATTTCGTTTAAATAATAGTTATATGGGGAAATTATATTTAAGAAATAACATTATAATAAAATATTTTTATTTTTTGCTGTCATATTATAAAATGGCATTACTTTCCATTTTGTTAATTTATTATACAATATTTTAAATTGGAAAAATAAACAAGGTAATAAATGCTATAAAGCAGTGTTTCTCAACCGCCAGTGCTTCCAACTGTTAAGTTGCATAATTTTATATATGTAAAGATTATGCCAATATTCTAAATTACTAACCTTACCAGTCCACTGTAAAACAATAAGTAAATCGGGTTGAGATAATTGTGTTGAATACTGCTATAAAGTAGTGGTGTAAAGTTGATACTGCTATAAAGATGTATGAGTAAATCGGGTTGATACTGCTGTAAAGCATGATTTACAAAACAATTCTTAGTGAAAGCAAAATAGCTATGTAATTAATTAAAAATGTCTTCTTTTTAATTTTTTCATGGTAAGAGTTTTTCCCATGTAATTGTCTCAGAATTCTCAGAATATACATCAGTTTTCTCTATAAAATAAATTTTACATTTTTTTCCTCTCCTTCCCCCTCAAATATTTCTGGCTTTTTGCCTTTGCAAAATGCAGAATTGGTAGGTTTTTTTTTTTTTTTTTTTTTTTTGGCGTTACAACTTGGAAAATTTAAAAGAATTTGAAGGCAAGATTTATAGATCCACAATTCTAAAAAGTTCCTGAAAAATATCTTCATGGTATTAACATGTAATGTTTGTATTTTACAGAAAGTTTGTGATGATTTTTTTTTTTTTTTTACTTTTTTTTGAGAATTTTTGGCAGAATAATGAAAACATAATATTTGAATGTTTTACTTCTGATATTAGAAGTCTTTTTCTTCTTAACATGTTTATCTTCACTTTATTTTTTCGACTTTTCGCTAGACACAAGCATGGAAAATATAAAGAAATGCTTTTAATCATATCACAGGGACAGGCCTTTATATTTTTTCTATTAATAAAGAAACTGAAAACTGACACTTTAAAAGTATTAGGCAACTGACAGGTGAGAAAATGGCTAGATTTTATTGCTTGGTGTGTCACTAAATTCTAAAAATTCTGCCACACCATTCCTGTTTAATTACCATCATGAGCTGTAGTTGATTTCGTTAGCATAAGAATCTGCCTTTATGGTCTAAGTTCTTTTTAATTAAGAAGGTAATTTGAACCTTTATATGATTTTGTAGTTACTTTCAGACATTAATGATAATATTTAACTTTTATTATATCAAGTAAAACCTCATAGGTACATTGTCAAGAGATGACAACTTAGATAAAGAATGCAGAAACTATTAGGAACGTTGGTTTGCGCATTAAAACAAATTTCTAATTGTTAAAAAAGATGCTTAAAGAGAAGAATATTGATATAAATTAGGCAAAATGTCTGGGAAAGCTTCAGGTTAAAAAGACATTTAAATATTTTGTGTGCTGTTGTTATAAAACATAAATGTTTTATGGCTTTTAATGTGTGATTATCTTTGTATCGTTTAAGAATCAATGTCATAAATTGCACATATTTTGATCTGAGAAATGTTATTAGATTATGATTTTAATAGTTTTTTTAACAAATATTAAAAAATAAATAAATAAAATTTAATTATAATCACGTAAATATATAACGACTGAGGCTGTCTAACTACCTAATTTAATTATTTGTAACAAACTGCTCACCCTTTTAAAAGTTATATATACATATTAAAGCAAACTATTGCCTTTCATTAATCCTTACCATAATCACAAGATACAGCACAAAAATGTGCAAATCAATGTAACATTTATTCTTTGCATCTAGTGAGACTTAAAATAATACAAAACAACGTATCACCTTTGGGGCTTTAGTGGCTTACTAGAACCTTAAAGTATATTTACTGAGTTACAACTCCAGGAACTCTACACGAAGCTATGACATTAACTGTGTCCAACTGACAGAACATAACTAACTTTCAAAACTTGCTAGCCGTGACATCAGGAATTCAGGTCTGTTCTGATCAGCAGGTCTCTCTGTAGGCAAGCAACAGTGGTGAGAACAGCCAATCTTCTATTACAAATCATGCTGATTATGATTTTACTTCTCATTTTTACCTGTGCTGTTTGACTTAAAATTTACCTGCTATGTACTAAACCTCTAAGACTGAGCAAGTATGTGACAAAATGAGACATAAAAGAAAAAATCAACGTAAAGCTAACTGTTAGTAAAACATAAATAAAATGTCACTAATTTCTTTCAAATATGTCCAACTATTATAAGTGCAAAATATTTAATGCTGCTTGATAAACTTTATAAAGTTGATTTTATTCTCAAATTTGTGTTGTATAATCATGTTCATAAAATTATGTTTAATAATAATGCATGCTATTTACATATCGATTTTATTTTAGGATGGTATTACAAAAGTGATGTTCAGGCATCGATAATATCTTTAATTGAAATTATTCAGTTCCCATTTGCTGATACATCCTTAATTTTTTATTAATGGTCCTTAAAAGGGTTTAATTTCCATGTTCAGAAATATGTACAAAGCCTGATTTTAATGTTTTATTTAAGTTTAAAAAATTGCTTTTATAACAGTTTAGTAATCAAAATAGAAATATAACTGAATAGATTTCTTTATATGTAACTGCTTCAGCAATATGAACTGCAATCTTTTTTCCCCTTCCCCAGACAAACTTTGTTATTCATAGCAGAGAAGTGCCAAAAATGCTAAATGTTGTTAATAGTCAAGGAGAAACTATGGTGATGCAAGTTTTAAAGGTACGTATAACAAATGTCCATCAGTTAATATCCTTCTGTCTTATGAATGCATATTTTTTAATAATATGACAGATTTTTAAGGAACTTTCACATATGGTTGTACATCACCGCATTTGGTGTAATTCTTGTCTACACCAATCAGAAGTCATCGCATGTGGACAAATTAACTTTTTTCATGATACTTCCAGCTAGATACAAATCCAGCTAGATGATTTACACTAGATGACAGAACTTGCGTTGAAAAATTATTAACAATCTCGATATAAATATTCCAAAGA
This sequence comes from Stegodyphus mimosarum, assembly GCA_000611955.2. Lineage (NCBI taxonomy): Eukaryota > Metazoa > Arthropoda > Arachnida > Araneae > Eresidae > Stegodyphus > Stegodyphus mimosarum. The sequence goes on along the minus strand of KK118281.1, from coordinate 632,155 downwards.
ACTCATCAGTCAAACATCTGGAGCATTCTCTTCCTCTGATGTTCTGGTTCTTCCTTAGTACCACATACCTATAGACTCCTACTGTGTATTCTCCATAGTTTCTATGTAAGTTCTTGAAAAACCATGAACTATGTAAGCTAAGGGGGAAAACTACAGATTTTACATATCACATGTTGAGTGCATTGCTTGTTTTGCAGCGTAGCCACTTATAGATCAGGAAACTCTGTCCATTAATCTCTGTAATCTAATTCCCTGCAGTAAAAACCAACATCTTGCTTTAGTGTGCATCTTGCTTTAAGCTAAAGCTTTATGCTTCCTGCATATGCAATAGACATTTTTTCAGCGTGGTAATCTTCATTGCTTGGTGAGCAATGTGTATGGTGTGTTGATGATGAGAAATTTCTTACCATATGCAAAGGAAAATTTTTACACAGTATTCATAGGACAAAAGAAAACTATTTAGTACTTTTTGGATTAAGGATTACTGATTCATTATTCAGAATTTCTGTTTGATATTTCATCCCATATTTATTGTTATCTTAAAAGTTCCTCTTTTTTAATTTATTTCATTTTGTGGATATTCCGTTTCAGTGATGTTCTCAATTACGCTGGAATTTACATTAGCCTAGCCGCTTACAAAACAGAACAAATAACGTATGCTTTTTAAAGTTGTGAAAATGCCGTTCCTGCCTTGACTACTGACAAGTTTTGCTGTAAATTGGGAACTATTCATACCATGCAATAGGTGGTGCTTTCTTGCCTGTCTCTACAAGCTGTTGCAAGATGTTTTGATGAGGAACCAGTCTAGACAAAGCATTAACAATTTTAACTCTGGCCAGTGCAATATGGAGATGTCATATTTTTGCAAAGCTAAGGACCATCTCTGAAACTTTGACAATCGTGTAGTATTCTTTGTAGTAAATGTTAAATAGTTAGGTTAATTATTAATCGGACCTTAGACCGAGATTTTTTAACTCTGTGTAAATGTGTAGGCCAAGCCTGTTGTTTGGTCAATTTTTGGCTCTCTCCAGCTTAGAGGGAAATGTATATTATTTTTTCTAACTTATAGGAAAAGGTGTTTAATTTTTTTTCTTAGAGATAAACATGAATCAACACCAATTTGATGATGCGTCACACTATCACAACTGGTTCTTCAGAAATGACATAGAATCCTCTACTTTAGTGAAGGACTGACTGTGGATCTCTATTCATGATAATTCCTCGGGACTTCATTTCTTCATCAGTTTAATGAGAGTATATGCTGTTTCTGCATGGTGCTGGATAATCTCAGTAGTATTAGTTACATAGGCAAGAGGAATTTTTGTCATAATTTTTTAAGTTTGGGGAGATTTAAAATTTTGGAATCTTTTGACCTTATCTGGGTTGGTTTCAGCCTTCTCTGATCCAATTATGTGACCTAAGTATTTTATTTGTAATTTTGCAAAAGAGCATTTCTTTAAGTTGATGGTGAAACATAGCTCCTTTCAGCTTTGAAAATATGAAATCTTGTTGAGATAAATGTGTATCCCAGTTATCTGAATATACCACTATGTCATCCTTATGAGCAATAGAAAATTCTTTATAATCTAAGGTCATGCCTTGTCCATTACACACTGGAATGTCATGGCATCACTTTAAAGTGGTATTGAACATGATGTATGTTAAATGATATCAAGTCTTACCTTTATTTTTCCAGTGGTATGGTCCATTAACCTTTTAAATATACAGTGGTTATGATGTTAACTCTTTGTATACAATGAATGTGTTCCATTGGAAAATCATCTGCTTTAGTAACTGTGTTAAACAATCTAAAATTGATACTCAATCTGCTAAGTTTACCATCCTTTTTCATAACACAAACTACAGGGTAGGCTGGATATCTCTGCATCATTCTCCTCTATAAAACCTTGATTTAATAATCCGTCAGCTTGTTTGTCAGCTAATTATTTAGGGATTCTATAAATTCTATAAATTCAATCTATAAATTCTTTTTTTGTTACTGACAAGTTAATTTTGTTCTTTCTAACCTTAACTATTAGCATGTGAAAATTGCATTTTGTGCTTGGTTAGTAAATCTAAAATATCTTTTTCTTTTTGTTTCATCTAAAAGTCGATTTCCTCGAAATTAGGTTTTTCTCTTAAGGATGGTTCAGTTGGATGGCTTAGGTTTTTCTCTTAAGGATGGTTCAGTTGGACGGATTAGGTTTTTCTCTTAAGGATGGTTCAGTTGGATGGATTTCTCCCACTTCTGCTTTGTTTTCAAAAACTACACCAATGGTTAGGATTCTTGAGTGGAGAATTTTCCAGTTTTATTTATATGCCCATGCTTTACTTTTTTCTCTGAAAGTTTTACTTTATACAAATAAGGATTACAACAAATAATTTCTCTTGCTTCGGTCCATCTTGTGTATAATTTATTATTTGAATATGAAATTAGTAAATATATTTGTTCACTAGTTTTAAATTCTTTGCATGAAGTGCAGCAATTAAAATACTCAGCTTTTACATTTTATTTCCTTCCTTTCTGTGATTATCGATGTTTGTTCCACAACCACTTTTAAATTTATTTTTAATTCTTGAAGGTAATCTACAACACTTTGCCAATATTTATAGCTAAAGGGATTTCTCATGACCAAGTAGATTTTACTACTGTTAATAGACCTCTAAATTTTCTTCCATAAAATAACTGAAAAGGTGACACTCTGATCATTGAGTTAGGAATTTCTTGATATGCAAATCACAGATATGGAATATGTTTGTCCTAATTCTTGGAATCTTTTCTAATAATGTGATGAAGCATTTGTTTGAAGACTTTTATTGTACCTTTTGATTAGTCTGTTTCTAGCTGTATAACCAGGTGGTGAGAATTTAGGCCAAACTCTTAATGTGAAATTCCTCTGTTAACTGAGAAATGAAATTTAAACTAGTTCAACTGTAGGTATAACAGTACACATAAAAATTCCAATTAAACCATCACATGTTGCTTTAATAGTAAGCAGTCTCAAAGGTATGGTTTCTGGCCCTCTTGAATATTATACATTAAAGTGAAAATATAGTTTCTAGTTGATGTTGGATCGACTGAGCCAATAATATGTACATTTCACAATTTCAAACCTAAAGTTTGGTCTACTTACAGGAGTAATAGAATTTATATCTGTACATCTTTCTAGACTTCACAGTTGGCAATCTTTACAAGTTTTACATATCTGTACATCTTCCTAGACTTCACAGTTGGCAATCTTTACAAGTTTTACAAACATTATGCATATCTTGGGACATACTGAGCCAATAAAATATTTTTTCTTTCATTTTTCCAGTTCCCATGTGGTTTCTGAATATTGGCTTATATGCAGATTCTAAAATTTGTTCTCTTTTATTTGGGGGTAATATGAATTGCATAATCTCCTGATATTTTACCTTTATGATAAATTAAACCATTAATAAAAACCTAATTTTCTTCCATTCATTTTGCTTGTTCAGGCACTTTTTGTAATGATTCTTAGTTTTTCTGCTCTGATCATATTTTTTTTTGCATCCTACCTTTAGTTAAACATTTCAGCTTTGTCCTAGTGACTGCATTTTCAAAGAATGAATAGAGCATGAATAATTGGATGTGTTTTCATCAACAAGAGAGCAAAAAAAGTTTCATTCAACAAAATTTATTAATTTCTTTTGATCGGCATCTGCATTGAGATTTTGTGTCATATCTGATGTTTGCATAAAGTGGATATGATTCATTTGATCATTTGAAGTCAATAAATTGTCGACACTTGGGGTAATTATGCTAGGAAAAGGAAATTTTTCTGTTGATGCTAGGAATATTTTGAAGAGAGAGGGTTGTCAGCATTTCTGATAAAAATATGAATTATTTCCACTTTGGCTGAGGTCATTTCCCTGAAAACAGAAATGAGGTCAATACTGGAGTTATTCTCCTTGGACAGGTTAAGAATGTGTTTTGGGTGTAAAACAGAAATTTCAGCACTGGAATTGTTTATAGCTTGGATTTCTTTACCCACAATGCACATATTTACACTTTACAACAATTGTTATCATTTCATCTGATTTTAAGCTTAAGGATCCAGTTTTTGCTATTTTTTTATCACCACTCTTTTCTTCGGGCAATTTTTTTTTTAAGGAGTTGAATTCTTTTTCCACTTTTTACAAAATATAACTCACCTTCTTTAAATGTTCCGAAAATTTTGTGTGGCATTATTAGTTGATGTAATGTATCAAAATCTTTAAAATTTGCCAAATGTCTAGATGTGAATTGAACATGTGACTCTTTAGGCTCATGTTGTACTCTTTGAAATTTATTAGACATTCATAAGCAGTTGGTTTATATTCTTTTATACCAATTTTTTGATGGTTTCATAACATTTTAGTTTTTCATTATTATTTTAAAATAATTAATTAGTTAATTTCATTGTTACGTAAAATGTTAGTTGGAATTTCAGATTTGAACTTCTGTGGTATGTTTTTGATAATAAATACATCTTCTAATCAAAACTGAAGAGAAACATGCCTCATATAAATCATATAAATGAAGCAACAACCTATGTTAGGTGTAGATTTTTATCATAGAAACTCTATCAATTTTGAGGGCAAACAAAGTCTTTCTTCATCAGGAGCTAAGAAATTTGCAACAGAAAAAGCAAATTACAAGTAGGAATTATAGTGAATATCTCGAATGTTAATCTTTCAGAGGATCAGATAAAAGTATTAAAATATAACTTCAACTTTATTTTAAAACATCTAAAGTTCTTCAAATCATCACCCTATCAAAAAAGCATTTAAATTTTTCAAAATTTCAAAAATCCAGAAAGAATTCATCACTTAATTAATCATAACATAAATTTTAATAACAAATAGTTTGTTCCAAATCTTAACCAAAAGGAAAGGAAGGCCTGACATGAAATTCATTCTAATCCTAACATTGTAATTTCCAAAGCTGATATCGGTGGACAGATCGTTGTTATGGACAAACACATATATATTGATGGAGTCACGAAACTGATAAGTGAAGGCCCATATTGCTCAATCCCTAAAAATCCTTCAACTTCTAATCTCACGAAAGTTTCCCCAAAGTTCACAAAATTGGAATCCCTTTTCGACCTATAGTTTCCAATTTAGGAATGGCATCCTATCCTTTTGTCGTCCAGATGGTATAGTGGTTAGAGGAGCCTACTACAGTACCGAAGAGCCTGGGTTCGAATCCCGGAGAAGACATGGATGTTTGTAAATGTATAGTGTCAGTGTGGCATGGCGGCACTCTAAATATGGGGTGAGCCGAAAGTCCTCTCGTCTGAATTGGTGGGAATGGAGAGGGGTAGGAGACCCTCGGATTCCCCTTCCCCCGGGGTGCTCTTACTTTAAGTCATTGATAAACTTAGATATTTCTCCCTTGCTTTCCATTATGGTTTCATTTGATGTTAAATCTTTGTTTACTAATGTTCCAGTCAAAAGATCACTTAAATGCCTTGAAACTAGGCTTCGAGAATTCCCATTTCTTGCATACTGAAATTGAAGCCTTAATTTCACTTACTAAAGTCTCTTTGAGTCAAACTAGCTGTGGATAATCCCCTCAGTCCTATACTTGCTGACATTTACATGCATTATTTTGAAGTCGAATTATTTGAAAGACTTATCACATATTTTATCTAGTATTAATTTGATTGATCCAGTTCACATTTGAATCTGAATCTGACAATACTCATCCCTTCCTTGATATTCTTATAATCCACAATGAATCTGATTTCAACAATACCGTTTACCGTAATCCCTTTTCTATTTGTTTGCCTTTCCATGCTAAGTCATGTCACCCGACTAAACGGAAAATTTTACTATTATGTTTTTCGTGCTTTCAAATTTTGTTCCTCTGAATTTCTGCTTGACAATGAACTCAGTTATTTGGATTTTCTCCCATGGTCACTGATAAAGCTCGTAAAAAGTTTTCCTATTTCCATCAAGAAAACACTCCGCTCTTAGAAATAATGTTAATAATCTAGTCATGCTTCCCTTTCATCCTTCTGCAAAATTGCAAAAATTCTCCAGAAGTTCAATTTTCAAGTCATTTTCTCGCCTATCAATAAAATCTATGGTTCAGTTCTTAAAGATACTATTTTTGATTTCAATTCTTGGAGAATTTATACCATATCTTGTCAGTCTGGTTTGAGATATACCAGCCAAATCAAAAGAGCATTAAGGTTTCTCATTAAGGAACACGAATTGTACTGGAGAATAAATGATATAGCATCAGGGTGCCTGGGTTAAAGACTCTACTCCTCATCGAATGAAATAAGTACTTTTTGAATGATATCAGTAAATAACTAAACATAAAAATAATAAGGTATGTACATATTTAGGTGGTGGTGGTTTTTTTTTTAATAAGCTTATTAAAGTAAGGATTTAAGTCATGATTAGGAATTAGATTAACCTTCTTGCTACGTAATTCTTTTATCAAAATAGGTTCAAAAATTGCGTATTTTTTTAATTGCATATTTCAAATTTATGTATATTTTAGAGTTAAAATATAAAAAAAATTTTTTGTAAAAAGAGTTCCCCGTCCCAATATAGAATTAACAAATATAAAAGCAAAATTTTGAAAATTAATCTTGGTTAAATTTTGATTTATTTTATAAAACATAATGGTAAAACGTATATCTTAATGAAAACATGCAAAATATTTACAAAACATTTATTAGAAATGAAGTTCAGTATGATAAGCTTCTAAACAAGGCTCGAGGCAGTCCTACTTCAGCAATCTTTGCACCAAATATGCATTTCTGTGAAAATTTTAGAAGTAATTTAAAAAATATCATGATGAAAATTTTTACTTTGTGGAAATTATTTCAAACATAAAAATAATGTTTACAGGTTATAGGTGGCGATACTCCAAGATCAGTTGTGGAATACATGCCAGATATCCTTATGGCTCTTAATAAAAAATATTTTGATAACCTGTGTCGGTGGATGGTGCCTTTTACTCAACAAGAAGGCTTTCCATCATACAGAGTTAGTCAGCAACAAAAAGAAGAATTTACTCGAATGGTACTGAAGTAAGTTTAGAAGTCTTTTATTGTCTTTAAATTTTAGAGAAAATTCTGGGGTGTATTTTTAGAAATTAATTATATATGGGAAGTAACATTTCTTAAATATCTAAACATATATCTGGTTGTCATGAAAGTTTTCTACTGAAAAGCGTTCTTACTAAAGTTAAAAAAACAACATAAAAACAGTACCTTTAGTACAGGTAGTAATCATCGCCCAAATCTATGATTTTCTCCCAATGTTTTGGTAGTTTTTGGTAGTTAAGCCTTCAGCCCAGAAACTTGGTGGCTGCAAGTCCAAAAACAGGTCAACCTCATTTTGGACATTTTGTGCAGAATGGAAGATAGGTGTGAAAAAAGATAGAATTTCGAAGGAGATATATCAGGGCTATATGATGGGTGTGGCAAAAGGTCCCCTTCAACTCCATACAGAACAGTCAATGAATGGTAACACATGTGGTCTTGCATTATAAAAGGTAAAACCCGCGACAGTAAGGTATACAGAGAGAAGGTTGTCCGTGTTGACATTGCTAACATGTAAAAACATAGAACTGAGTTCTGGAGCAAAAAGATAATGTTCCATCAAGATAATGCAAGACCACGTGTGTCTGCATTCACTGGTTGGACTCTGTACGGACTCGAAGGGAATCTTTTGCCACACCCACCATATATCTCTGACATCGCTTCTTCGAAATTCTACCTTTTTACACACCTGCAGCTACATCTTGCTAGTCTTCCATTCTGCACAAGACGTTTGTAATGAGGCTGATCTGTTTGTGGACTCACTGCCACAGCCTTTGAAAAAGTACCAAAATGTTAGCAGAAAATCATAAAGTTGAGTGGTGATTACTACTCACATTAAAGGCAAGTTTTTTTTTTTTTTTTCCCCGTCTAACTTTATTAAGAACGTTTTTTGGTGGAAAACTTTCTTTATAACCAGGTATTCATCATGCTTTAATTTATTAGGAACAAAATGTTCCATATTCTCATGTGTAAATTAAGGAAGATGAGAAACAGTAAATTAATTACCTTAAATTATTTTTCCATGCTGATTTCCAACTTAATTTCAACATTTATAAGAGTAAATGTTCAAAATTTTATGAAATCTGTGAATTTTACACAAGATGTAATTTATTTGATATAAATTTGTTATAACTAAAATAACAAATATTTTCCTAATTAGAATTTTTAGTGAATGGGAACATATAAAAAATTAATTCTTTAGATAGAAGTTTAAAATGTTCTTCAGTCTCATATTATGGAACTTTGTAATTACAAGTGCATGTCTGCAATCATTATTTAAACCGCTTTTAGATAAAAGGGGTAAATTTGAAATTTTAATATTGAAGCAGCAACTGAGGATATTTAGCCATTGCCTTAAATTTCTATGGAAAACAAGATCAGGAATAAATAGAAACAGATCAGGACGTGGAAAAGAAACGTTAGATTAAAAAACTGGAAACTAATTAAAGTGTTTAAGTATCTCCCCTAATCCTGTTAGAGGAATACTACTTTCAAATTAGTGATTTTTATTTTTGATTTTATACAGGGCGGCATAAAAGTACCTTCAAGATTTTTAATTAAAAAACACATATGTAAGTTAAGTAAATTTATATTTTGAAACTCATAATACAAAGTGTGTTTCTTAAAGGTTTTTATTCACCAAAAATAATGTCTTGTTAATTATGTTCCCTTTCATAATGACAAATTATGAGCTCTTTTTAGCAGATCTTCAGTCTTTGCAGTCTTTCTGCCGTACTTGCATCTCCTACTGATCTTGTCTCTTCAGATTTGTCTACAAGTTACAATGCGATATGGTTAGAAGAAGCATATCTGTCATTAAAATATCATTGAAAGTTTCTCTGAGTTCAAATAATGTTTCTTCTGTTTTCCAAATAAAAAAGTAATGATTTTTATCCTTTCTACAGGCATGTATCGCTCTATATTGAAACTCCCAAATATTTATTTTAACCTAAAAAAGAGGAACTCAGTAAATATTAATTCCAGAAAGAATTATTGAAACTAAAAATTGTGAAGGTACTTTTGCATCATCCTGTACTATTGGGTAAAAAAATCATTTTCACTTTATGTTAGTTTGTAAATCAGCAGCATCGTATAAATGCCATATGAAAGTTATTAATTTAGAACTGATGCAAATCAGATAGATTAGCTTATTGCTTTTAGGAGAATGAGGAGAAGGAAATAATTAAATAAAACTTCAGGAAAAATTACATATTAGAATTTTATATATATAAGATTTTCTTAGTCCTTCACTTCGTTTAAAATGCAAAATTAGCTTGCCTGATAAATAAGAAATAAATGTTTGTTAATTAAATAAGACTGGTTAGCTGCAACATTTTTTCTGTTGCAGGCAGACTTAAAACTTTATTCTCAAAAGCAATGTGTATTGCAGTTATGAAAATGGGATGCACCAAATCATTGCTGACATGAAGTTTTTTAGTAATTAGGAAAATGTGGTCATTGAGATTACACTACAAGGTTTGAGATTATTTTTATAAATAATACAGCTGAACCTTGTTATATTGAGCTCGGAACTTCTAAAGGATGTAGGCATATTAAGAAGGAAAGCTTCTGAAAGGCACTAGGATAATGAGTGTATAACTGAAATTTGCTAATACATAAAAGAAAGACAACTTACATAGTTTTGCAATAATGTATAGTACATTTAATTGCATAATTTATAATCATAGTTTCTGGTTTTTATAGAATTAATTATTTGCAAGATGAGCCTCCTTATCATTTGTATATTTCAGCAATTTTGTGATGTATTAGATTCAGTTACCAGGAGATATGTGCAGATTATTGTGTACATTAACTCTCAAGTATTGATTTATTTCATTTAATTAACTGATGTAAACTGGACATAATTTCTCAATTTATATTTGCTGTACCAACTGGAAAATGTCTGAAATCTGCCATAAGTTTCATTTCCTGGTTATGTGAGTAGTTTATTCAAATCATAGTATAAATTTATAATCAGCAAGAGTTCAGTCAGTTAACTGAAAAGAATTTTCATCCCCAAAGGAAATAAAATGTTAGAAATAAAATATGTATACATATCTTCTGGCCTAGCTCTAACATTTTGGGCACCCAGTATAAATTAAACATATGAATAACTCAAAGCAAAATACACTTTTATTCATTTGTCATTTGTGAAAACCACTTAGCTGATGCCCTTCAAAAATAATTGTCCAAAGTGACAACTTGTGTCACTTATACTTGGAGCTGTGCCTATGAATTTATAAAAACTTTTCATAAAGATACATAATATTTGCACCACTGAATGAGACTTCTGGAGGAAATTTTAATAAGCTGATTCAGAACTTCATATCTTGAAAGAATTTATTTATACATAGGTTTTGATGTTTATTTTGGAAATTTAAAAACTAACTTTTTGCGTGGGAAAACTTCCATGTGGAAATTTCTTAGACGGGTTTAACTATAATCATGTGTGTTTAACTTTGCCTGAAATCAAAATTTAATGTGTTAGTTATTAAAAGCAATTGTATATATTTTATTTCTTTTTTAGTTCTTCACTGTGAATTATTCCTGCCATCCCCGCCAGTTTGTACTAACATATAACAATATATAGATTGTAATATATTAGTATAAATATTTATATTTTTACTAACATATATATTTTCTTGTTCCTTTGAAATCCTAGTTTGTTTCTTT
>KK118281.1:583637-609112 GCA_000611955.2 Stegodyphus mimosarum | reverse complement strand
TTGTTGCGTTTATACGGGTTCGTGGATTTGAGAGTAATCGATGAAAACACGATGCAGAACAATAAAAAGCACAATTTATTTACAGGAATCACTATTTACAGCACAGTTCCAAAATTACCTTTAAAAGCGTCGAAAATCTACAATAAATACGCTGAAACAATCAGCAACACAGCTTCAGGCTGTAACTGTAAAGGTAGCTTCACGGCAACACTAAACTTCTAATGAACACCGTGGAACAATCACCAATCCACTTTCAAGCTATACTGTAAAGATAGCTTCACGGCAAAGCACTATCTCGATTGCTTTCCGTTCACAAAACTCTCGCGTAGCTTAGCAGCTATCACAACGCTCACAGTACTTCACTATACTTCACAATCTCTTCGCCACTAACTTCGCAACTAACTGCTCTCAGAAACGCAAGGGTTTATATAGGTTTTCTTTAAGTTCGACACGTTTCGAGAAATAAGTGGACAGGAAGTTATTCTAGAAGCTTCCCGATTGGACCATGGGATATCGCCAAATGGGCGATAAAGTCGCCAATCTGGCAACCCTACCATACACTATTTTATGGCAACCCTAGTGCTATGCCGGAAAGCTTACATACAGGCGCAACCGCCGAATTTTTCGTAACAATATTGAATATTTGCCGCGAAACGCAACTGCGAGGCTACAGCCAATGGATCAAGGAATCACCCAGAATCTTAAAACAAATTATCATAAGAGACTCTTAAATAAATCATTTTTTTCTCTTTAAATCATGCTGAAAATTACGACATTACTCTGCTGACAGCTGTAAATGATTTATATACACCGCACGGGATGTTGTTAAAGCACGATTAGTAATTGCTTTCGTCATGCTAAGTTCATGCACGCCAAAGAGAACAATCATATCGAACAATGTGACGATATTGGTAGAACTTTTACTGAATTAAAAAATTTAAATGTGATAAGTTTACTTTTTCTGATTATGTAAGGATAGATGAAGACTTGGAAGTGTGTGGAAAACTGAGCGACGATGACATACTGAAAACTATCCGAGAAGATGAAAAAAAAAGACATCTTATCGGATTCAGAAGAGAATGCAGAGACTGTTAAGCGTCCTAATGATGAAGCCGCAATGGACTCTAAGCCATAAAAACTCAAAGTATTTATTCAGACTGAACCTTCCTGAATTGAAATTTTTACTTCAAATCGAAAAGCTGGCTGAAAAATATAGGCATGATAAACAAAACAAAACATCCAGTTTACAGTTTGTCTCAAAAGTGCAATTCATATTTTTATTTAAAGTTTACTTTTTACTGCATATCTTCTGCTTTATTTTATTATTAAGGTAAATCTATTGCTTTTTTATATGTTTAATTTTATATAGCATAGCATAATTTTCTTATAATTCCTAATACTAGAAGAATTTTCCTCTTCAGTGATACACTTTATATTTTTCCTTAACATCGGATAATTCGAACTCTTTTCTGAAAACCTAATTAAGGAGCATCCTCTGTATTTTTTTCTTTAAGCGAGATAACACTCGAGGATTCCACTATAACTGATATGCAGAGATGCGGCGTCTATATGGACAAAGTCGTGTAGCGCCCAGCGACGCAGAGGCCTTAAAAGGCGCCTAGGATAATTTTATTATCTGCCATTACCGACCGGTGGTGAAATTGCACTACTCCTGTTTCTTTAGGCCCATATCACACACGCATTTGTTTCACACGAGCAACTGTTTTGGACAATTTTTCTGCCTAGTTTATTGTTGAAAGAAAGACGCGCGATTTTTCCTTCCTTTCGGAAAAAATTGCAAGTTGTTCGTTTTAAACCAATCAGCTATCAGCTTCCAATGCCTTCGGCTTGTTTGTAATGGAAAACCAGTTTTCCCTGTGTTAATCCCAAAGCGATCTGTGGTAATTGGCTGTTGTGACAAAGTAGAAAAATTGTTCCAAACAGTTGTTCTTCCGAAACAAACGGATCTTTCGGTCAAATGTTTTTAGGTTTATATAAACGTTTTCGTGGTCTGTGCAGGTTTATCAATTTTTTATTATTGTCGTGAACCGTATGAGCGTACCAAATATGTGCATTCGTAAGTCCTGATTTGTTAATATAGTGACTGTGAAAAATAATTTAAAGTTAAGGTAAGTGATTAAGTGAATTCAACTTTAAATAATAATTATTATAAATAAAATAAATAACTTTATTCAGCTTTAAAAACAAGTACATATACATTCACTTTACCTAATTTCTATAAATACTTGTTGAATTTTGACATTACAGTGATTATAAAACTTAAAATTTTGAAATTTCTCTAATATTTTTTTTAATATAAAGCAAATAAAACTTTGTGTTTCTTAACTTTTAGTGATTTTATTTAGATGGCCAGAAAAGAAATTGTCTGGTTATCAAAATCTGCTTAACGAGCGAAAACGGGAAGAAGGCTTGGAGAAGTGCAATTTAAAAGTTGACAGCTTTTTTCGGACGTCTCACACATTTTCAGGACAGTACTTCTACTTTTCCATTCGGATCTATATCAAAGCTGCTATCAGAATTAGGAAAGCAAGCCAATGATCCGACAGTTTCAAGTTTTAATACATTTCATTCAGTACCGTCACCGTCAAGTGAGAAAGTTGAATCACCCGAAGACGCTTGTTTGCCCTTCTCTAACGATCCTTCGCCGAGTTATATTATCTCCAGGCTTTGTTACTGTTTTTTCCACGTGCTCGGATTACAGTGGTGAACTTTACTTGCTCTTTTGTGAACTGATCACCATATTGATTTATTATTCCTACTCTTGTGGATTATTTAAATTGTGATTGTGTTGGTGTTGTTATATTTTTAACGGGTTTTTTTCGCCCGATTACTTGAATATGGAGGGGAGTGAACACCCTCAGTTCGACAATATGGATGTAGCGGCTACGCTCCGTAGCCACGTGCCAGGCTTAAATGATGAAATTCACCGTTTCGCGGACAGATTCTTAGGAAATAATTGAATTGGACTGATAAATACGGAATCAGTCTCGCTTGAGGATTATTTACGTGTGTTACAAATTATTGAAAACCTCAAGTCAAGAATTCATGGAATTGGAGTGGACATGGAGGACTGGATAACGGAATTTTCTACTGAACAGGAAAAGAATGTGATAAAAACCAAGTTCATTAAAGAAAAAGGCTTTGCGGAAGGACTGCTACAGGTATTCAAAGATAAGCGCGAGTCTGGTAGCTCACAATCCTGATAGTATAAATATGGATATAACTGATGTTACTAAAAACATTATGGCTAACAACTTTAAAAAATGTTAAGAATAGTATTGTTAAGAGCAATAATGAATGTAATTCAGAACCTGTTAAAATTGTTAATGTTGAAAAGATTGCCAATAATTTGTCTAAGCCTAAACGGCCGTCGAAGAAAAATAAAAGCTCAGTTACTGAAATGACCGATGCTGAGGGCTTTATTCAGCCGAGAAACCCGACTAGGCCTGCTAAACTTGTTAAATGTAATGTTGACATCTCTGTTAATAATAAATTTGATAGTTTAATGGATAGTGCAATTGAGAGTACTAATGTGGATATGCAAGCTGATTCGGAGGTTCTTGAAGTTGAGACCTCGAGAATTAAACCTGTAATGGTTAAACTGGCTACTAAATTCTCAGATTTTGTTAAAATATTTAAGTCTGACACTAAATTGGAATTTGCTGTAAAATTTAATGGTGAATTTTTAAAATTTTTTCCTAAGTCAGAAGCCGATCATCGGCGAATCACTAGGTATCTCGAGGAGAAACAAATAGATCATTACTTAATTGTCAGTAAGGTTGAGCGTCCTGTCAAGGAGGTTGTCTTTAGGTGTTTACCTATCGACTGCCCTAAGGATGAAATTAGGGAGGAACTGCAAGACCTTGGATACAAGGTGCGTAAGGTATCACAGATGCACAGGTTTAAGGCGAAGGCCCCCATGCCTTTATTCAATGCTCAACTTGAAAACAAACCAGGGGTTGAAGAAATATATGACTTAACCTATTTTATATGCTTTTATGTAAATGTAACTGCCTGTAATGCCACTGGAAGTGTTGTGCAGTGTCACAACTGCCAGCACTTCCACCACTCTTCGGAAAACTGCGAGTTAAAACCCCACTGTGTTAAATGTGCGGGGTCACATAAATCTGAAAATTGTAAAGCCAAAAGACTTGATGAAGTAATGTGTTGTAATTGCAATATGCCAGGGCACACCGCAAATTATCGTGGGTACCCTAAAATTCCCACTACTAGATCTGTAAAACATACGTCAGATAAAGTTAATGTAAACAAACCTAATGTAGCTGCCAATACTTTGATAAAAGCAATGTAAAACCTGGTGTTAGCTACGCAAATGTTGCTGCAGGCGCACCTAAAGCTAGTAATGTTAAAAACTCTGATTCTGTTAATGTTGATAATAGTAAAGTAACTAGTAATAACAGAAGTAAGAACTTAGGTCCAAACACGTTTATGGATATATTTAAGTTCATTAACCCATTAACGGGCTGACCCTTCGGAACAAAATGCTTTGAAAACGGCTGTATTTTTGTCTAACAAATCCCTCCCAAAAGGTCTGTTTTGCTTTCAGGAAACGCTTTTAAGATGGGCCATTGCCTAGAGCAGTGTGTTCGCTTCCCCTTAGAGTGATGGGTAAGCCATGAAAGAACTCCCCGCTAATGAATAGCAGCAAGAGCTTGTCCCTTAGTTTCGTTAGTTTTTAGTTGGTAAATGCTTGATCTTTTGGTCATGGGACTGATCAAACAATAATTTTCCTAGCGTAAGTTTTTCTGAATTTTAAAGCAATTTCTAGAATTTTGGCGGTTTTCTAAAAATATTTCGGTAATTTCAGCTATTGTGCGTTTGCTAGCAATATGAAATTTAAAATTAAAATTTTATTGAGTTAATTTGAGAGACTGGAATTTTAAATCAAACGGAAATTGAAATGAATTTGGTGCAATCTTTTGCTAGATTAGGAAGAATTATTTATGTGTTCAAAGACAGGATTTTCTCCCTTTTCCGCATTTTACAGATTAAATGTATAAAACGAAACATATGAAAATCCTTTTTAATTCTCAATAGTTTTAGTTAAATGAATTGTAACTTATCAAATTTTTTTTCTATTTCTTATTACGTAATATTCCTGCTCGTACATGACTTAGTTTGAAATTACGAAACTTCCACTTAACAAATTATATTACGGCGTTACAGTATCTCAAGGAACAATCGAAATTAATGTACTCAAATGATATAGAATGTAAGAATGATAATATGAATAGTCAATTTAAAATAAAATTCTGTTTGTCAGTTTTCATTTACAATTTTCCCTGGTTTATGTTCCGTACGAGGAAAGGTACTCTCAAATTCGTATACTTTCAAAGAGCTGCATTAGGAAAATGAATTATTCATGAAACCGTAAGAATTTTCCTTTAGGTAAGGTAACGCTTATCCAACTCAATTCAAATAAATCTATGCTTTGCGTAATTGATTACAACTCAATAATATATCATATGCAAGTTTTCAAGTATGTATGATCTCAACTGAGATTGGGTGAGCACTGACTTCTTAACAACATTTATTATTGAATCTTTTGATGTACTGACAAACACTCTCACTTAAACCGCCTAGATGGTATAGTAGTTAGGAAAACCTATTGCGGTACGGATGGGTTCGGGTTCGAATCTCGGAGAAGGCTTGTCTGTTTGTACATGTATAGTGTCCGTGCGCCATGGGGTCGCTCTTAATAGGCAGCGATCCGAAAGTCCTCTCGAGAGGTTAGTGGTATGGGAAGAGGAGTGGGAGACCCTCGGACTCGTATCCCAGGGGTGCTCTCCATCAAAATTGAGGGCGGAACTGAGTGAAGTCGTACTGTCACCTGTATGGTGCTCAAGGCTCTTGCCAAGGACAGGCGCAAAATTGCACTCCTTGCCACGATGAATTTCGCAGGTTTGTTCTGATGTTACTATCAGATAAGTGAGATAAGTCACACACAACACACAATCCCACGTATTTTTAACCGTTTATATGCCTTTGTCGAAACAAAATTCCAAAAAGAGTTTATTTGCCACTCTTATCGTTAGATTATCGCAATTTAAATTTATTTAAGTATGGGTTTAACACCGATTTCAAATTATTTAATTTTACTTTATTTCTGATAAGGTATTCTTATAATATGATTGTCTCATTTTTCAGTTTGAATCAAGCGAAAAGTATGTAATGGAAATTGCGTTTTGAGTTTAAAAAATAAGACACTTGTTCCCTATATGCTTCCTTTGATACAGATAATTTTAGCAATTTCAAATATAACTGATGTAAAATACTTTTCTCTCTATTCTTCTATATATAGTAATCTTTAACACAATATAATTAATGCGCTGTTTCTCTAAAAGCACGTGTAACTTAAATTGGGAATTGTAAGAATAGATTTAATGGAAATATGCGATACCCATATTAATCTAATAGTCTAGTATTCCTGAATATTGCAGTTTAATGTTATGCAAACATTTGTCAGCAATACAATATTTCTAGCAAGAGAAATTTAGTTTCGACAGATAAGCTATCTGTTTTCACATAGTTGTTTCTGTTTTTGCTTTAAAATTAAAATCATAACTTGAAATAATTTGTCTTATTACAGTTTCCATTCAGTTACTTTATATATTATGAGGTATTTTCCCGCGAGGTCAATGCCCCTAACGAAAGAAATATTTCCGCAGGGGAATTCCTAAGGAAAACGGGCTTATATTCACGCTAAACATAGGGCAGTGTGTATTTTTAATATATGGACGCATCAAGAATCCTAGCGATTAGTAATCGGTGCATGAATAGGATACGCCTAAAACGTGTGCTTTGCTGTATTCAAATAACCCTAACTCTCATACTGCGGCATCTATCACACTAAATCAATATATAAGATTTCGGAACAAGATTTTAAATAAGACTCCGGATCCCCACTGGCAAAACATCTTAAATCACTGAACACAGCTAGCTCGACACGGGTTCAAATCCTGGCGAACGAACTGGTTACATGGAAGTTTGCTTGGCATTTTTACAAGTGGAACGTGAATACAAGCCAGATTATCTTAGAATCCTTTTGGGCAGATAAACAAACGCGTGCTTCGCCGTAATCCGAATACATTAAATCCGTCTGTAGTTGACAGTTATAATTCTGTCTTTTTAAGGAAATATTAAGGTAAAAAACATGCAACTATCAAATTGCGTGAGACAGCGAATATTTTAAAGCAACTAACATTTTAAGCAGTAAAACCTTTAAATGAACTCATGAACAGCTGCAAGTTGCCGCCCAACTGGTACAATGGTTAGCGTCGCTGACTGCGGCGCCGAAGGGCCCGGACTTGAATCCCGGAGAAGGCATAGATGTGTCAATGCGGAATGAAGGCACTCCAAATGTGCGGAAAACCTCTCGAGAGACAACTGAACCAATAACAACTGAAAGCTAAACAGCCTAAAATTGGTATAAAACTTTACCGATTACGAAAGCAATCTAACAAAAATTCCTTTCCATCAGGCAATAAAAAATTCTACTCAAATATGAAGAGTTGAATTTTTATAGCATTTATTAAGTTAAATTTGTGAGTACGTGCTCAATGTTTGGTTTTTCCTAACCTTCCATTCATCAGAATGCTGATAAGAGCATTAAGTGTGAGAGAGGCAAAAAATGTTTTAATTAAGATAACTTTTACAGAATGACAGCAAATCTCATAAGCGTGTATAAGATAAGTAATTCAAAATATGCGAAAATTCTTCTGATGACCTCTTTCAAACAGAATAATATGTATGCAAAGAAGTAATACATATTTACTTCCCTCATGACATTTGTCGCTATGAACAGAAGATCGTTAAAGATTTTTAAACTACTTTCCTGATAAGCTATCGAGTTCAAAGTTTGTAAAAAACATGTTGATTGCGGATGATTATACAGTACAATATGTTAAAACGAATTTTATACAATTCCATTTACATTTTTTTTAATTTAATGTTGACACGAATTTTTGCACATATTATCATTTGCAAAACAGACTACAAATTTATCAAAACTTTAATGTTTGCACCAACATAAAATATTCTTTTAAATTAAAATTGTATAAAGTTTTTAACATAACTTCTGATTTCTGGCCGATTTATTGAATGTCAGAAAATGTTTTCGATTCATATGAGAATTATTTGAGACATTTATTTGAAGTAAAAAATATGATTATTCATTGTTGAAAAATGAATTTTAATTGAAAAACTTCATTGAAAATATGTTATTAAGACTAAAAATATAACAATTTTTAACAAGTTTTATAAAAAAAGATTTTATTCAAAACTGATAAATTTCTTAATAAGCCAAAAGCAAAAAAAAAATGATTTATGGTATATTTTAATGGGAACAAGAGATTAATTAAGCTTCCTTACAATAATCATATGCAATTTATATCACGAAATCAAATAAGTAATCACTTAAGTAACGAAATCAAGTAGTCGAATCGCAATGTCAAAAATATATCAAGGCCGCCAATTTTTTTTTATTATTCATGATATAAATTTGTTAAGCATTTTTTAAATTTGTCAGAATTTTTTAAAGAATATTATTTACTCTCTTATTCTTATTAATATATATATAACAAATTACGGTATTCTTCAGTTGTCGGGATCGGATTAAAAAATGTATGTATGTATGTACGCATGTATATATGGATGAATGTGTTCATGTATGCGTGTCGATATATATACGAACGTATGTATCTCTTTAGACATATATGCACACAGACACATACACACGACATGCATACATACATTCTTGAATTCCTTCCGATAGCAGAATAGTATCTAAATTACTTTTCTTTTTTTTTAATTTATTAATAATTTTATGAGTTAAAAATAAAAGCTTATTCTATAAAAAATCTTTATTTTTTTTAAATTTCTTAAACAACTTCTAAATTAAATCCTTAATGCCTCTTCTGTTAACT
Organism: Stegodyphus mimosarum; assembly: GCA_000611955.2. NCBI lineage: Eukaryota > Metazoa > Arthropoda > Arachnida > Araneae > Eresidae > Stegodyphus > Stegodyphus mimosarum. The sequence goes on along the minus strand of KK118281.1, from coordinate 600,146 downwards.
TTCTAAACTAGTAAAAAATTCCTTGTTTCTTTAGAAACAGTGTAAGACCGTTATCGTGTCAATAGCGCGGGAAGAGTTCTATTGAGGAAGGAAGTTAAGCCATCAAAACTGGCGAGATCGAAGGAGTTAGCTCAACTTATTAAAAGACGAAATACTGCCAGGAGCCAGTTTCAAAGAACCAGATCCCGTGCGCACAAAACTATATATAAAAGGCTCTGTGACGCAGTCAAGTATCATACTAAGTATTATGCACAAACCCGCTGGGCCAACTATCTCGAGTCCCTCTCCGCGGAGGGCAACTCTGTTTGGAAAGCGATCAAGCGTTACAAAAAATGCCACAATTCCATTCCGCCCCTTAAAGGCCCTCACAGAATCCACTACACTGAGGCTGAGAAGGCAGAAGTTTTAGCACAGCATCTAGAATCTCAGTTTCGCACAAACAACATTCACGACACCAGTACAGAACAGTTAATTGCTGATTTTCATAACAATTACACACCAAACCCAAGCACTGACAACACGATTTCAGACATGCCGTCGGAAGTGTATGATTACATCAAGAAATTAAAGAACAATAAGAACCCAGGATATGACCAGATTACAAATCGGATGATCAAAAAGTTTCCAGTGAAAACTCTGATGTACTTTACAAAGACTGTTAATTTGGTCCTAAAGTGGCAGCACTTTCCTGAATGCTGGAAACTAGCCAAGATCATGCCTATTCCAAAGCCACAAAAAGCTGCTAATCTGCCAGAATCCTATAGACCCGTAAGTCTTCTGTCTTCTTTGAGCAAAATAGTCGAAGCAATCCTGCTCTTGAGAATAAACCAACATCTGGATCAACACGGAATTATCATCCCATATCAATTTGGATTCAGACGTAAGCACTCAACCGGAAATCAGTTATATAGAGTTGTAGAATTCATCAGCGAAGGGCTGCAGAACAAGAAAGTCACTGGGGAACTTTTCCTGGATATTGCCAAGGCTTTCGATCGTGTATGGCTGGATGCACTCATATACAAACTATACAATCTGGGCTTTCCAGATTACATCATTAACATAATTAAATCCTACCTAATCGGTAGACACTTTGTTCGTTAACGTCTCAAATACACTTTCCAAGCAAAGACCTATCATTGCTGGGGTCCCATTAAGGGGCTTTTTTAGGACCTACATTATTTATTATATACGTGAACGGCATGCCACTTACACCCAACACTACACTGGCAATGTATGCTGACGACACTGTGATCCTCACTCAAAGTGCATTTGTTAACCCAGCAATACAATGGTTACAAAATTGCATTAACACACTTGAGACTTATGAAATGTAAAAAATAGAAGATTAAGGTAAACGTCGATAAGACACAGGCAATTATGTTTACCACCAAAAATACGTTCAGCCGAAATTTGCAATTTTATGGAAACAATATCACATGGGCTAAGCAAGCCCTATATTTAAGGGTGATCCTCAATAAAACTCTCTCATGGAACTCGCTCATTACAGCTATATTAAGAAAGTTTCGAGTTAGTAGAATTACACTTCACTCCTTAATTGCTCGAAACAGTGTACTTTCTATAGATAACAAGTTACTTATTTGTAAGACCGTTTTGCGTCCCATATTGTGTTATGCCTGCCCTGTATTGGAATATTCATACAAATCCTATCGAAAAAAGTTACAGCAGGCCGAGAATCTGGTGCTCAGACAGATTTCAAATGCCCCATGGTACATAAGAAATCACAAAATATATACAGAGTTAGGGGTTGAAGAATTAAAATACTTTTACTGCTGGCTTGCCCGGAAATTTTATGAAAACTTGAATAACATTGATAACTCTGTAATCAGGGTATATGACTATGATATTAATGGCCCATGCAATAGTAAAAGCCCTATGGCTATCCTAAGTAATTATATGACCGAATATTGTAAGGTCTCTCTCATTTCAATTGTATATAATGTTATTTATTTAGATCTATTAGTTTACTTTTTCTTAATGTGGCACCAATTGAACTCGCACTTGCACCTTGTACCTAGTGTAATCTCTCTTGTATTATTATACCGTGTTCTCATCAGGTCCTTCACCAGCCCCTTTTCATTCTTTCCCAGGTCGCTTTCAGAGTCTTTTGCCACGATATATAAATTTCTTGATATCTGTTTACTCACACCATTTTGGTCTTAATATCTAATCTATATTCAATCGAATGTTACCCTAAGTTGTGATAATAGTTATAGTACATATATATCTAAAAAATTTTAAAAAATAGTTAATATTAAATTAACTATTTTTTAAATCATACAGGGAAATAACTGCTAGGTTATTTCCCTGTATGATTCGAGATACGTATTTTGTTCGATGTGGGGTAGGGTCCATGACCCAGGCACCCTGGTGTTGCACCAGTACACTCGTCATTGTATATTATCTCCAACCCATGTGCAAGAACTACTCGAAAAATGGCTATGTATTGTCAAAATAAGACTATGGATTCTAAAGACAAAAGTGAAGGTAAGTTTCACTCAAAGTCTGTCAGATGATGAAAGGGTTCAGTAAGATTCGTTACTATATTTTATTAAGAAAAATGTAGTTTTCCCTTTTTATTTTAAAATATTCAGTGACATCAATAATCAAGTGACCTTTAAAAATACTAAATTAAACCAAGATTGGCATCCCTTAAGCGAACATTTGAAAATTAACGAAAAAAGTAAATCTCATTTCCAAAATTTAGAGATTAAAAGCTAATTGAACCGTAGATTCCAAAATACAAAATTTATTAAAAAGGGAAACTAAACACTGGCGCAGTGTCACTCAAAAAATAATTTCTACAATTTATGGCGGAACAAAACTTGGCTTTTCGTGGCCCTAGTAACAAATTATTTGAAAGAAATAATGGAATTTTTTTTAATTTATGGAATTGATAACAAAACTTGACCCAATCATGTCTATATACATTACTAGATCTAAAAAAAATATACCATTTTATCTTCAAGATAAAATTCAAAAATAACGATTACATTAAGAGGTGATAATGTAAGAAATAATATTCCAAATGAAGTTATAAAAGCAACTATAAACTTGATTGTACTCGTCATGTGAGCCACCAGGAGCAAATTTCTGTTTTCGTTAGATATGTTAATTTAAAAAAAAAAGTAGTAATGAATTTAGTGCTGAAGAATGTTTCTTAACATTTCGTCATTTATGTGAACAGCAGATGGAGGTTTAACCAACTTTTTGCTGAAAGCTTTAGAAAATTTTGGTTTAGATATTATGAAATATGTAGGGTTAGTAAACAACAAGATCTACATAAAAGAATTTTAAACAATAATTCACGAGCAATATTTGTCCCTTGCTGTAATCGCAGTTCGAACCTTGTCATGAACGATGTGGTGAAATCCAGTATGTTTAGCACAAATTTTTCCTCAACTTTTCAAGAATTATATAATTTTTTGGTAATCAAATAACCAGTGATCTATTTTGAAATGTAAAATTTAAAATTTAACGTTAAAACCTTTGACAAGTACCAGATGGTGTAGCAGAACTGATGCAGTAAATCCTCTAAGATTTATATAAGATGAAATTTAAGATGCATTTTAGGAAATCTTACCTGTAAATAATTTTGATAACACTACAAAATATCTGGCTACTTATCAAGTTCAAGAAGGTAAAAATTATCGCTTTGTATGTATGTGTTGTGGTACAAAATACTAAGTTGTTACCAAGACTCAGCAAACTAAAAAATTCATTATTTCGCAGACTTGTGAAAGCTTGAACAACCTGAATTCCATTTTAAAGGAATATCTAGCAGACGCAGGTTTCAGTAACATGCTCATAAATGTCGAAGAATTAGCATCTTGCTTAGAAATAGATCCCAAATTCAAATGTCCAGAACTTTTAAGGCCACGAAAATTTTTAAAAAAATTTTGCCTGCAAAAAAAAGTAAAGAGCAGCCAGTTGAAAACCAAGAATTAAAATTTAATCTCAGTTCTTTTTTTGTAATGCTAGATATTACTGCTTCATTTGTAAATGAAAAATTTCAGCCCTTATCTTTTTATTCTGATGTTTTCAAATTTTTGTGGAATAATGAAGATTTTGGTAAGTATTCTGACCAGGATTAATTTAATACTTATAAAAAAAGCTTGAAGAACCTATAACTGACAAGAATGAAACGAAAATGATGTAGACTGAACAGAACTTTTGTATGAATTACAATATCTGTGAAATTGCGACAATGGCATCTGTAGTAAATAAATTCAATTACATTACAATAAGTAACTTAACCCACTCATTCCCAAACATTACGATTGCATTATGTATATTACATTACTGCTCAAAAAATAAGCAACAAAGCCAAAACACGGAATAAAACGAAAATTATTTATAACGGATATGCGTAAAACTGATTCAAGATGTTGATGTGATATTACTAAACCGCACAGCAAACAATAAAGTAAAGACTTACAAAAACACATGCATTACGACCATCACGTCGTAAGTGACCATATGGGTCGGAGGAATGTGCACGCTAATAATTGGTATGATACCCTCTAGCTAATATGCATGCTTGACAACGGCGATGCAAGCTAGCAATAGTGTCGTTGATAGCTTGTTGTGGGAGTAGCGCCCATTCCTGTAGTAATGCATCACCGAGCTCGTGGGAGGGCCTTCGCGGCCCATTGCGACTTGCTATCCGTCATCCCAACACGTCACACACATACTGTACGGCACTGGTCGGCAAACCGTGGCTGTTCCACAAAATAGCACATGTCAGCGCGCACGTAAAAAGAAGCAAATCTTGAAAATACAAGACAAAGGCAGTCAAATTTTACATAAGCATGAAAACATCCTCCAACGTTGTTCCTAGGAAATATTTTGTACCGATTCCGGCGTTTAGATTATACTGATAATACATCAAATTATGTTGTCATAGTAATTGTCATATGCCAAATTTTAACTAGTGGAATTCTTTGAATTAACATACCATTCAATGGCTAACTTGAATGAGAGAGATCAAATAACATAAGAATGAAATTTACTTTCAAAATATCAGGAATTTTAGCTTCTAGGCCTTTCAAATTTGAAGTTTGTTCCAGTGACTGAAACAAAAAGTTTCCTAGCAATTGAATTTAGGTAACATAAAATACATGGACGATATTTGTGTTGCAAATAATATGAAAAAATCTTCAAACTGGAAATGTCTAAAAACTAAAAACCCAGCTATTTTGACGCGAAATTTCATGTTTACGTTTTTTTTTGGTATCTCGTGTTAAAACTGTGACTGTACTGATTCTAGGAACATTTCCACTGATGTATTGATAAATGAGTCATTGTACTGATTTTAGCAGAATTGTACTGACAAGAAGAATACTGATATCCGCATTCGATAGTGTCCTTGACTTGATGCCACGCACTCATTTTATGACGGAGGCTCGTCCCAAGTAGAGATGACGCAGAAATTCTCTCATAAAGTACACCTCATGGCTAACTCTTACAAGCATTATAGAACGACTTTCATGCACTGGAGTCCTGGCTTTGTGCTTGGAAGATTAAAACCAATGTGACAAAATCTTATGCTCTGTTATTACTAAAAGAAGGAATATCGCCTTTAATCTGCAAGTATCTATGTAAAATACACTAATCCCCTATACTAAGCATGCCTGATATTTAGGTGTTATTTTTAAAGAATCAAAAAAGTTCGAAGTGCATAAAATTAAAGATAAAACATTTATTTACAACTAACAAAGAAGTTTAAATACGAAAAGCAAGTTACATAATGGCTAGCGGCAATCTTCCATTACTAAATCTAAAACGGAACTACAACTTTTTTCAAACAAAGATTCTATTGCCAGATTCCTACAGTTGAATAAGTAAAGGCTCGGAAATAGCATTTCTAACATCCTCCCACCTTTGTAAAGTGAGAGCTTTACAAACATTAACAAAATTAAATATCCAAAAAGTTTAAATGTTCTTAAAGTCTTTCTTTCGGTCGAATCACTCTCCTAGAGCGTGTTTGTATAGGATGTTTCTCCAATTCAACCTCGGAAAACTTTCTCTTTTCGAAATCTTGAGACCGCTGAATTAAAGGTTCCCTTTCTTCAATAGATTCTTCAGTCTTACAATGAATTTCTAAGGGACAGAGTCTCTGTATAGGTCTTAATAGATACCCAATGGCTGTTTTTACTCTTATAAGTCGATTAACACCATCTCGTCCTGGAAATACTTCAACAACTTTTGCTAATGGCCAATCCAGTCGCCTTTTGTTGTCGTTACCAATTACAACAATATCTCCTACTTTAACTGTGTCAGCGTCTCTGGCTTTAGATGACTTAAGCAGACCAAGATATTCCCGTTTAAATCGCACTCTCAGTTTCTCTCTGATACTTTGGAGATAATTAAATCTTTTCACCAAAGTAACTGCTTCGATGTGATCTAGATCAGTTACCTCATTGTCTGGAAGACTTTGTAAAAACATGGACGGTTTCAAAACACTCAGTTCATCAACTTCCTCCGATAAGTAAGTCAGTGGACGGTTATTCATGATAGATTCACATTCACATAGCAGAGTGTTCAGCTTCTCATAATTTAATGATGCTCGATCGAGATTTTTCTTTAAAAGATCCTTTAATATTCTTATCAAGCGCTCCCAGAACCCTCCCCACCAAGGAGCAGTGGGAGAACTGAACTTCCACTTAATATCTTGTAAACTACATTCTGATTGAATCTCATTTCAATCTAACTGTTTGAAAGCTGAATTTACACCAGTGAAAGCAGTTCCATTATCGGAATATATGACTGATATTCTTCCTCTTCGAGCTAAAAATCGTCTTAGGGCTTGTATAAAGGCAATGCTACTTACAGATTGGATAAGTTCCAGGTGGACAGCTCTGTATACCGCACAGGTAAATATAGCAATCCAGCATTTCTGTTGCCGACGAGTAAAAAGTGGTCCAACTAAGTCGACGCCAGTTATTTGGAAAGTAGAAGTCATCTGTGTTCGATCTTTTGGAAGAGGTGGGATAGGAACTTGGAGAGCTTTAGAATGGTTTCTTTTACAAACAATGCATTTTCGTACAATTGAACCTACAGTTTTCCTTCCCCTTAAAATCCAAACCTTCTCTCGAAGAATGGTAAGAAGTGAAAGAGTTCCAGCATGTTTATGAAACAAATGCTTGTGTTCTATCATCCGTTCTACTAAAGGATGTTTAGACGGAAGAACGACTGGATATATATATTCTGTGGTATTATTTTCATCTATTGTTCTTGACTTCATGCGAAGAATTCCTTGATCATCTTTATAGACTTGAAGAGTCTTCAAACTATTCTCATTGTCTTCTTCCAAAAAACTTTCAGATTGGATACACCGGAAAACTACTTTCTCAGCAGTAGAAAATTCTTCCGCAGTAATATAAGGAAGTGTTGAAATACCTGGAGTTTTCCCTTTCAAACGAAGAATCCATGCAATTATTCTTACAATTTTAAGATAACTTGAAAATCTGTTAGCCAAATATGTCGTTATCATTTCTGTTTCATTGTTTTTTGCACAAAGATTAGTTTTTCGTTTTTCCTTTTCTACTTCTTTTGATTCGGGAACAGAAATATTACAAGGCCAATTCTGAGGAGCACCATACAACCATTCTGGACCCTCCCACCATCGGGCCTTTAAGAGTTGTTGGGGAAGACAACCTCTTGATAACAAATCTGTAGGATTCTTGTGTCTTGGTACATGATTCCACTGCTGTAGTTTACTAAGCCTTTTAATCTCTCTTACTCAATTTTCAATAAAGACAGACCATGGACCCTCATTTGTTATCCAGGCTAAGGCAACGGTTGAATCTGTCCAGAAGTACACCTTGAGATCCTCTTCTTTCAGCTCATTCCTGATGAAGGAATACAGACGAGCTCCAATTAGAGTTGCCATAAGTTCAAGACGTGGAAGTGTTAATGGTTTAGATGGAGCAACTCTAGACTTTGCCATAAGAAGTCTAACGTAAACATTTCCTTCAAATTCCGTCCTTAGGAATACACAACAGGAAAAAGCAACCTGACTAGCATCACAGAATACATGTAATGAACTAGAAGTGTTGATGATTACATGGCGAGGTATCTTACATTCCTCTAAGCAACTCAGTTGTTGCCTCCATTTTTGAAATTCATTGCATATGTCAGTTGGTAAAATGTCATCCCATCCTAATTTTAGAGACCATGTTTTTTGAAGTAATAATTTCGGAATTAAGGTTGTAGGAGCAGTAAAACCAATAGGATCAAACAATTTTTGAGTTGAGGATAAAAGTGATCTTTTTGTCAAAGAATTTCCTAAGCAGTTTATCATAGGCACATTACACCCTAATTCATCTGTTGAACAGTACCATTAAGTCCTAAAACGTTTTCTACAGTTTCATGTGACGTATTTCTGACCCATTCTCTAAGATTGAACCCAGCCGAAGACATCAACTCAGTTGCCTGTGAGATAAATGCTTCTCGTTCGTTTATATCTTGCACACCCGTTAAACAGTTATCTACATAAAAGGATCCGAGAAGTCTTTCAGCTGTCTTTGCAAAATCAGGGGGAGCATTCTTTAGCAAATGATTTATGCACGCAACCAATAAGAAAGGGCTAGATGATACTCCAAAAACAACTCTACAATGACGAAAAATGGCTATTTGATCATTATTCCACCATAAAAATCTTAATGCATCACGATCAGCTTCATCAATTTCAATCTGCAAAAAGGCTTTTTCAATGTCAGCAGACAACCCAATGCGATATTGTCTGAAATTAAATAGAATGAGCGGTATTTCTTCTATTAAATTAGGACCCTTTTCTAAAAATTCATTTATAGAATGTCCATTTTTGTCTGTGGCTGATGCATCAAACACCGGTCTTACAGGCGTTGTGCTATTTTCCTTTAGGACAGCTCGATGAGGTAAATAAAATGCTTCTAAAGCTTGATCTCCATCTTGAACTGGCTCAATTATACCTCTTCTGTGCCAATCTTGCATAACTAAATCATAGTCTTCATATTTACCCAGCTGATTCAGTTTTCGGGTTGTAACATGCAGTCTTCTCTTTGCTGCTTCTATATTATTTTCTAGGGGTGGGTAGCCTTTGATCCAGGGTAATTTTACAATATATCGTCCTGTATCGCCTCTTTTTACAGTTTGCTCAAAGAATTTACAAACTTCGTCATTTCTTTCACCTTTTGGTACTTGTACTCCCGATTCTTTGATTTCCAAACTTTCCAACTCCCAGAACTTTGAAACATCTTGAGAGGGAAATAATGCAACTAAAATATTTGAAGAGATGTTTCTATCACTTCCTGACGTGCCAATCAGTGACCACCCAAATTTAGTTTTTGTGGACACTAAATTTTCGTTGATGTTATAAATATCAGATGTAATAATTTGAGACCAAACATTAGCTCCGAATAATACCTGAATGTCAGCAGAATCATCATCCTTGCTTGAAAAATCTGTTAAAATGATTCCCTTTTCTTTCAAACTTGTACAGAGAGCCATATCACTAATTTTTGGAACATAACTACAGATAAGATCTTGATCAAGTACATCCACTTCGCATTGAAAATCAGAGTCCAAACTTGTCAGTAACAGCTTATAAAGACAATGAGATGTAAGTGCACTCTTGTTACCCCCAAATAATTCTTGTTGAGTATATACTGCACCTATAGGTTTCAACTCTAATTCTCTTGCACACTTCTTGGTAATGTAACTTCTTTGTGAGCCGGAATCACACAATACTCTAATTTTCTTTGTAACATTTTCACCAACTGCATTAACAAGTAAAGTCTGTAAATAAGTAGTCTCTTTCTGAGACTTCGTTAACATATTACAGGTATTTTCTTTCGAAATATTTTCATCTTTATTCAATATCTGGCATAATATTGGATAATGTTTTCCTTTGCATGCAGCACACTTCACAAAAACTTTACATTTAGAACTAACATGTCCTTGTTTCAGACAGCGAAAACATGCACCTTTTTTCTTGACAACCAGTTCCCTTTCTTTCAGAGAGGAATCGATAATAGCTGCACAGTCCTGAGAAGAATGTGTAGATTTATTACAAAAAATGCACAGTACATTCTTATTTACATTATTATTGTGTGAAGAAACTAATGCTGCAGCACTTGGTATAGTATTCGACATTTTAGTTTTACACATAACCTGTGAGCTAGATTTATGCTCATTGGATTCAAAGGTAATATTTCTTAGTTTTACTCTTTCCTCTCCTTCTACTTCTATTTTTAAAAAATCCAATAACTCACATAAACAATCATCAGGATTTTTGGTAGAAGCCTTTTTAGTTACACGGTATCTTTCCCAGATCTTAAAAATGTTTTCTGGAATCGCTGACTCAACCAGTGGAAAAAGCATTGCTGCATACTTTTCTTTAGTCACCCCTAATGATTCTAGAGCACGCAGCTGTGATTCTAGTTTATCATAAAGTTGAGAAATTTGAATATTTTTCCCTTTTAATAGAACTAGAGACAATAACAGACGAACATAAAATTCTATTAAAAATTCTTCCTTCCCATATCTGGATTTTAAGAGTTCCATAGCTTTCTCATAATTTTCGTTTGAAGGTGGAAAACCTTCAATTAATTTATAAGCTGATGACCCAGGTTTCATGCTAAGTCTCAAATATTCAAATTTATCTTCATTGGATAAAGAATTATCATTATGAATTTTTGAAAACTGGCCCCAGTAACCAATCCAGTTTCTTAAATCTCCGTCAAATTTTGTCAGTTCTATCTTAGGTAATTTTATCTGAGTTTTGAATCCAGTCTGAGATTCATTTTCAAAATTTGAACATACGGGTTCAGGAAAAATTGTTTCTTTAATCTTAAGAAATCTTAATTCGTACTCACCGCATTTCGCCATTTCTTCTTCCACCTTAGCTTCTGTTACATTTTTATCTTTCAGAAGTTCTTCTAAGTGAGTGGAATTTAGAACATTAATCCTTTCATATTTTAATTTTAATGCTTCAAATCTTGCTTTAAGTTCAGTTTTATCACCTCTTTTGGAAATAAGTTCTTCTAAATTATTTGCGTCAACTGTAAATAATCACCGAAGAACTTTTCGTTCAGTTGTATCCATTTTTTATCTTCGTTCCAAACAGTCCTGTCGCGGACGCCACAAAAAATTTAAAGAATCAAAAAAGTTCGAAGTGCATAAAATTAAAGATAAAACATTTATTTACAACTAACAAAGAAGTTTAAATACGAAAAGCAAGTTACATAATGGCTAGCGGCAATCTTCCATTACTAAATCTAAAACGGAACTGCAACTTTTTTCAAACAAAGATTCTATTGCCAGATTCCTACAGTTGAATAAGTAAAGGCTCGGAAATAGCATTTCTAACATTATTCTTGATCGCTGACTCACTTGTTCCCACACATCACACAAATTATTGCCAAGTGACGAGAGCTTAAATTTACACTTGTCCCCTTAATTTTTCGGAATAGCATTCTTTCTACTGTTAAGAGGATACTCATTTACAATACCATGTTGTGTCCCATTTTGACTTATGTCTATTCTGCCTGAGGTTATCCCTGTAAAACTTCTACGCATAAGCACTAAACTGCTCAAAATATTATACTTCGGGAAGCGGTGAACGGCCGGTGATTCGCAGTGAATATAAAATCTGTAAGGATTTTAAGTTCGCTAACGTTTATTTTATTTTAAAACTTTACTATTATCTCTTACTTTCCACTTCCGGTCGGAATTAATGCGTGAACATATTTATGCAAATTGTACTTGCTAACGCTTAAGTATTTAAGTTGTGGTTTTTTGCCAAGAACAGAGTAGAAGAAGGAGAGAGAGCCCTTTTGCTACAAATCTTCACTCGAGCTAACCATCAGTTACTGTCCGCCTTTAAAACCAGAGTTTAAGCTTCTTGAAAGTTAAAGACGTATTGTAGTTTTGAGCAGTTTGCATACTATAGATGTAGCAATTTAAAAGGCCAGTCTTAGTGCTAATCATATGTGTAAAATATTAAAAATTAGGTCTTATTTAAATTTTAGTTAGTTAGTAGTCTTACATTCTTTTACGTTCAGACTACAAGTGGTTGGTCTTTATATTCCGAAGTTTGGGAACGTTTGTAAAATCGATAAGCAAATAAAAAAGTGTAATTGAACCCTTCTTATCTTTGTTGTAACTTCTACACACGCACGAACACAGCTTTTAGTAAGCTCCCTGTTCCTACTCAGGACTCCATAAGAAGCAGAAGTCCTGATTGTGGCGCCCGAAGGAGAATACCCATAGCCAACTTTCAAGAGGAAGTTTGTGAACTCGTGGTATCGGCCCAAAATTCAGAAATGCCAGCTGCCACCCTAGAAGGATTTGGGTACATCGTCCAGACTATGCGAGCATCAGTGAAGCCAGCAGCGAGCTTCGATGGGAATTCAGTGGTGAATAACTTTTTGGAAAAATTAGATGACCACTTCATGCTCTGTCCAGTCCACGAGTTCCAGAAAGTGACTTTGGCTACTAGCGCGTTGAGGGGTCAAACGCTTAGTTGGTTCAAGTACATCGGAAGAAATCTCTTGGACCAACCGGGAAGTCCTACCTACACTTACGAAAATTTCAAGACCTCCTTAGTAAAGGCCTTTTCAGTAGTAAGAAATCGTGCGAAATTAGAAGCGGAACTCTTCAGCACATACCAGCAAAGAATTCAGGACCTCTCAGTCTTCATTTTAAGAAGAATACAATTATTTAAGCTTTTGTATGGAAGCCGGCCGGATCCTGAATTCATACAAATCATTTTAAACTAGGTTATTTTCCCAGGTACAAGACTTTATCGAATTAAGGAATCCGATAAGGAATACGCGTTCTTACTGCAAGCGGCAGAATTTAAGATGTTTTACCTCATGTGAGGTCTACCTATCGCCAAAAAGGCTAGAAATGAGTTTTATCTATTTGATACGAAGTTTTTCAATTACTCGCGAGTAATCTAATATTATTGCATAATAGTAAAGTGTAAATACTTCAGTGCTACGTCGCACGAAATGGTTTCGATCGATGATCGAGAATTACAAATTTTCCCTCGGTGCGAAAACCGCGTCATAGGTGACGTCATTCTCGTATCGAAATCTTCTAGCACGCTAGGAGAATAGGGCATTTAGGCAGTTCGCGTACTTAAGCTTCTTTCTTTTCGATTCGGCTGAAATGACCGATCTGGATTCGTCAGTTCAATGTGCATGCGTAGTTGATGTTGGTACGAATAGCATCGGCTTCCTCCGGTGCAAAGCAAGACATCACAAGATACCTTTATAGTAGAGCTACTAGTAGCCTTACTTTATAGTAGCCTTACTTTATAGTAGCCTCACCTGGCGCCAGCCACCATCCCTGTTCTTATTGGTTGCCCTTTATGACGTCAGGTTGAAGAGATTTCATTATCTGTTTTGTTTACATTAAGTCAGCTTGAACTGCTTTGGTCTTGGTTATGTATAAATGTGAATTTGTGGAGCTGAGGCTCAAGCTTTTGGCGCGCAAAAATGCCGCGCGAAATGCATTTCGTCACAATATGACATCACAAGTCGTGTCCAATAAGAGCTTGGGGTGGTGGCTGGGGCCAAGCGCTTGTGCCTACCAATGGTAATTCAGGTTAGCAAATTTTAACTTGCTAACACTGGCATATGAACCCAGGTTCAAATCCTGGCGAATGGGCTGGCTGCATGGGAGTTTTCATGGTTTTCTTCATGCGTAATAGGGATACAAGGCAATTTCTCTTAAAAAGGCCTTCACAAAGGCCTCCATTCCCTTGGTGGACACCCTTGTATGCATAGGGGTAAAACATGCAGATTACCAGAACTATGTATCTTTAATAGATTTGTACTTACACACCCTTGAACTCGCTGTATCTTGTGAATTTTGATTTTAGCCTTAGATGCATTTATAACCAGTGTAATTTCAATCGATGCGATACTGTATCTTTAGTATCGCATTAACTTAATGTGTTCTAGTCAAATTGTAACATAGATTTAAATTTCCCTGTTATTCATGATATAGTGTTTTCTTTATTATGCATTTCTAAGCTTATGGTATTTTTGTGTACATTGGATTACTGAAAGTGTATGTGATATTATATAATTATATGCTATGTAATACTATATTCCTTGCAGTATATGACATGTTTTGATGCTTTTTATCTCCATAAAAACTCTGATTTTAAAATCTAAAATGATACACATAAAAAATACGACTTGTCTGCCCATGTAACTTTTTTAAAATGATTCAATAGCTGCTGTCTGGTCTGCCACTTCAGACCCTGGTTATGGCTTCGATAGAAATATATGTATCACTAAACATTTCTGTTCAACTTTATGGAGCCATAGCTGGGAGTTGCTTCAGTGGTAAAAATGTTATTACTTGATAAGTAATGCTTTATATTTATATGCATTTGTCACCATTCACAATATTAAAAACCGTTAGCATTTAAATATACCAAATAAAATGCATAGAAGTTTCTACATATATTAATGAATCAATTAATTTAAGTAACCCGAAAATTCAAAATAACTTGCATCTCTGCTATTTAAACCTTAAATCAAATCAAAACACACTATTAAGTTTCTATACCTATAAAATCATACATTTTGCTGATTATTTTTTATTTTGCCTGCATTATTGGTGCATAATGCAATCGCGCAGTGCGTACCAACCATTATACTATATAAATTTAATTATATTTGAGAGTGAAAAAAACAACAAATGAGTTTCCACAGTCGCGCACAAGCTTACATTCAGCTTAAATGAATGCAAAAATCTATGTTGATCTGAGGAGAGAGAACTTCAGTGACGTCACAGCCAATAGACAGCGAGAACGCACTTTCGTTTGTTTACCCCAAGTGAGCTAACCTTTTCTTTCTACGGACCTTGCTAACAGACGGCGTCTACTGATAAGGATAGCGTCACTACAGGTAACAGGAAAAACAAGCATATGATATAAAGCAATTTCTAACCATTATTTAATGTCAGAGGCCTAGAACCATAATAAATAAATTAATTTGAAGGCACTTCAATAATATATATTTTATTTAGTTTAGAGATACTGCTTTGGTCTTGGTTATGTATAAATGTGAATTTGTGGAGCTGGGGCTCAAGCTTTTGGCGCGGGAAATTCATTTCGTCAAAATATGACATCACAAGTCGTGTCCAATAAGAGCCTGGAGTGGTGGCTGGGGCCAGGCGCTTGTACATCAAGACATCTGTGTGCTTTGTCTGTCTGTCTGTCTCTCGCGCTTTATATTTGAATGTTAATTTTTGACTGTGAAGTGTTTTATGTAATAAATGTAAGAAACAGTGAAAATTTGAGATTTCATATTTTGTTGAAAACGAATATTTCAGTGCTTACTAAGATATATATCAGTTATGGTTGATATGACAGTAGATGACTTCTTTGATTGTGAAAACGATGTAATTAATTTTTTAGCACTTTTCTTAAAAATTAAATGCACATTCTGCAGTGAAATGATTACGGTGCACACCATGTGCTTATTTTATAAAAGTTTTACTCTTTTCAGGTTTTCTTCTTTAATGTTTCTATGTCCTTTATTTTTTGTATTCCGTATTGTAAAAGTGTTTAACAGGATAAAAAATTAGAATTATCTTACTAATTTAGTTATTTATGATTTTTGTAGAATGCATTTGTTCTTTAACTGTAGTTGAATTCGTGTCGTTTCTTCATTTATTAACAGTGAAGATTTTGAATTGCTAACTAAATGTTTTAACAAACATTTTTAATATTAATCTTTTAACATTTATTAAAACATTTTTAATATCAGCCCTTCTATCAGCAGTAGTACTTAAAAAAAATACGATCTGATGTTAAACACTGTACTAGTCATGTTGTAGTAAACTTCATTTCTTCATTCCTTAAAAGTGAAGATTTTGAATAACAAAGTATATGTTATTCAAAATTTAGTAATGTTCATTATGTTTAATATCAATTAATCTATCAATATGCAGTAGTATTTAAATGAATTGTAAATTTGTTAAACACTGTACATTGATATTAAGCTATCATAATGATTTGATTTGATAATTTCCTACTACATGTACTTTTTTCCTTAATTTTTTTTTTGGGGGGAAGGGGCGTCAAGTAATGTATTGGCATCTTTAATTTGCTTTAATGTAGTAGTTTCCCCCTTTCTGTAAAATGTTATTCTTTAACAATAGAAATGAAATTATGCAATGTACTTGGTAGTAGAATCTAAATAATATCGAACAATAAAATTTAATATATTTTGTGTCACAGGAGCTTCAAAGTCTGAATGGCTGTAATATTTTTATGTTGGCTTCAAAATTTGTTTTCTCATGGATATTATTTTTAAGTAAATTGGCTCAGGAAAAGAAAATTATTTTACATGTGTAAGCTATTGTAAATGGAGGTAATTATCTATAATTTTAAATCTACACTTTTCTTTTCAGTTTTCTTTTAAATTTTGCCCGTGTTCAGGAGCATAAATAAGGATATGCAAGGAATGCCATCACATAGGG
>KK118281.1:548784-583598 GCA_000611955.2 Stegodyphus mimosarum | reverse complement strand
ATTTACATGTTTAAACATAAAACACAGACTAGGCTAGATTGCAGATTAGGGGCCAGTCGCCAAATGAAGCGAAATAGCGTCAAATCTGGTAACCTCTTGGTGTCATGAAAATCGTTAGGGTTTAAGGTTACAGTTTATAGTATTTAAGTGGGCTTTTTGAATTTTTGTCATTTCACTGTGCTTCTAGTTGATTGTGTGAGCAAAATTGCTGGCGTCGAAAGCGTTTAACTTGTGGATTTTACTTATTTGATTCAGTTGCAAGATAAGGGTGAAAGATGTGTGATAGAATGATGCATGAATTATGGTTTGATTGCGAATGTGTTCGAATGTCCTAAGTGTAAAAATAGTATGAAATTAGTTGAAAGGAAAGATGCGACAGATTTGTGTGAATGGAGGTGTGTGTCCGTTACATGTGGTTAAGCACGGGGTTGAAAAGAGCACGCCATTTTGAATTTCATCGCCATTGTATTGTTAGATTTTAGTGTAGATATAAAAAATGCGAATTTCTGCTGTGTATTATAAATAAAAATTTATTGTAAAAATATAAATTACTTAGTTAAAATTGTTTAACCACTTTTTGTTTTTTTACGATACTATTGCTCATGTTTCAGGAGATCGCGAAATTTTGAATTTTATCTTCCTTTTTCTTTTGCATTTTTTTTTTAAAGTTTTAACTTAAATATGAATCAATGCTTTCCGATCATTTATTGCTTATTACAGTTTCTTATATTTCGTGCTAAAATGTTTTAATCCATTTTGCTACTGTCTTAAAAATGGTATATGTTATTATGAAAAGTTTTAATATTGTTGATCCCATAAAATACATAGTTATTAACTTTCAAATACTTTATCGTTGTTTTTCTTGAACTTCTGTTTTAGATATTTTTGCATGTTTACATGATCAATTTTTTCCATGTTTACAGGATTCATTCAAATTCGCAACCATCTAATATGGCGATATGATGAGTTAGTGATTTTCTAAAACAGGCGAAAATAACCGATTTGGCAATTTTTTGAAAATGTGCCAAGCTGGCCTGTAATATGCAGTTTTACCAGACTTTATTATATATATATATATATATATATGTTACGGTGAAACACCAGAATCTGGAGAATGTCGACATTCACATAGTCGCTTGTAGGCCCTTTCAACTGAGCCTTGTGTTTGACTGTGACGAGGCTTTCCATGAACTATCTTAACACCTTTCCATATAGCGCACCATGTCCGAAATATTTTCCAAATACTCTTATTTCTGACTTACACCAGTAAATGTCGACATTCACCATGTACTAATGGTGAATGTCGAACATATAAGAATATTAATTTTCTTCTCCATAATTCAGTTGCAAAAAAAGTGCATTTAAGACTTTCAGTACATTCAAAATGAGAAAGGAAAATGATAGAAGTTAAAAACTTACTTAATTATACAGTGTGTTCTAAATTAGAAAATAAAATAATAGTAATAAAAAACTTACTATATTATGTGATTCAAATCTTATTTATTGCAACAACTTAAACTATTATGACACTTTGAATTGCACAAGAGGCCCTTGCTTTTACAACTGCATTTATTTGTGGAACACTTCTGTTTAAATTATATTCTCTTAATGATTAATTTTATCGACGGACCAGCTTCACTACTTCGTTTTTTAATTATTTTATTAAGAAAACATCATATACAATTATTTACAGTGAAGCGGAATACAATTTAACTGTGAGCTTCGTTTTACAGTAATTGCTCACGTCAGATAGGCTTGATTTCTTTTCTCTATCTGCCTCAATCGTAGGAGGCGATCTATTGGCGAGATTCGTTGGCGTAAAATGCGCCAACATCCCGCCCGGCCTTGCCATGTTCACATGCAAGAACTTGACATAAGTTTAATTATGAAATATTAATATTAAAGTTTCGGTTATTCATGTAAACAAATATAAAATATGTATAGAAAATAAATATGTATAGTAAACAAAACATCGTAACTTGTAAACAAGAATACAAAATTATTGAGAAAAATAATTTTCAATATAACTAATAATAATTGAGTAACATATAAAAATACAAATATACAATTTATTTAGAATACCTTTACGTTGATTTTTAAATTTCACTAAATAAGGGTCACATAAATCAATACCTGTAATAGCAAATGGAGGTGAAACATTAACTCTTTCACTAGGCAAATTACTCATAATTTGCGAAGAAAGAGTAGGCTTACATTTAAAACATGTTACACGTTGATGTACTGTTTTACGTGCGAGATTACGGCCATTTAAAGGCCAAAATTTTAAGCGCACTGCATTTAGAAGACCTTGTGGTCCAACATGAAATAATTTTCTGTGCAAACTTTGAAAATAAATTTTACTTAATCTTGAAGCCTTAGGTAAAATAGGAGGATGTCTTTGAGAATATGGCACTGAAGCATTTTTTAACCTTCCTCCAACACGTACTATTCCTTTGTCATCAAAAAATGGAAATAAATTCGAAATATTACTTGAAAGTTTCTTTCCTTCAAACAAAGCTCGTTGTTCATATTTAATCAACACTTCCTCGGCTTCTTTTACCTCCTCCACTGACAGTGGTCCTGTTCTTTTTACTTTATTCCTACAATTGAAAATAAACCTGAAAATATAAGACAAAACATGGTTAATTTTATAATAATTGTTTGAAAGTTCTAAGAGGTCATCCATAATAGAATGTTGAGAGCTGTGATTTAGCAGGGCAGTTTCTTTACAAGTCTCATATTCAGATGGAATTTTCCTTTCCCGTCGCAAAGTTTCTTTTTCGACTTGCTCGATGGTTTCAACCTCAGGAACAAATGGTTGCAAGTTCTTGGAAATTTCAGGCTCCATCAAGAATTTTGGACCTGTCCACCATCTGGAATCGGTTACCAAGGAATCAGCACTCATTCCACGCGAGAGAAGATCTGCAGGGATTTTCTTTACCTGCACAGTGATGCCAAGAGTTGGGATCTGTTAGACTGGTGATTTCG
The DNA here is from genome assembly GCA_000611955.2 of Stegodyphus mimosarum. Taxonomy (NCBI): domain Eukaryota; kingdom Metazoa; phylum Arthropoda; class Arachnida; order Araneae; family Eresidae; genus Stegodyphus; species Stegodyphus mimosarum. Next base: position 580,610 of record KK118281.1, on the reverse strand, counting down.
TTCACTCGGTTTGCCACAAACTGCTTCCTTCGGGCTTTTGCATCCTTTATCCAAAAGAGTACAATCTTGGAATCTGTCCAATGATAGTCAATAGAAGATCTTTTTAGATTCACGATTCTCCTTACCTTAGAACTTAGACGAGCTGCAACTAGAGCACCCAACAGTTCTAATCTTGGCAAGGTTACACCGTTTAATGGAGCCACACGACTTTTTGAAGTTAGGAGTTTCACCGATATTCTATTGAGAGTCTTTATCTTCAAATATATGGCAGCGCCATATGCCTTTTTACTTGCGTCACAAAAACTGTGTATTTCAACAATATCTTCGCGTGAAAGAGAATCATTAACCAATCTAGGTATTTTCAAATTTTCTAAGTGATGAAGTTCAGCACACCACTTCTTCCACTCTCTTTCAATTTCTTTTGGTAAGAGTTCATCCCACTGAATTTTTTCCTTCCAGAGATCCTGGATAAGGCATTTAACTCGAATCGTGAAAGGCGAAATTAATCCTAAAGGATCAAATATCTTCCCTATTGCTTGAAGTAAGAAGCGTTTCGTATTTTTGTCCATAGAAAGAAATTTCAAGAGATTTCTAGTATCCATAGTTAAATAATCTTCATGTGTCTTCCAAGAAAGCCCCAGAATTTTAGTTTGGTGTGCGCCCAAGCTGAGTGTAGTATCTACAGGATAGGTATCAAATTCTTCATTCTTCCATTGCTCCATTAATTCAGCATTATTGCTAATCCACTTTCTGAGGACCATTCCAGCATCTTCCATAATTTTCTTGGCATTTCTGGATACTTCAAGTGCTTCTTCAAAATCCTCACATCCAGCAATGAGATCATCTACATAAAAACATTTGTCTAAAATTTCAACAGTTTCGGGAAAATCTTCCTTATATTTTTCAAGGTGATGTCTAATAGTAGCTGCTAACAGAAATGGGCTCGAGCTGACTCCGAAATTCACTCGATTGAAACGATAAGTCTGTAACTTGGGCCTTTTATCAACACATGGATCATCATTACTCCAAAGAAAACGAACTGCGTCCTTATGTTCATCGGAGAGGCAAATCTGCAGAAAAGCTTGTTTAACATCTGAACAAAATGCAATCTTGTTCAATCTGAAATTAATTAGTAAGTCCAAAAGATTTGGATTTAAGTTAACCCCTGGCCACAAGCAGTCATTTAAAGAAAGTTCATTATTTTGATGGCTACCCGCATCAAAGACGATCCTAGTTTTCGAAGTTAAACTACTTTCTTTCCGCACAGCCTGATGAGGCAAATAATATATAGGTCTATTTAAAGTATTTTCTGGTGCATCAGGATTTACGATGCTTATTATGCCTTCTTTTAAATAATCACAAATAATTTCACAGTATTGTTGATGCAACTCAGGATCATGACTAAATCTCCTCCACAAATTCTGAAAACGCTGCCGCGCCAAGGAATAATTATCAGATAACTCTTCATAATGTTTCCTAAAAGGTAGTTGCACTATGTAACGTCCGTTTTTAAAATCAACAGTGTCATTAAAAATTTCCATCGCCTGATCCTTTTCATGCACAACTGGATCATCACGAATACCAAGTCCCTCTAAATCAAAAAAAAGTTTTAAAGTACTCTGAAGAGAATCATTTTGCATAAGAAAACAATGTCCCTGATAAGCATGTTGTATTTCGTTAAGCTTCCCACATGCGATCCATCCGAATTCAGACTCTTTAAACAATAAGTCATCATTTATTTTATACGTATTATTTTTCAAAGCCTTAAAAAATAAATCAGCGCTTATAATGGCATCTACCTCTGAAGCTTCATAAAATGATTTATCAGCTAAATTTAAAAATTGTGGAATTTCTACTTTCGAAATATCCAACGTAGCACACGGAGTTAATCCTGTTATCGTATTTACAATTAAGAATTCAACTGGTTCATTAAAGGTGCAATCTTCATTTGAAATAAATGTATTCACTTTCCATTTAATATTTTGGATTGATCCATTAAGACATGTAACAGGCGTCTTAATTTTCTCCCTTTTTATTCCTAAACATTCACTTATGTTATTAGTAAGAACGCATATATTAGATGCGCTGTCTAAAATGGCTCGGATTTTTACTCTTCGATTATTGGCGTCACAGACATAAATCTCTGCAGTAGAAAAAAGTACACTTTTTCTTTTTTGTTTACTTTTATTACTTAGAACATTCAATGCCTTCGATTCTGAGTCACCTTTTGCTGCATCAAGCTCACTTATGTTTGGTCTATGCGGCGTCACCCGGCGACAAGGAGTCTTGGAATGACCTTCATTACCCATACATATTAATTTATTGTGTTTCTCCCCGCAAGCGCATTTAAATTTTGAGAGACACTGAATTTTCTTATGGTTTTGCTTTAGACATAATTCACAGAGCTTATGTGAACGAATTAATTTTAATCTTTCATGAACACTTAATTTTAAGAATGTATCGCAAAGGAATATAGGATGAAAACTTCTACAAACAACGCAGTTTTTATTTTTACTTTCATTCGTCAAAAGAGCTTTTGATTTATGGGAAGGGGAAGAATTCTTGTTTATACTAATCTTACTTCCGGTTGCAATATTTTTATTTATAGATAACAATACTGATTCACGCTGCTCTAAAAATTTAATAAACTCCTCCAGGGTTGGAACTACTTTCGATTTATGAGATAGTTCGAAATTTTTCCTAGATTCTTTATCTAGTTTTTGAAGAAGAATATTTATTAGAAAAACATCACATAACTTGTTCTGTTCATACTTTAACACTTTCAAAGCGCGTAAATTCTTTTGTACACAATCAATCATACTTCTAATGTCTTTCGCATTTTCGCATTGAATCTTTTCAAAATTTAAAATATTCTGCACATGAATGTCAACAATCAGACGTTCATTATCATAGCGAGATTCCAATGCATTGTACAAAGATTCAAAATTATCAAAGTTACTGGCTAAATGCTTAGCGTCATTAGTAAGACAAGATCTCAGATAATACAATTTCTGCGAATGACTTAACTGAACATTATTTGTAATTAAATCATCAAATTGAGTTTTAAATGAACTAAATTCTTCATATTTTCCTGAAAATTCAGGCAAAACTAATGGTGGAATTTTAGTTTTGATTTGAAAATTTTCACTTAAATTACTTTCAGTAACATTTACTGCTTTTGCAGAATTTAACTTATTGTAAGAATTAATGAGAATTTCAATTCTTACCTCCAGTTTTTCTAGACGATCATCACAGTGGTTTAAATCATCATCAATAATTGCGAGATCATCATCCTTGATGTCACTTTGTGCGTAGTACGCACTTCGTAGCTCATCAACTTTCTTTTGAAGAGCTTGAATATTTTTTAGTTTCACTTTAAGTTCAACTAAGTCCACATCATTATTTGCAGTCTCCATAAAATTTTCAAATCTAGTTATTTTCCCTTTTAAGGATGCTTTGCTTTTCATTAGAGTATCCATATCGCTGAAGTAAGCTCTGGCTCGACAGACCAGATGTTTAAATTATATTCTCTTAATGATTAATTTTATCGACGGACCAGCTTCACTGCTTCGTTTTTTAATTATTTTATTAAGAAAACATCATATACAATTATTTACAGTGAAGCGGAATACAATTTAACTGTGAGCTTCGTTTTACAGTAATTGCTCACGTCAGATAGGCTTGATTTCTTTTCTCTATCTGCCTCAATCGTAGGAGGCGATCTATTGGCGAGATTCGTTGGCGTAAAATGCGCCAACAACTTCCTTTTGCAATGACAGCGTGTATAGCCTTGCCCACCACTTCTCGAATTAGCTGCAGCTGCTTCTCTCAGCGACATTTCTTGAAAATAAATCTCATCTATGGAAAGTAACTTTTCTTTACAAATTATGAGCTGATTACGTATGTAAAGCTGCTTGAGAGTACCATTTTCGTTTGCAAGTTTATAGAAGTCGGAATCTTCTATTCCAACAACAACCGCTAACACATTTCGGTTATCTGTACGACCACGGTCAATATCAGGGACTTGTATTCCTACAGTATTACCAACCAGTTGAAGATTCTCTTTCACAGCCGCTCTTTCTATAGAAATTAACTTGTGTTTTTCAGTCAGAACTTGATGTATAGATGCGGTAGATTGCAAGTCCTTTTCAATATTTTTCTTTGGAATATGGTTTTCGGTATGATCACCGCACAAAGTTTTTTCAGAAGTATTACCAGTTTCTTCAAGCTGTTTTTTGGTTTCAAAAGTCTTGCCAATTTCTTCGAGTTGTTTCCTTCAGTTTCGATATTTGCGATTTGTTCGCTAAACAAAAAAGACAATGCTTATGCCTCTTTATGCTTTAACGCCAAACATGGCTTCATAAGGACTTTTAGTGTTCTTGGCAAATTGAACAAAGGGTAAACCTTCTGTGCATTTATTTGTATCGTTATCATTCATTAATGCAGTTAGCATATTGTTTATATCCTGATTGGCCCTTTCAACTGAGCCTTGTGTTTGACTGTGACGAGGCTTTCCATGAACTATCTTAACATCTTTCCATATAGCGCATATTTCGGATATGACTTGATTACTGAATTCTTTACCATTTTCTGATTGCAATATTGCTGGAGCACCAAATGTTAAAAATATTGCAAGAACGTGATACGCTAGTTCTTAAGCTCTCTTAGTTTTCAAAGGTCGAAGCTGGACAAACTTAGTTAAATGATCTTGATACACCATTATGAACTTATATTCGCCGTCTCTGTTTGACTGCAAATCTATCAGATCAACTTGATATCTTGAGTTTAACTCGGAACTGATCATTGGTTGCACAACAAGGTGCACTTTGTTTCATTTGACACTGTTTGCATAAATTTAAATACAGCATTACAACTTCATATGTAATATTTTTGTATTTAATTTGCAACTCTTTAAGCATATGTATTCTTCTTCTGTGGCCTATTCTGGTGTGAGTTTCATGTAGTATACTGAACAATTCCTCATTGGTAACATAATACTGTATATTTGCTTCTCCTGATTTTAATGGTACAATTGACTTCTCTTCATCATCAATTTTTAAAACGTCAAAATGTTTTAATCATCTGTAATCCAAAGGTGTGTTGCACTTAGTTTTAGCAGAAACCACTTCAGAAAGTATTTTAGAGTACTTTTTTTGAGAAAAATAAAACAATTGTCTTCTCGTTTACCCACAATTAATGCATTTAACTTTTTAAGAAAAAGACCACGATTCACTGCAGTATCCATTCAGTATAAATTAGGGTATCAGAAAAAAAATTAAGAAAATGTTGCTTACACCATCAAACCTTGCATAAGACTGACAAAGCTGACTCCCACCATAACAAAGGATTTGGCGGGAAACAGCCAGTCGCCTCTCTCACTCCCACCAGAGCAAAGGATTTGGCACGAAACAGCCAGTCGCCTCTTTGTCTACTCCTCTCTTTTTGACCTACACCAGAGCATATCTGTGATTGTCGACATACACCGGTGAGGGTCCGAATGTACAAGAATGTAATGCAATATTCTATCTTTCGCCGATGTATTTGTTGAATGTTGACTTTCTCCAATTTCAGTCTTTCATGGTAACATATATAATAGAATTGATCTTTTTTAAAGTTTTTAAGGTCCCTTTATCTATATGTTGCAGATAGGGGATCCTTGGAAGCATCTGAGAACTGAATTCAGTGTTGCATATACCCAAACTTCAACTGAAAGCAAAACAAAAAAGCTGTATGCATTCGTTGAGAACAAGATCTGAATTTCTTGAGGCAAGCACATGCAGTGCAAGTTGTAAGGGAGCTACGTAAATATTTTGAAATTGTTCAAAATATTTCTGTATTTTTCGAAGAAATTAAAAAAAAAAAAGAGTGCTTTCTTCAGGAGACTCTGATATTACTGTCAAAAATCTAAATCTTGCAAAGTGGGCTCGATGATCATCATCTTTGATAGCAATTAAAATAAGATACTTTGACATCTTGGAAGCATTAAATTAAATTAGCTTCATAGAAAACACAAGAAAAAGATATTGCGAATGGGTTAAAAAAATGGAAACTTTCGAATTTTAAATCGTAACAACTTTTATGGAAAATGTTTTATCTTTCTCTATCGCAGCATCTCAAGTATTACAAAGAAAATCAATTAACTTGAATGAAGCCTCATCACCATCTAAAAAATTTTTCTTGAGTTTGCAAGATATGTGAAACAAGTTTGAAGATATAAAAGAAGCTGAGTTTATTGCAAAGAAATGGGGCACAAATTTAAAAATAAAGGTAGAAAAAAAAAATGGATGGGTGATGTGAGGATAACAGGTTTGAAAATTCTGAAATAGCTTTTAAAATAACAGTTTTTTATGCTGCTGTCAATATTTTAAATACTCAGTTAAACTATAGAATGACTGCAATGACCTGTTTGGAACTTTAAACTTAATGACCTTTTTGGAATCTTAAACTCTGTTAACAAATATAGAATTATTAATAATGTTTCAAAAATACATAAAACATATAAAGAAGACTTTACTAATGCACTGGAAGTATAACTACTGTTATTTATAAATACTTTCAGAACAGAAAACCAAAATTTTAAATCCATTAAGGATTTAGCTAAATTAGCAACGGTTATTATGTCATGGAAGCAGTTATTCGGAAGTGTGCAATTTATTTATATTTATCATTACTTGTAACTATACCCATGAGTGAAAGATCATTTTCAAAACTGAAACTAATAAAAGCATATTTGAGAAACATTATGACATAAGATCAGTTGTGAAACCTATCAATATTGAGCATTGAAGTTGAGATGGCTGAGAAAGTGGATGTCCAGGTATTGGTAAGTAATTTTCCAGAAATGTACGTTAGGAGCCGCAAATTTTAATAATAAGGAATTTTGTCTTATGATGAATTTTGGCCACCAGTGTTGTAATTACACTTAATTATTAAAAAAAAAAGAGTAGAGAAGGAAAGCAGTATGGATGTAGAAAAATTAAAAGAAACAGGAAAAAAATTACCGTACATATTTTTTATAAAATTTCAAAAGTCGGAAGAAATTTTCTAAAAGGATCATGAGAACAAAGTTTAAAAACTAAAACAAAATGTGCAATTGCTTGTAAATTTTTTATAAAAATCTTGTATTCAAGTAGTTAAGGATACCAACAATTTTTTTAAAATGAGAGAGGAAATAAACTGTTCAAGTTTACAACTGTTCAAGGGAAAATATTTTCCTTTTTATTCTTTCTTCATGTTGTATATCTTTCAACTGGTTCCGTAAAAACGCACTTTTATTTTTTAACAATTACTCCAGATCTGATAAAAAAAATCTTCAAAACATTCGCTTCTGGAATACTTGATTTTTAAAAATTTTTGGTAAAAATATATTTACGGGTGCCCCTTGGCGAAAATTGGCGATTTTTGGTGGTGCATGGACACCGAGTTTGTGTAATTCTTTGACTTGTTATTTTGGCTTGATTTTTTGCCCAAAAATAGCCACTACAAAAAGCCAAACTAATGAGCCAAAGAATTGCATAAACTCTATATCCATGTACACATTGACCTATTTTCACTTAAAAAAAATCGGAGAATTGCACAAACTTAACATTGTGCATTCCTTTTGTCCATGTATATATTGATCTATTTTCACTTAAAAAGTCAAAAGAGCAGCCAATTCTACAATAAAGTCAAACAAAAAATATATAACCTTAATAAACTGCATTTTAAATCAAACAATGAAATAACATAGAAAAGGAAATTCATCTTAGCATCAAAGAAATATCCACTTACCATTTTTAGAAATTTTCGTCTCTTCAGTCGAACAAAATTCCTTAACAGCATCCAAAAACATCCTTAAATTATCTGAACTAGAATCTGTATACTCGCATCACCACATAACTTCACAAAAATAAGAGTAGAAAATAGCCTCTGTAGTGCCGGTATCCTCCGATGCTCGACCATACATATTTCCTTCGTACAAACAGGACACTTATAATGGCTACTAAGTAAACCTTCATTTACACACCAGTCAATTAATGCTTTTTTCCATTTCAATCCAAATTGTACAGAAATTCAAATTAATCTTACCACATTCAGCCATTTTACCGTAAACCCTTACAAATATTTTCCCATCATTCAAATTCACCGCAATCGCCAAACCAAATATGTCTTAATAGGGTTTCCATAATAAACAGCTACTCAGGTTACCATAAATGAAACAACTTAGCAATAATGCAAGAGGCACCCTTAAATATACTATAACCAAATTTTTCACTTTTTTTTTTTTTTTTTAAAGCACAGAAAATTTAATGAGGGGGCTGAGGACAATTTTTTTGCATAGGGGCCCAAAAGTTCTAATTATGCCACTGCCTGTGTTGTATTTCTTTTTAAACACTAATGTATGTCAAGCAGAATTTATTCTTTTATGCTGTAGATGTATGTGTTGGACATGTTTTTCATGTTTGTCACAAATGATTTTTGAGTCTTTTGAGCCATGTTTTTAGTACTGTGATCAAACATTTTATTTTTATGTTGATTAATTTTATTATTAACATATTCTAATTCTTTTCCCCTCCCTCCAGGATTTCTTTGCTGATGCGTTACAAAGTATACCTGATGATTTAATGACAGTAACTACTTCAACTCCTATAAAAAATAGTAATAAATTTGGAAAATGTTCTGTAAATATATCCTTTAATGACTGTAATGTACTTCAGCAAGACAGTTCGAAAAGTTTGTCAAATGGCACTGAACTGGACTCTGCAAATGCATGTATAATTCGTGAAAATTTTGGTATCTCAAAATTTGTTTCAAAAACGAATAACTTAAGCGGTAATTGCAGTGAACTTGACAATGAATCAAATGAGAAAACTGTTTTAATTAACAAGAGATTCATTCCTGGCTTCACTCCCAAAGCAAAAAAACGTAAATTTCCAGGTCCTGCTGGCCTCTTATCTGAAGAGGTAAGTTATCATATAAAATTTGTAAAATTATTTTTATTTTCTATAGTAAAATTTAATGTGATATACTCTAATGTTTGTTAAAATTGCAACACCATGAAGGAATTATGTAAATTTAACCAAACTTACAAGAAATTTAAAGTGAGATAAGACATGCAGATGATTAGAATTGCAAAATGATGTGCATGCATGGAATGAGAACTGTCCACTTGTTCCATGTATATAAAGGAGGTACCACTATCAGTAATATATGGAATAAATTTCATTCAATTGTCAACAATTCCGTCATGGTGCTACATTTTTCACAAACATTAGAGTATATAAAATCTAAGAATAATTTTAGTTTTGGCATGTAGATTTCTGAGCCTAATGTTATAAGAATTTGCATAATGTAATCATGCAATGAATTCATGCATAGTGTACCTTACTTTGGTTTAATGTAGTTGAGATGATATCATCGCTGAATATTTATAACTTCATTTTATATTTAACTCATGGCGATAGAATCATTGACTTCCTAATATGTTTTGGGGATTTATCTTATATTTAATTTAAATCTGAGCCAATCATTGACTTCCTATTATGTTTTTGGGATTTACCTCATAATTTAATTTAAATCTGAGCCAAAAATACTTATAGACAATTTTCATGCTTTTATTTCTATCAAAGAGTGGGACCAGTTATTCTGAATGTTCGCTAGATCTAAAGATTAAGTCCATATGAAAGCATCTCTTTCAGTTGATATTTCACTGTAATAAATTACTGACTGCAATAATACCTCTTGTTTAGAATTAGTGTTGGACATTTTTATTGCTTTGTAATATATTATCAAACTGTGACTTCAGTATCATTCATACCTATTTATATTACATTCATGAATTTAAACATTTTTCAATCCTACAATTCTAAGATCCAAAACGCAAGTAACAATTAAGAGAAATAAATGATTTTGTTGCTACCTTGTTAGATGATAAGATATTATTTAAGACATTTTATTAAAGACTTCATGCAAGCACATACAAGTAGTAATTAGAATACATTGTATGGCTCAGACTGACTGTTTTTTTCTGGAATATTTTTCTTGGGAACCCAGAGGACACTGATTTCCAAATTGGATTACACTCAATACTGTTTGAGTTCGAATTTTTTTTTAAAACAGTTCATATAATTTGTTTTTCATTGGATCTTTTGATCTGATTTTGATTTTGAAATTTTTGTGATTAAATCACATCTATGTTATCAATGATATGCTATTACTTGTATGGCATGCTAAATGTAAAGTAATAAAGTAATTGATACTTTCTGATTATCTGCATTCCTTCTGTCAAAAGTTGGCAACTAACATTTTGACGACCTAATTCACAAAACGCAATAGCCATTTTTGAACTGGAAGTGCATTAAGAATTCCATAAAAGAGCAATCACTATATAAAATTAAAGGGAGCAAGAAACTCCACAATAAAATGCTTACCTTCTTCAAAAAAAATTCGTATGTAATTTTTTGGCAACATTCTTTATTTTCTTATGTAATTTTTTTGGCAGTATTCTTTCCAGTGATCTATTTTGGCTTAAAAAATCAGAGAATTGCACAAATTTGGCATAGTGCATGCTGTTATTATCCCCAAGTATACAGTGATAGGTTTTCACTTGAAAAACAGTGCTTTCTGGTTATCTAAACACCATATTTCTGAAGAAATGCATTTTTTTATCAGCTAGCAAATTCTACACTCCTAATACAATTCTTTACAAGGGGAAAAAGTGTACTAAATTAGAAAACAAATACTAATAAGAAAAATGACTATTGAATTTGGGAGGTGAAAATATGCATATTCACTTCAAATTCAATTTGTTGTGTACATGTACATACTTAGGCATTTTGGTGGCATCATGTGTTGCCATATAACTATTTTGCCATCACAGTGCATTACCTTTTGAAAAAGTAGATGATGCAGATAATCAGAAAGAACCAAATATTTATTATATTATATAAAATACTTATAATATGTATATGCGAGGGTCGTTCAAGCCAATCTGGAACTTTTTTTAAAAACAAAAAGAACAACAAATTTCGAAGTGTGGAAAGTGGATTTATTTTTCCACACAACCTTCAACTACAGTTGTACACTTATCCCAGCAGTTAACTAATATCTGGAATGCTTCAGCATAGAAAAATTCATTATTACGATTATTGCAGTACATCATTCTTCATCAGTGTTGAAATGTTTTCCTCTAGGGAATTCCATCAGGAGCCCAAACAGGTGGAAATCACTTGGCACTAAGTCAGGACTATTGGGGAGTAGCATCTTCCAGCCAAGTTCCTGGATTGTTTGGAATGTGCATTGAGCGGTATGTGGTCGTGCATTGTGTTGCAAAAAGAGAACACCCTTTGTGATGAAACCTGGATGTTTCTTCCATAAACTCTTGTGCCCATCATGCAGAACACAGCAAAAATACTCACTGTTGATGGTGATACGATGAGGTAAAAAATAAACGTGAATAATTCCCTGCTTATCCCAGAATACATTTGCCATCACTTTATCAGCAGACGTAACTGTTCGAAATTTCTTGGGAGGTGGTGAGTCTATATACTTCCACTGCATTGATGCTCTTTTGGATTCTGGAGTGAAATGGTGAACCCATGTTTCGTCACGTCATGATGCGATTCAGAAAATCCTGGCCTTCCCTTTCATATCATTCCTTCAGTTCTCTACAGACTTCAATTCTTCTATGTCTGTCAAAAGCAGGCAGCTGCTTTGGTACCCAGCATAAAATCACTTTTCAGAACAACAAATGATAATAAATTATTGTGTTCACTGTTCCTAATGACAGATTACACACCCTTGCAATTTCATGATTGATTATGCAACGATTGTCCTAGCTCAGCTGCTCCACGTGCTGAATGTTCTCAGGAACAACTACCGTGGGCTGTGATCCACTGCAACAGAAATAGAGATACTGCCATCTTTGAAGCGCTTACACCATTCAAATGTCTTACTGCGACAGAGTGTCTCGTCATCATACTGAGCCTGAAGGTCTTCTGTAAATTTCAGCAGGTTTTATGCCCTCGTTCACTAAAATCTTCATCACAACGCGTTGTTCCACATAGACATTCACAGTGTTGTTTGCCATCTTGAATAACGGTCTATCCAGAAGTATGGGAAATGAGTGCCATCTATCAGTAATAGGACACGGGTGCCTGTTTCTACTGCATACAAAACCTCCAACCTAGGCATCCATTTAAACTGGAAAGGGGAAAAAAGTCCCGGTTTGAATTGAATGACCCTCGGATATATATATATATATATATATTATTACTTAAATGTTTATTCTTTACACAATAATTGTCAAAATATATTTTTTAAAACTTATAAAATATATTTCAGGTCAAAGAATCTGGGAAACGAGAGTTTGGGATATCAGATACTAATCATAATAATCAAATGCTTTCAAATTCTGAAAAGGAATTAGAGGTAATATTTTAACTGAAGACAATTTATATATTTTTGAAAGATCCTTATTTGCTTGCAGAAAAATTGACAATGTATTTTATTTTGTTTTATTCGAAATTATGCACATAGTTTTAAACTCTTTTTTTTAATGCATTATTTAAAATTATTGACTTAATTTATATCTGTAATTACTTATTAAATAAAAATAAAAAAGAAAAAAGAAAATTCAATTTTTTTTAAAGAATATTGCATCATCCCAATTCTCTCCAGAAGAGTTACTGCTTCCTTCATGGAAAACACTGCAAACAGAAGTTTCTTCTTGCCCTAATTTATTAGCCACTGCAAAATATTACAGCATCCGACGAGTTCTTCATGAAGTATGTAAGCAAACAGTTATTAGTTTTATCTTTTAATAATTATATTAGTTTACATTCTATATAAACTGTTGTTTCTTATAATTGGCTAATTATTATTATAAAGTAATTTTTTTCATTCAGATTATATAAATACAAAAAATTTTTCAAAGTCATGAAGAATTAATAGATTTGTATGTATAGATATTTTCAGATTTCACGTTAAGAATTCTCAGACTAATTTTCAATATTTTATTGATCCTTAAAAATAGTATTCTTTTTTCAAATAGGTTTAAAAATTGGCTGTCTAATGAATTATATAGCTGTGTAATGAATTATGCTATCTAATGAATTATATTTATAGCTGTATAATGAGTAACTTTAATTGCGATTAGTGGTCTGAGTATTTTTTTTAATTAAGAAAACAAATGCAAAACTATTTTTTTTCTATGAAGTATTCCATGAGGCTTACAGATGTAAGTAAATAACTCATAATGTAAGGATCAAGAACTGAACATCTAAGAAAGAGTACAGATTCTTATTATTATACATTTCTTAACAAAAAAAAAAAAAAAAAAAAAAAATGTATAAAACACAAATACTACTATGATAAAAATACTAAAATATACCATGACTAATTAAACTATGTTAATACAATACTGTTATAAATGAAAATAAACTAACTTAATACAATACTAATGGAAATGAAATAATACTAAAAAATAATATTGGTACAGAGAAAAAATGACACATCAACAACTCAATACATCAATACATAATGTAATCATACATAGACTATATGCAGAATAATGCAATAATACACAACAAATTAAAATCCAATCATATAAATATTATTACTAAAAGTTCAAACAACAAATCAAGTTGTGCAAGACTGAAAAGGCTTTGAAACTCCTAACAAGATCATAGAAAAAAGGAGGCCAGCAAATTGAGAGCTGTCCTAAACTCGCTTTAAATGTACTTCTGCCACACGTGTACAACCTACAATACAATAAAATATGTTCTACATTTTCCACAGCATTGCCATAAACACAAAGTCCCCTGGACACAATATTGAAATAACATAAGTAAATTCCAAACTTTCCATGACCAGTCAAAATCTGAATAAATTTATATCCCAGTTGAAAATGCTTACACTTAAGTCATTGAAAAACACTCGGAAAAAATCTCTTTGTCTACTGGACCTTCAAAGACACAAGATATTCAGCATTCCAATCAACCACAGTTTTCTTCCAAGCCACATGCTGAGACTTGAGAGTAGATAATATTAAATCAATATCATGATAAGTCACTTTCATAGCCAAATGGTCAGCTTTCCATTACCGAGAATACCACTGTGTCCTCGAACGTAGGTAAAATGAATATGTGCGGGTTTTCCAGTCGCATGTAATATAGAGTTCCAATTAATAGAGATATATATAATATAGAGTTCCAATATTAATTTCGGCCACCAATTTTGGTCAATAGTATATCATGTAGAAGAGAGAGGAAGTGAATCTGTGCAAATAAGATATTTAAATGTCTCATTACAAGAGTTTTGTGTTCATTTAACGGCAAGATTTAAGCTCAGAATGTCAGTTTGATAAACAGGACATACGTCTGGTATCCTATATTGAACAGCTACATTCTCCCTGCCATTTTCATAAATAACAAATGCTAAGCTCACCTTTTCATTTAACTTACTACCATCTGTGAAACAAATAATTCTACATTCTTGGAAAACATTATTATAGGTAACAACTGTCACAAGGTTTCTGTCTGAAGGGTGAAGTGAATTTGAAAAAGAAAGCATCACATTCAAGGGATTGCAAGGGTTGTCATTAGTCTCCAGATCATTTAAGATTTCCAGAACATCCAGATCATTTAAGATTATTAAATCATTAGGCAGAAGATCAGAAATAACAAATATACTGCTTCATAACTAAGAGTTCTGTAACCCCGAATAATGCAGAGGAGAAATCTTCTTTGAACCCTTCTAAGAAGTTTATAGTTTATTTTCTTCCTTAAAGAATTCGCCCAAGCACATTAGATATAGGAAATGAATGGTACAATTGCTTGATTATAAATCAGTTTGAGAACATGACTTTAAATGCCATTAATGTTCTTTGAAATTTGCAGAAGACCTAGAAGAACTTTTTCATTCATACTCAAAATGTAAGAAATATGTTGTTTCCACTGTAATTTATTGTCCTGAATAATTCCTAAATATTTAATCCACTGCACTTCTTCAATAGGCTCACTTCCTTAATCTGAATTAAATCAATCTTAAACAACACTGATTTTTTGTATATCATAACTTTCGACTTTTGAAGGGCTAAATTCAAGCTTGTAGTGCTTTGACCAATCAAAAATATAGTTTAAAATATTCTGAGAATGTCATTTATGTTACATTGTACACTAACAAGTAAATAATTTGCAAAAGTGATTTGGTGACTGTTCTGGAATTATGGTCTGTTTTATACAGATCAGCATCAATATTAACAGAAAGCTGAAAATAGTGTGACAAAAGAGTGAATTCACATCCTTTAAAAGAAATGTCAACAATGGCACAATTCTGAACTCTGAATATTTATATATATTTAAAATTTTTATCTTCATGGTTGAATTATGAAATATTAAAAAAAAATTAAACCAGAAATTATTCCTACAAGTAGTTTGGAAAGAAGTAATTTGAAACTAATTTAAAGATACTAAAATAAATAAATTTTAAATAACTAAACCATTTTTAAAAGTATTATGAACTGAAATTTTATGTTTGAAATTTTTTATTTTGGATCAGTTAGTGCACCCACATTTTAATAACAAAACTTTTACTTATGATTATAACTAAAACTGAATTTCTTAAATTCTAAAATTTAAAGACTTAACTCTTTTTTAAAAATTTCAAATTTCCTAATAAAAGTAATTTTTTTCAATAACTATCTGAAATTCTAATACAGCTTCATTTTTTCCTTTCACTAGTCTTGCAAGCTGAAATTGCCTAAATATATAGTTGCCCCTATTCTTTGTGTCCTAATAAAGCATATTAGTTACAAAGATTCATCAGCAACACTGATGCTATTGGATGATACAGGTAAATAAATTCCAGTTTTAAGATAAATTAACTTTTTAGTAGTATTAATTAAAAACTAATTTATGTTTTATTTTTGCAGATGAAATTAAGGGATCAGTAGATGATGAAGTTGTGAACACATACAAAGAACACCTGCAAGCAGGTACTGCTCTAATATTGAAAAATGTAAGTGATACTGAGTCTATGTAAGAGTTTATAGATAGGAATTTATTTGCATATGCAGACTGGCTTTTAATGGAACTGATGACTTGAATGCTTTGATATTATTTCTTTGGTTTATTTTTATATTTTTGCCAGTTAATGTTGAAGCTGCTATAAATATTCAAGTAATTGAGATATCTTATTGGGTACTATAAGTAGTCATTGTTTTAATGCATCCTTAATATGTTAATTGATTGGAAATCTGTCTTTCTCTGGTTGAAACTATTATATATACCAACAATATACCTGTTGTATGCATGGGGGCAAAAAAGATTATTTTCATACAAAATATAAGTATTACAAGAATTGACAGATGTGGTAAGGGAAAAGAAATAAAAATTAATGCTGGAAATGAAATAAAGCATACATATAAAATTGTTTTTATTTTTATTATTTTAAATAATACACAATCCTTTTTTAATAATCATAATATTCTTAGCCATAAGGAACTCAAAACAAATTGTGTTGTGTCATTGCTAATGATGACAAATTTTAATTAAAAGCTGTCAAGGTGAGAAAGCAAACTGAATGTTAGCCATTCTTTTATATATCATTTCTGTACTATCATATCTGTTGTTCCTTGAATTTATTTTAATGTCCCAATCTAGTTCCTATTTGAGTGCTGTGTGATTTTGTCTTTAATTGCATATGACAAAGAATGTTGTGCTAGCTAAAAAAGTTAGCTTTACTTTTTAGTGCATTTAACTAAAATATGTAATTTAAGCCTTTTTTGTATAATTCATATTGTATTTTATAATCTAATGAGTGGAAAGAAATAGCAAAGAAAGAAAATCATTGCCTCTGAAAATAGGAAAATTATTCCATATGGTCGATGTAGTAATAATACAGGGTATTTTAAAGTCCCAGACCCATTCTGATGTTTAATAACTCATAAAATAATAAAGGTAGATTAAAATTAATAACATAAATGGTTAGATAGACTCAAAAAGTTTCATGACCCTTGTCAATAAACTTCCACGTGTGCCTCCTTCGTCGCACGGAAAATATCAAGTCGATATTCAATTTCATGCCAGGTACCGGCAAGCATGTCGGCATCTACAGAGATTATTGCCTTGTAATTCTGGCTTTTAGGTCATCAATGTTCGATACTCTTCTCCTGTAAACGTTATCCTTTACAAATCCCCAAAGGAAAAAGTCCAACGGCGTTATATCAGGTGATCTGGGTGGCCAAGGAATTGGACCTCCTCGCCTAATCCATCTTCCTGTAAAATGGTCATTCAAAGGACTACGAACGATGGTACCCCAATGAGGTGGTGCACCATTTTGTTGCAAAAAGACATGTGGCTGAAGCTGTTCTAGTTGTTTAAATATGAAGTTTTCCAACATGTCTAAGTATAGGACTGATGAGACCATCTTTTCTGTAAAAAAGGCTGAATGACTTGGTCGTGCATTAGTCCACACCACACATTAACCTTTGCGGAATTCCTTGTGCCTCACGGTATTCATGGGGGTTTTCAGATCCCCATATGCACACATTATGGCGATTAACAATGCCAGAAAGATGAAAGGATACTTTGTCGAAGAACATTATGTGCTTCAGAAATTCAGCATCATCTTCTATCCTCCTTAGCATATCTGTTGCAAAGGCCATCCTCCTAGGCCTATCGTCTGGTTCCAAAACTTGGACAATTTGAACTTTGTATGCGTGCAGTCTTAATTTTATCGTAATAACCTTGTACACCGTCAAAATTGGCATATCCAATTCTCTTGCCACTGATACAGATATTTAGACTGGAAAATGAAATTATCTGAAATTAACTACATGCGCAGACGGTATTTACAAAAGTAAAGATATTCAAACCTGAAAAGGAAAATATATAAGTTATTCCATCAATAAATGCCATAAGTTTGTTTATATCTTCATTATTTTATGAGTTATTAAACATCAAAGTGGGTCTGGGACTTTATAAACACCCTGTATATGCATGACATCTTTTTTTTCCTAGAGTCTTTTCATCTATCAGAAGATTACATTAAATTCATTTAAATTTAGATGATGGTGAACATTGCATGATTTCCAAAATGATAGCACATACTATTTTTTTGATATTCCAGCTCATCAAAAAACTAAACTATGGGTCTTTGAAAATGAATAATGGTGAAAAGGCAAAGCAATGAAAAAATAATGTATGCCATTTTCTTCAGAAGTGCAGGACTGGTCAAAGCCATCAGTTTAGAGGAACAGAAGACAGTTAAAGCTAATTGGTTAAAGTGTTTTTTCAAAATTCTTCAGGAAAGGAATGTGAATTCGTGCTTCACCATGATAACACATCTTGTCATTCAGCAAGATTAACATTCGAATTTCTTGAGCAGAAACACATCAGAGTGAAAGAAGATCCACTATATTCTCCTGATCTATGACTTTTCACTATTTTTTAATCTAAAACAAAATTTACTTGACGGTTGTTTTCATTCCGAAGGTGAGATTGATGAGGTTATAAAAGCATATTTTTCATCAATTCCAATAAATGGATGGCTTGAAACATTTAATCTTTGGAAAATTCGCCTCACAGAAGTGCATCGATGTTGAAGAAACTATTTTAAACACTCCGAAGATTTGGTAAGTTTAACTTTTACCATTAAGCTGTGTATAAAAAATTTCAGTGCAACTTTTGTATTTGATGAAGGAAAGTTAAGCAGTAGCATGCTAACAGAGCAGCAAGCAAGAAAAGACAATGATAGTTTGGCAAAATTACAGGCTCACTTTTTTCATATCGGTTAATTTTAGATTTCCGTTTGCAAATTTGAATATTCTGATTGGCTGAAATGTTATGTAATAATCATGAGAAAGATTAATTTTGAAATGGTTCAATTTAGAGTGATTTGTTATGGGTGCATACTATTTTTAAGACGGATAGGACAAATAATAAAATTAAAAAGGAACATTAAGGCATTACTGCAAACTATAGTTAGTATTTTATCATATTTATTTCTTATCTTGCATGATGATTGTTTCATAATGTAATTATTTATTTTTTAGGTCACATTTTTATTTAATGTCTTAATATTAAAGAAATCCAACATTGTTTCGATTTATCTTCCTAATGGCAAATCTAACCATATAGAAGACTTTGGTTCTGTCATCTTAGAGAGCTCAGAAGATCGTGGATATTTGAGGATATCAAATGAAATGAGCTCAGATCATAGACCAGTTCACACTGATAATTTAAAAACTCTCATTCCTTCTATAATTCCTAAAGAGCAATATGGTTATAATGGCAAAATTAGCAGTTCCATTTCTACATCTCAACAGCTGAAAATACAAATAGCAGAATCAAAAGAGAGTTTCCAAGTTGCTTCAAATCCAAGACATACAAAAGCAGTAACAGCCAAAAACACACTCAAAGATGCATCATTGAACTGTGATGAAATGGGTATGTAATAATCTACAATTTCTTGATAATTTATCGTTTAGATAATTGTTTCAGGCTTCTCTTAAGCATAGCTATTAGGTCTTGCTGAATATAATCTTTGTAACCTATTTATTTCGTATATAAATAAAGCCTACCAGCAATCTAGCATTATAACTGCTGAACACTGGTGGTTAAATCTTAGAAACAGGTTGATTGCATGGAGGCTTTTAGGGTTTTTCCATGTGTAATGTGAATACAACCAGTTTCTCTTAAAACATCCTCTATGAAGGCATCCTCTCTTTTGGCAGATAGTCCTCAGTCATAATCTAAATAATTCAGTTTTAGTTGCATAGTAACCTTACAGTCCTTCCAATGAGAAAATTATTTGGTTAGTTAAGAGGTAGCTTATAGGGACTCCTTTATGGAGGATTTTCTTCTGAAAAAGTGGTTTATATGTAATACAAAATGGTGGAAATCCAATGCAACTAACTTTTTTAGCATCAGAAACAAAGCCCAGAAGGATTTCAGTATTCTATGGTCTTAGCCACTTAACCATTGGGGCTTTAGGATTGTAGAGAAAACATGATAAAGAGTTTCTTCAAAAAAATGGAAAGTTAGTGAATCTGAAATTTACTGAATAAAAAGAGCTAAATATAGTTTTTAAGGTGAATATAATAAAATATTCTTCCAACACATTTAAAATCCAATAGAAATCTCCAAATATCACTCTTCGCTTACATTTAACTGTCGAAAACAGACTTGAATAGTTCTAAAATTGTCCCAGAAATTAATATTAAAAAAAATTCCGCATCTTTCGTCTGAATGAAAAATATTTGATAAATGTCTTATTCGTTTACTTTATATGCAGGAATAATGTAAAAAACTATCTTTTATAAGCAGAGAATTTTATAAGAATAGTTTCAACACTGGAGAAGCTTCTATAAATAAAAAATCTGAATTTCTCCTATATCTCCTAAAAGAAATAAAACGGTTATATTTTAATATGCATATAAAGTGTTTGGTGCCTCTGTGCAAAATTTTCGGAAATATTAATGATTAATCAATTTATGCTGGATAGCTAGAAAGTGAATAATGAAATTCAGAATGTTAATACGTAACCTCTAAAACCAGCTTTTTTTTTTTTTTTTTTTTTTTTTAAGTTTCACCCTGAATTTGGAAAGATCTAAAGCTGCTTAGGAATTCAAAAGTGATCTAAGTAGAGAAATTCATTTTGTAATAACTTTGGAAATTCTGTGTGCAAAAATATGGAACTTTTTGTGTTTAGTTTAAAGTATAATTATTGTTTTTGTGATTAGTTTTATTAATTTGTGAGAAATTTTCAGAAAAGGAGGAAAGATCATTTAGCTTTTTTATTTACAAACTCACTAGCTGCTGAGTAACTAATATTGTAGAATGCTGACAGTTTATCACAGGTTAGATTGTTGGAAGCCAATAGCTGCTTGCATATTTAATGTGATATTTTGAATGTGTAATACCAATCAGTTTCTCTTAGAAACCCCTTAAATGTGTTTTATCATAATTAAGTAATCAATACTTAATCCAAAACCTAAAGTAAGTAATATATGTGGGTTTTTTTTGGGGGGGACTAGTCTTGCAGAAAGCAGGGATTTTCATCCTAAGTATCCTTTCTTAATCATTAAATCATTTCTTTATATTTGCCTCTGTGAGTCAGATGCCCTGTGAAATAAAGCCAAATCAGTGTAGAGTGCAAAATCTTGAAGTTTGCTTTGAGCCAAAGCATTGTCAGTTATGTTTATGATACTCTTGTTGAGTACGAATCCAAACGGGTTTTCACTTTCTTGTGTATGGATTGATGGTAGTACAGGCGGCCTGCCGTTGTTCTTCCAAGGACTTTCTCAGTTATAAGTGGGAGCAGTTGGGAAAGGTTCCTAGAAGCAGTCATTTATTACATAGTTTTGTGAAGACATTCCTGTTTGATTTAAGAATTATTTGAATTAATTTATTGTTGATTCCATCTGGGCCTAGTGCTTTGTATCTAGAAAGTTTTTTTTTTTTTTTTACAATATCTGTAATTTCTTTGATTGCGAATGGGATGTTATTTGTAGTGTTATGTGTTCTTGTATCATTTCTTAATAATTGTTTGGTCTTGATTTTCTTGTCATGGGTCATCCGAAATGAAAATTTTGTTCATTATTTCCATTAACATCGTAACGGTAATATCATCTTGTGATAAACTATTTTGTGTCAAAGGTGGGTCAGGCTGAAGACCTTGTTGTCACAGATTTTATAAATAATACCACATGAGTCTTTAAAAATTGTGCAATAAATTTTCCAACTATTATTCTTGGCTGTCAGTACTTTCCTTTTATATAGGGACTTTTGTTTTCAGAAAAAATGTAAACTTCATCTTTTGTTCCTTCTGAAGGAGCTTTTTTTCTATTCTACAGTATTGTGCTCTAGTATTTTCCTTTCTGTTCTCAGTTCTCTGGCTTACAACTTAATTGCTATTTTTTTGTTTGTGTCTTTGAATTTAAATAAATTCTTGCTGTGTTCTTGGATTACTTTAATAAATTTTTCACTGATGTCTTTTAACTCCTTACTGTTATTTGTAGGGATAATTTAATTGTTGATGTGCTACAACTTGAAGTGATGTTGAAATGCAAGGTTGGGGTTATTTCATTGTTAAAGTTGAGGTGAAAAAAGATTAGTTTATGATCTGATATTGAACCCATTTCATGAACTCTACAGTTTCTTCTTGTATTTGCAAGTTTGGTTTATCAGATTGTCATACCTATCTGTCCTGCTGTGACTATGAATAAGTCTTGTACATAAGTGGCCATTGAATTATTATGAATGAGAAGATTAAGACGGAAGAGAAACACTCCACAGTAAAACATAAAATTAGACAAAGCAACAAACTTTTGTTTGGCATAGATGCTAATTAAGACTATAGATTTTGATGGTGAAGAGATACAGATCCCTCTTCATTAGGATAAAAAAAATCTGTGATGCTAAGCAGTGTTCCATGACTTGCATGAAATCTTTTTTTTAAAAAAAATTGGTAGGTATTGATTAAGTAAATTTTATACTTATTGAGATAGCTGATTGGTATCGCTATTTTTGCAACTGATCACTGAATATCACTATTTTTGCAGCTGATGTTTGGCTAAAAGCATTATATTAATAACTGAAATTAAATGTTTTAGTAAGTTGAGTAGTAGGAGATCTACTTATTATATGTTAATTAATTTTTAAGAGCAATTTTATTTTAAACTATTGGATTTCAGTGAACTGTTTTTGGTATAAACTTATATGCATACGCTATTTAATCTGATATTGCAAGTCTTGTTTTACAGCAATGAAATATGGGCAATTAAATAAACTGCATTAGAACCTCACTTAACAAGCATAATTGGTTCCCGAATCGTATTTGTAATGCGAAACACTTAAGTATTTTTTATAGGAATCAATGTCAAATAGGGTAATGCATTCCATTCAAAAAATAATACTAAAATTTATCATAATGTATTTTATTACTTATAATACATCCTTTTTTACAGGAAAGTTTTGTAAAGACTTTTTTTTTTCGTCTGCTTCAAAATTTAGTGAAAATGAGACATAGCATTATTATTAAATAAATTTGTAGCACACATAGCTACTGCCTTATTAGGGTGATGCTTCTCAAATTACAATGCAATGGTTTCTGATGCTTTCAGCATCTCTCTTATCCTGTCCATAACATCATTTTTCACCTCTAATGAAATCTATTTCACAACATCTTGCTGTGAAACAGATTGCAGTTCTGTAAACTGTTTAGTTTTCAGCTCTTTGCTAGAGGTATCATTTACCCTCTACCTCTAGGCTTTAGGCTCTGTAATCTTGGCCAGAAATGCAGTGTCATTGATTATAGTCTCTACAAGCGCTTGCTCAAACACTTTGTTGTCCTATTCGACAAAGCTATTCAGTGAAAGCTTCCTCCATGCAGAAATGTTGATCATCTTGAGGCAGGCAATCATGTGAAAGTGACTTTTCCAAAACTCTCTGAGAGTAAGATTGATTCTTTCAGTTACTTCAAAACAACACTCGAAGAGAACTTTTGTATAGAGCTTTTTAAAATTTGAAATTATCTGCTGGTCCTTGGGCTGTAGTAAAGGAGCAGTGTTGGGAGGCAGAAACTAGATCTTCATGAATTTAAATTATTCAAGAAAGTCATCATCTATCCTGGAGGATGTGCAGAAACATTGTCCATAACCCACAAGGCACAGAGTTACAAATTCATCAAAAGTCAATATTTTTTTATAGATGGATGAAACATTTCATTGGTCCATTTTATAAAAATATGTTATCCAAGCCTTGTTGTTAGAACTCCATTTGGTTATTTAGCCTGCTTTTCTGGGCTTTTTACATCGTGAAGGATCATGAATTATCCGAACGGTAAATGGACAATGGATTAATTTTCAAACTGGCACTTGCATTTGCATAGAACAACTGTGTGAAACTGTCTTTCATTTGTTTATGACCGGTAATGCCTTCTCTACTGTAATATAAGTTAGCTTTGGCATCTTTTTCCAGAAAAGACTCATCTCACCACAATTGAAAACCTGCTCTGGTAGATATCCTCAGAATTCCTAGGCTCTGAAGAAGTTCTGAGTTGCCTTTATGTCAGAGCTTGATGTTTCTCCATGCCTCACGATGCTGTGGATGCTGATTCTTCATTTGTTGATGATCTTGGCATCTTCTTAATGAAATCGGCAAAAATTAGTTTTCCCTATTCACAAATTGTGTTTTTGTTAATAGTGTCGCCTTGCATTTACTTCTTATACTAGAAACAATCTTTCAGCATCGTTGAGAATATGTGCCAGTTCCGTAAAAATACTTATGACCCGCTTTGAAGCATTCACCTTTTTTCGAAGGGGCTTTTTTAAAATTTAAATCAGTCGAAAGCTTTTACCGTGCCATTTCCTTGTTGAATATTGTTATGAATCAAATTTTCCAACTTCATAAAACTGACTTTAAATATCTGCTGTAGAATTCCAATTCTTGCATCAAAGCTTTCCTCTCGCTGAACTCTTTCAGAAGACACAAAATTTGTAGTGGTCAGTCTGTTTTGAATGCATTTTACTATTATCCAAATTAGAGCTTAAACATTGCATGTGTCACAGACTATAGCAGTGAAAACTGTTAAACATTTTAGTCAGAAAATTGTTCAGTTGATACACTCAGAACTCACAGTCAGTGTTTGAAGTTGCAACCATCAGCTACGATACAAGCATAACACTGGCACAACATAGAACCACAGATTTTTTGGAATATATGTCTCATGGATGATCGACTTTAGGTGATTGATCTCTTGAAGGTGCTAGGTATGCTAATGCATGCTAGTCATGTATTATTTATTACACTAAATATGAAAACTCTAAGACAGAGTGAGCATATAGTTTTTCACAAGATCACTTCAAGATATATTTGACAAAAGAAAATCACATGTTGAGTTAAAAAATAGAGAGCCTCAAATCATTTCTAGTTGCATTATTGCACTTAAAATGTTTTTAATTTTGGTGTAGGAAAAAATATGTTATATACAAGCAAAAGATGGATTTTGTTCTTTAAACGTTGATTAGTTTCCTTGGAACTGGAGAATGATGCTATAATTCATTAAGGAGTGTGGATATACAAGGATGTTAATTTAATAAAATCTCATAAGACATAAAATAAATGAGATTATAATAGCTAGATCATATTTATGGAATTAAGCAGTGTGTCATTGTATCTGTAAATTAAAATTTAGTTTTGAAAATATGCAAATTACTTTTTCACATATGAACAATTGCATTGCTTTGAAGTTACAAATTCTAAACTTTTCTTTGTGTATTTCAGATGATGACTTTGATCAACTTTTCAGCACATTAGATGAAAAATCATTCCTTGAAGATATATGAGAAAATGTGAAAAGAAATACTCTTCGAAATAAATATTTCCCAAATGATGTAGATAAATTGTGTATAAAGAAATGTCTCCGAAAACTGTAAAATTTTAAATATTGTACATTTTTTGTAACAGAAGTTTAACTCAAATGTAATCCATGTCAAATAAATTTGATTATTTTTGTACAATTAGTTTAAAAATATGCTGTAATTCATTTTAGTGGCGAGGACCAGTGAAAGGAACTTGACATTACCCTCTCCACTTGTAGAGGAAAATGTATCCAAGTTCAGACATGATATAAATGGGCTATGCCAGTGTTCCTCAAACTTTTTTCAAGTCGCAACACTTTTATAAATTGAAATGTTCTAAGGATCACCTTATTCTTGTCCCCATCAAAAGCAATTTTTTTAGCATATGCTAGTACCAGTATGCTTCTATTTTAAAAATACAATAAATTAAAATTCATTTAATTTTATATTAGTGTTAAATAAATAATTTTATGGAAGAAAATTTAAGTTTGTTTTTAATAATTCAAAGCTATTAAAATTTAAATAATCATTATCTTATTAACCAAAAATTAAATAAATATTTGTATTCACATGAATGAGATGGATGAGTCTGCCAGTTCTTGCATAGCTGTTCTGTACTCATACACCAGCTAGTAAGAAATTCCTTTGTTACGAAGATTAATGTGGCAAGTCCATAGGATAATAAATTTTAATAAATTGTCAAACTTGGAGAAAATGATAGTTGATTGCCATGTGTGATTTTTCAAAATCCCGATTTTTTTTTCCGTGTGTGTGTAAATTCACAAGGACCACAGATTGAGAAATACTATGCTAATCAATTGCATAAAACAGATAATAGTAAAAAATACTATTTTGACCATAAATATATAGACCATAAGTAGATTACTGCTGTAAACATCCGTGAGAAACTTGTCTTTTGGTTCTAGATGTTTTACTGTAATAAGAAAATAAGTTTTCTTAATTTCTAAACTAAGAACTTATTATGTTTACTAATAAACCAAATAGTGAAATTTCAGTGAACTGTACTTTGTTTCTGATTGTCTAAAAACATGCTGTTCCATGTATGTGCTATTAACCACTGGTAGCAAATTTAGGTTTAAAATGTGGCTACCTGGATAAAAAATATTAAAAATGTTTGTTAAATATCTAAAGTGTTTTTCAATAATACATGAAATTTTGATGTTTTAAAATTATGTTCCTTTTGCATCAGGCTTTTGCTGTTTCGCAAAGTTAGCCTGTACTAACTGGTTAAGTTGCAGGTACTGTACTGACTGAGACTCGGATTTTTCATATTCTTAAAAAAGAGATTGTTCTTTTTTCAATCTATCACATTCCATTTGTATCAAAAATTTTTGTGTACAGTGGGATTGTATTTGCCAATCAATAACAATGAAAAGACCCAGTATAGCAAAAATCATCATTTTAACAAGTTCTTGTCTGATGAAGAATATACAGAAATATCAAAATTGATGGACCATCCTGCCATCTTTGTTTTATAAGGGAGAGGGTGGATATGAACATTATATTGGCCATCCAAAAGATGCCTAAACTGTAACAAAGACTTCATATCAGTGCATTTTTTTAAATGATTTAGGCATGCTTTTCGAATTAGCTGAAAAACAGTACCAAATAATAGATTCAATAGATTTTTATTTGTACCAATCATTTTGTTTTAGCAGGGATTTCAAGTATATCATTTTTCATGCTTAGGCAATAATATTGTTGTAATTCATCTTTTTTTTTAAAAAAAATTTTCTTTAAAAGTTAAAATATACTGGATGAATTTTTAAATTTATAGTAGAAAAATCATCCTGTTTTGTCAGATGAACTGGTATCAATTGATACATATATGACTGTATGTACGTAGTGAGCATAACACACCATACTTAACTTTTTTATTCTCCCATTTACATACAAACCTTTTCATTGGTTACTAATATTATTCCTTTGAACTAATCCTAATTACTGTTCTTTTCGCAAACTAAAATCACATATTCTTTTATATGAGCTCAATTTTCCCCATTTCTCTTAAAGGGTTAAAAATCCATAATGAAAAAAAAAAAAAAGTTTCCTCCTGAAACAGGTTAAATTTTAAAACATAAAAAAAAATGGGGACAGGGATATGTTCTTACAATCAAAACTGACAGAATGGCTTATACATTTTCAAAGCAGTGAAACAGCAGAATTTGTTCCTGGAAAAAGATTACAGTAGTTAGTTCTGTAATTCATATGGTGACGAGGCAGTAGGCTACATAGCAGCCGATCTTGAAATATGAAACACTGGAAACAATTTTTGAAAAAATTCCAAAAATTGTTTAAATTCACTTTATAATGCATTATTCAGGTTATTAAACTATTTATGATAAATTTTGATGTAAAATATATTAATATTTATTTAAAAATATATTATATATTCTTTGGCTAATTTTATTTTATAATTATCATATACTTTTATACTGAAATCCAAGGTAGAGAAGAAAAATTTTAATTTACCAAGGTACTTTCAAACACAATGAAAATGTTACGCACGTGTTCTGTTGTATGAATAAACTTGGTAATGTATTATATATTGATGTTAAATAAAACTTAAGTACAAATATTAAATGATTAAGCATTGCTTGGCACTTCATATAAAATTCTACAAATGTCTACTTCGATTAAAACAATTCAGATAAAATAAAATTTAGTAGAAAAATTACGATGAAAATTGACAGGGAGGAAAGTAAAATCTGTACAGTTCAAATTTCATTTATTGCAGAAAAAACTTTTCTTAGTCATGGCTAAAAATTAAAAACCAGGAGATTTAGTAACTATCGGTAAAATTGGCAGTTGTGAAGGCTGCCATAGCTTTGAATCCCATAGAAAGCATAGATGTTTGTAAATATGTAATGTGTTTGTGCAGTAGGGGAATTAAAATATTACTGATATTACTGAACCGAAGTTCCTCTGAAGTTGGTGGTTGGAGATCATAAAAACTGGGGGGGGGGATTGACAAACTCGTACTGTCACTTCATTCGGACGAGGGCTTTTGGTCATTAAGTCTGTTCACACCAGTGTAACAAAGTTTTAAATCTTAGTCAATCAAGTAAGGTAAAATTGCATATGCGTAAATGTGCAGCTGACTCAGCGAAACTATTGACCAAAGGCAGTCACATTTGCTTCGCTTTGATTAATTGGTTTTTATACTAAGTTGGCATTGAGTCGAAAAGTTGGAAAACTCGTTGGTTAAAAATCCTTAAACTAGTTTTGGGGACATAAGAAGGTCTGGTTGTCTAACACTGAAGCTTAGCGTATATCTCTTATGACCAAAAACTCCTCATCCAAAGGAAGCATTAAATGCTTAAGATGACCAATAACAGGCTCCTTGCTTCTTGGCTACTATAAAATTTATAGACCTGTTTGTCTAAAGTCAGATTAAGAAGATAATCAACAACAACAGAACATATTGGCAATAACATGATACAAACTTTAATACTTTTTCATTTGTACCAGGAAACTTCTAAAGCAGGGATCATCAATTTGTTTTACTAAGAGGGCAGATTTCAGAAATGTGGGCACTCAGCGAGGAGTGCGGTTTTTGCAATAAGAAATAGAAAGAAATAATATATCAAAACAGAATTGTTATATATTGTTGTTCAGAGGTCCATATTCAGAGTAAAAAATCCATCGATTTAGGACAACACACTTTATTTAACGAAAAAAGAATAAAAAGAGCACACAGCATATATTATATCATCACCTCCGTACGTTCGAAAGACGGATGTGTCGGGAGAAAAGACAACTGCGCCACAATAATTAATACGCATGCGCATAAGAAAAAAGTTCGCTCGCCTCTGCCCAACACACCCCTCCTGCGAGCAACATTTTTCAATACAAAATAACAATATATAATACATTACATTAAGAAATTAAGGAAATTACTTTCGATGTATACATTAATTTTTCTTCACTGACACTTTTAGTAAGAAAATCTGCAATCATATCAGTTTGTGAATATTCCAACTTAATGACACTATCCTTTATTAAATCCTTCATAAAATGGAAACGTAAGTTCATGTGTCTGGATTTCGTAGATGATGTGGCACAGTTGATCCACTGGATAGCAGCTTGGCTGTCTGTATTCAAAGTCACTGCACTGTTTACATTTTAATTCTGATAATAAATTTACAGTCCAAATAATATCCTTACAAATTTCAGAAATAGAAAATAATTCTGCTTCACAAGTAGAGAGACTAACACTTTTTTGCTTACGACATTTCCAAGAAATCAATGAATCACCTAGTAAAATAGTACCACCTGAAAATGACTTACCATTTTCTGCATTTCCCCAGCTAACATCAGCATATGCATTTAAAACTCCAAAATCATTGCTATAGAAAAGTTTTTTTATTTTTTGTACCTTTTAAATACCTTAATACCCTTTTAGCCAAAAGACAATGCCCTTTTTCTGGTGCACGATTAAATTGTGACAAATAAGTTGTTACAAATGCTTTATCAGAACGCGTTCTATTCGCTAAATATAAAAGTTCCCCAATTAATTCCTGATACAAAGTTGTATCAATCTTTTCATTTGTACATGAAAACCTTTATTTGCCCCTTTAACGATTGGCGTTTTTACTGCTTTACATTTTTCTAGATTGTATTTAGTCAATAAGGATTCGATATATTCTGTTTGAGACAAACATATACCATTTTCAAGTTTTTCTATTTGCATTCCCAGAAATTTTGAATTAATATTTTCATGTAATTCAAATACATTTTTAATTTTAGAAACAGTATTTTCAAGCATTTCTTCATTATTACAGAATAGAGCTAAATCATACAAACATAGTATAAAAATGTTTTTGGTATCATTATAAATGAATATACAATTATCCGATGCTAATTGTACCAGCCCAAGTTTTTCTAATTCAGTTTTTATTTTCATATACCAATTTCTACCAGACTGAGGCAACCCATAAATACTTTTCTTTAATTTACATACTTTTCCTTGTCCAATCAGTTTTTCATAACCAGGTGGAGGAGTCATATATACATCCTCGTTTAAGTCACTGTACAAATATGCTGTTTTTACATCATAAAATTTAACAGTTAAATTTAATTTAGCTGAAAG
Source organism: Stegodyphus mimosarum (assembly GCA_000611955.2). Lineage (NCBI taxonomy): Eukaryota > Metazoa > Arthropoda > Arachnida > Araneae > Eresidae > Stegodyphus > Stegodyphus mimosarum. The sequence goes on along the minus strand of KK118281.1, from coordinate 550,155 downwards.
TGCAAGCAATAATCTAAAACATTTAATGTTAACAAGTGGTGAATATGATTCTAGGTGTAATCCTTATTTTTTATTTGATTAAACCCAGCCGCTACTAATCGCGCTTTATATTTGCTTCCCTATAGTCTTCTTCCTTCAAAGTGTACACCCATTTACTTTTTACTAATTTTGTTTTTTCAGGCCTTTCTACTATTTCCCACACTTCGTGTTTATGTAATGACTCTAATTCATTCTCCATTGCCGATTTCCAGTCATACCAATTAGCTCTATTTTTTGCGTCTGAAAAATGGTTCGGAGCATTACTGATTATATTTGACGACAGAATGGTATTTCATCTCCATTTTGATTATTTTTTTCATAGCTGTCAGATGTCTGGATTTCATTCCCCCTTTCATCGCCCCCACTACAACGGCTCATGTCGGCGATTTCGAAATGCGATGAGTCAGCGTTTTCCTTCCACGATATTCCTTTTAATTTTTCAATATCCCAAGTTTCTATGGTTTTATTTTTCCCCATATGATTACTACCTTTTAAAGATTCGTTAAATTTAACCGATCGTTCTTCAATTATTTTATTCCTTGCTATATCATAAATACGATATCCTTTTCTTTCTCTAGCACAGGGGTCGCCAAACGTTTTTGATCATCGCCCCCTATATAATTTTTCGAAATCTCCATAGACCCCCACAGAGGTAATTTTCAGGTAATTAAAATAAAACTATATATTAGTCTAAATATTTAATAAATCAGAAACAGTAAGTAAAGTAGCTACAGATATTTTACTCCTTAATGAGATGAGTGTGCCTGGTGTTTCTTGGCAAGTTTCGCTATATTAGGTTCGAAATTAGTCAATTTTAACCGTAAATCCCCTCGAAGCTGCGCATTTAATTTATTTCTGTTTTTAGTTAAAATTGAATTAACGTGACTGAAACCGGCTTCAACCATATACGAACTTGGAAACGCCAGCATAAATGGCTGAACCATTTCGTAAAGTTTCACATATTTTTGCTTTATATTTATATTAGTCCAAAATTTATGTATTGTCAAATTTTTAATAAGCGTTTTTGCTTCAAGATCGGACAATAGTTCAGCAAGCTCATCTTGTATGTCGATGTCGACGTTATCAATTTGCGCCGAAAATGGCCCAATAATCCAGTCAGGGATGTCGATGTTTTCCAAATCAACAAAGCGCAGTTTAAAATCGTCGCATAATTTTTGAAGATGATTTTTATATATTTCCAAGTCTTCTTCTCTTATTTTTAATTGTTGCAGATTTGAAAAATACTTATAATCCTTACGTAGCAATGAAGATCTAAATAAATTTAATTTTACTTGGAAGCCTAACAGTATTGTCCGAGCTTGATAATTGTTA
>KK118281.1:488284-548635 GCA_000611955.2 Stegodyphus mimosarum | reverse complement strand
AAACATTTCAGATTTTTTTTTTTTAAATATTCTTGTAAACATCTAAAAAGTGTCACTCCCTTCCCATCGGTTTCAAGATATTTAGCAAATAAAAATTCATCAATGACTTCTCCTTAAATTTTACTGAAATATTTAACATACGCCATAAGAATAGCAGAAACGCCAAAAACAGATTCATCAAGTTGTATAGAGAACTTGCAATTTTTTAGCTCCGAAACTACTGTGTTTTCTATTTCTTCGGCCATTTCGTCAATACGCCGTTTTACAGAATTTGCACTTAATGGCAAAGACTTTAAAACATTAGTAGAGTCTTTTTTCATCACATTCTCAATGACGTCTTTAATTGCAGGTACTACAATTTCTTCTGCGATTGTGTGGGGTTTTCCCCTCTTTGCTATATTAAGCGAAATCTTTTACGAAGCAATTAATCCTCCTTCATTTTCAATTTCAGTAGACTGTTTCATAAAACTTTTTAGAGTTAGTCGACATGTGAATTTTGAGTTTTTTGAAAAATTCTAATTCTTCATTTTTTTTATCTGAATGAAGCCTTTCAAGATGATCTTTCATTTTTGACGGTTTCATGTATTCATTTCCAAAAGTTTTTTCGCATATAAGACACATAGGAATAGTTTCATTTGTCGGTGAACAAATAAATCCAAATTTTAAGTAATCCAATGAATAATACCGACATTTCTTTTTAGATACTGAAGCTGTCATTTTTAAATTAGGGTTCTGTAAATAAGTTAAAATTAAGTTGGTATATTATACTAATCCACATTATTAAAGCTTACCTTTTCACAAGTAACAATAATTAAAATTGATATCAAAACTAAACGAATAGTTTTATAGAAACAATAACTAATTATCCAATGGTAGATATAATAGTAGCAATAATGACACTACAAGCATTTAATATTGTTCACAGTTCACAAAGATAGCTGAAAATGCATATGATATTTGCGTTTGTAGCATCCAGTGTAGAATTGGACAAGCGCACATATGGATCTGACTCATATGCAAGGCTCCTATGGTTTGCGATGGAGACAAAGGGCGGACCAACGACACGATGCGTAACTGCCGTATAAAAAAGAAAAAAAACTAAAAGAACTAAAACCACACACATAAGAAAAAAGAAAATGGAGTACTGAAGCTTCCTTTCGCGCTTAATGCATAGAAAGCCAACGGCAGTGTCGTCGCTCGCCAAGTTAGAATTGTTTGTTAGTATTGTTTCGTCCCATTCGGATAACGGATTCGGTGCGTCATTTTTTTCCGTCTAAGAGTGTAGAAGTGTCCCCCTTTTTTTGCGTAGTGTACTTTAAGATATTTATCATTCTTTTCGCATAACATTTTTGCTAAAATCTACATTTTTGCCGTCCTGTAGCTCAGAATTTTATAAAACAAATTCATAATCAAAATCGCTGTTGCAAGTTATCGAAAAATAACAAACATGTGATTTTGCGTAAATGCCACTAACAAATTGCTGTACAAATTGCTATTACCCATCCAACAATGAATGCTTCTTTATGCGGATGTGTTCCTTCTTTTCGATTTGTGTTGAACTGTTGTTTGTAGAAATAACACCAAACCGCTGTCAGCGTGCTCTAGATGTAACACTTGACATTAAAATGTTTCACACTTTTGTTAATATTTCTTCTATTTACTTTTAAAAAGTCTTATCTGAAGTTCGAGTTTCTTTAAAAATTAGGAGTTGCTAAATATGGTACCAGAATGTTTCTTTCTTTTCCTTGAGGAGTGATGCATGTCACATTTTTATATTGCATTTAACAACAGTTTTTTAAATCAGTAAAACAATTTCAAACAATTTCTCCAGCTTTCATTAGGTATTCCTTGATGAAATCACCGTCAGTAAAAGGCTTTGAATGTTTAGCTATCAACTCGGACAAGACGTAGCTTGCATGTACGGCCGCTTCACTTTCTTGCAATACTTTACTAAACATGGACTGTTGCTTTTTCACTCCTAACTTGAGCTCTTTCAACTTTTCTTCTCTCATTAATCCTTCGTAATTGTTATATTTCGATTTGTGTTGTTCGTAATGACGTTTAATATTATATAACTTTAGTACATTAATAGTATTATTACATATCAAGCAGATTATTTTATCTTTTATTTCACAGCAAAAATATTCTAATTCCCATTTTACTTGGAATATTCTATGTTCGTCAGCGATTTTTCGTTTAATTTTATTACCACTTGGTTTTGATATAGACATACTGAATACAAAGGGCTGGAATAAACACGGTTAACGTTAAAAAGTTAACAAAAATTTATTCTTTCCACAAGAGATAAATCAAAATGCTGAAATATTTCTTCAAAAATATTCTAACAATATCACAAAATGTCAAACGTTTAGCAAAACTCAATTCAAATCAGAGAAACTAATTCTATCTCACAGCGAAATCGCTACAAATCAATCACAGCATTAAGTAAACAAACAGTCCGCTAGAACTACAGCTACTACTGAGATGATTTGTTTGTTCTGTGCTTTTATAAACTTTATAATTAATTTCTCGAATATACTGGAAACATCTATAATTATCTGGATTTTTGTGGATGGCAAGAGCAATTACGAGATATTTATTTATTAGGTATTAAATGCACGCGCTGTTCTATTTTTAACCATCCAACGCAGCTGTCTTTTCAAAAATCGTCTGCGTTGCTAAGGCAACATGAAGCAAATCTAATTACAATTCTAAATAAAAAACTAACTAAATAAATAACTATGAAATCCGTAACAATATGAATTAAGTAATAATTAATAATAAAGGAAAGTGCATAACTATGATCGTACAAAACTATGATTGGAAAACTGAGACCATGAGTTCGGCCACGTTCGGCTATCGGGGGATGCGTACAAGTTCTTAGTGCACGTGTCCCCCAAAAGCCGAAGGTAGCTGAACGCAAGCTACTCACACGCATTTGTAATTTAAGTAGTGTGTGTGTCAACTCGCTGTGAGTAATCTAACAACTTTGAATAAATTATCGTTAATTACTTAGCAGTAAACATTTCATTTCTTTCTTCGTCGATATGTTAGTTTATTATTATATATTATTATTTGCCGATATATTGTCGGGCCGCAAAAATATTTGTTGTGGGTCGCATGCGGCCCGCGGGCCATGAGTTTGACATCCTTGGCGTAGAAGAAACGAGAAAACTCGGAACATAGATTGGAATGCTGTCAAAATGGTCATTTGATACTTAAATACAACTAAAGACTTGAAGTTGATCTTTAACAAAATTCAAGAACCTATTCTAACTGTATATTCAGATGCAGATTGGGGAATAAAGACAGAGCAGCTAGAAAATCCATTAGCGAATACGTATTCCAACTAGGAAACAATTGCATTTCATGGAGCAGCAAGAGGCAGAATTGCACTACATATCTTCAACTGAAACAGAGTGTGTTACAGCAGCTAATTCAGCTCAAGAAGCACAATGGCTGTTATATTTACTTCAAGATTTAGGGCTATAACAAAATCTACCGATTACTTCCTAGAAGATAACAAGTCATGCATCAAACTTTTACAATTAGAGAAAAAGAGTTCCAGAACGTATCATAGAGATATCAAATATCACTACTTGCGTGAACTTAAAAAAAAACTAAGCCTAGACAACTGCACAAGTTTCGACATGATCGCAGGCCTGCTCATCAAACCGCTAGGCAAGCCTGTGTTCGAGAATCGTTGCAAATGGTGATGCTGTTCATTAAGTAGGGGTGCTGGTATGCAGTGATGAACAGACGCCAGTAGCGCGATAGAAGATGTAATCTGGATTGTAACAGCTTCAAATATTGTTTTTGATCTTTTTTACAATTTAAATAGACGAACATTAATATGTATTTGAATGGCAACGTTTTAAACGCACGAAGAATGTAATTATATTTATTTAAAAAACAGTTTAGAATATGTTTTTTCTTCTTGCTTGTATGTCGCCTTTTTGAGTGTTAAATAAAGTTTTTGCTGTGTTCCATCGATGGAGTTTGCTTCATTCGCGAAGGAAGTATCACACCATTTACGTAACCCATACTAGTATAAGGTAATATAAATTTATCCTTTGGTTTTGCACTAATGCTGTTAAGATTAGCAAAAGATTCAGTACTATTCTTAAATTTTAGACATTGAGGTCTTAAATGTTGATAGGATCCACATTGATAACATTGTGGAGTCTTTCGTTTTGCATATTTATCATCCGGACGTGGACTTCTAGGTCTGTGGAACCAGCTTTGCGAATTAAATCCTGATGACCATTTATTTTCAGTTTTATTTTTATTATCTGAACTCACTTTACTTTGAGTTTTGTGAATTGTACCTTTCTTTCTGCCGTTCTACTACAGGCCTTTTTGGAAAGTTTCCGCGGACGTTTTCATAGGCATCAAGTTTTTCAGCTAATTTCTTGGATGAAATAATCTCTACGCAATAATAATCTCTACCCACTCGTCAAGAAAATGATCTCGAATTTCGGGAGGGACTCGACGTTTAAGTTCGTCAATCCTCATGAAGTCTAGCAATTGATCAAAAGTCTCAACTCCCAAGCAATAATGCTCCCAAGCTCCTTTGCAATAATTTTCTATTTCGTAGTTGAAATTCATCCATGTGGATTCTGTACTCTTTTGATGTTTCATGAATTTCTGGCTGAATTTTTCCGGGCTTAGCTTAAACCGTTTTAACAATAAATTCTTCACATGCTCATAGTCTTTAGCTTTATCGGAGGCTTCTCTAGCTATTAACTATGTTACTTCGTAAGGAAGTAGTCCTAGTAAATGAGATACAAATTCTTCTTTATTAATTTGAGTCTATTCTGCCTGCCTTTCAAACAGTAACAAATATAGACTGATATCTCATTTCTTGTCATCGAATTTCTGCATAAGGTTGAGCAGCAACGTTTTTGGCCGGACCTGCTCGTTAGTTTGAGACATTGTCCCTGCTTAGACTTAATCTCTCTAATTCGTACTGTTCTTTCCTTCTCCGCTCTTCTGCTTCTTCCTGCCTCCTACGTTCTTCTCTTTCTCCTTCCTCCCTCTCTTTCGCTTTCCTCCCTCTCTTTCCATTCTTCTATTATCGTGTCTAAGACTCCTTTGAAGAATAGTTCTTCATAATCTTTGCTTTCAACAATTTTCTGTTTTAAATCGACTATTTTTAAATCTGCAGTCACATGAACTCCCAATTCAGCCGCCAATTTTCCTTACGAGCTCTTCCTAAATAGGACATTATTTCTGTTTTTAAAATTCGTGAACACTTTGTTTTTATGCTTCCTTAAAGTAGCTCAATTTAATTACTGTAATTAATTAATGCTCTCAGGAATTACGAAATTAAATGCACTTTCTTAAATACACAAACCTCAAAAATGAGATGTTTAAATTATATGAAATTCATACTCTCTGCCACAGTAATTCCAATTAAAAATAAAAATAAGAACATAGAACAATGGATACGCTATATGTCTATTGTTGAACAACTAAAATGAATATCAAATGTACTATCCAATACGGTAAGTAAAGTAAGGCAATTCAATATTAACAGGAAGTAATAACCTCGTACCACTAATATTACGTTCAGCGATGAACTAATAAAATAAAGCAATTCACTATTAATAGGAAATAATAATCTGGTATTACTAATATTACGTTCAGTGCTGAACTGATAAAATAAAGCAATTCAAAAGTAACGAGAAGTAATAATCTGTATCGCAAATATTGCGTTCAGGGATGAACTAATAAAATAAAAATACGCATAATTATTCGATGTCGGTCGGTGCCTCCAAAAATAATTAAGACTGTGATACTTCCTTCGCAAATGAAGCAAACTCCATTGATGGAAAACAGCAAAAACTTTAACACTCAAAAAGGCGACATACAAGCAAGAAGAGAAAGCATATTCTAAACTATTTTTGAAATAAATGTAATTACATTCTTCGTGCGTTTAAAACGTTGCTATTCAGATACATATTAATGTTCGTCTATTTAAATTGTACAAAAGATTAAAAACAATATTTAAAACTGTTACAATGGTTATAAAATTCCTATATTAAGAGATTCAGGTGCTAGTATTGATATAGTTGTCGCAAATACATCACGTCGGAAATGCTGACAGGGGAAAATGTGTGGGTGCAACAACCATTAGACTTGAATCCAAACTGTTTACCATTGGCTGAGATCGAACTAAATTGCGATCTCGGGCGAGTAATAACCAAGGCTGCCATTATTAGAAATGAACTCGACAAAGGAAGATATTTATTAGGCAATCGAACTTTTGCGCTGTTGAATGAACAAAGAAAAGAACGTGATAGTCATCCTCACCAGGTTAATGAGGTCTCTACTAGAGCTCAAACGAAAAGAGAAATAGTTGAACGCGATGAAGAGATCTTGAAACCAATAAAGGAAGAAAATGAAGCATCTAGGAATGTTCTTGAAGAAGGCTCTCATGAAATTAGTAAACATTGACCCAAAAGAAGTTGTACGACTTCAGCATAGTGATAAGGAACTATCTAAAATCATCCAAGAAGTTAAAGAAGGTGCATGTAAAAAGGAGAACTATAGTCTGAAGAATAAATAAAATGGGCTTTGAAAAACAGCTTGTAGTTATACCTGAAAAACTCAAGCCGTCAATTATAAAGATGTTATACAAAGGAACGTCATTTGGGTGTCAAGACTAAAGACAGGCTAGCTAGACATTTTTATTGGACGAAGTGTTACAAAGAAACCGAAGATTTTGCAAAAACCTGTGATGCTTGTCAGCGCGTTGAGGAAGGAAATGCAAAAAGAAAGCCCCAATGGCGTTAGTACCAGTTATTTCGGAAATATTCACTAAAATAAATGTCGATGCTGTTGGTCCGTTACCTATTTTAAAGACTGGAAAAAAAATATATTATTAGAGCTCTGTGTATATCGTCCAGATACTGTTGCGGTGACAGACATTTCTTCACCATCTGTGATTGATGCTTTCTTACAGAGTTTCAGTCGTATGAGTTTCCCAAAAGCGATCCAAACAGATCAGGGGACTTCTTTGTCAATGCTTTGACAGGGGAATTTTCTGAGAGTTTTGGCATTAAACATGTAAGAAGCTCTGTGAATCAACCGCAGAGTAATCCCGTTGAACGATTCCCTAGAATGCTAAAAAGGGTATTAAGTGTCGTATGTATAGGAGGTACTTCTGATTAGGAGAAGTATCTACCATCACTTCTTTTTGACCTCAGAACATTGACACACGAAAGCACTGGTTTTACACAAGCAAAATTACGGGAAAAATCTACGAACGCCTGTCACTTTACTTTATGAACAGTGGCTAGAACCGACTGAAGAAAGAAATAATGTTGTCAGTTACGTTTTCGAACTTATTAATCGAATGAAGAAATGCCAAGAACTTGCCGTGAAAAACATGAAAGAAGCTCAACAAAGGAGGAAAACATGGTATGATTGGAATGCAGTGAAAAGAGAATTTGCTAGAGGAGATTTAGTTCTAGTTTTAACTACAAATCGTCAAAATAATCTAGAGGTACAATGAAAAGGCCCTGGGAAAACAGAGCAGAAAATTTCAGAAACCAATTATGCTGTAAGTTTCGAGGAACAAACAGAGCCAAATCAAGTATATCACATTAACATGCTTAAACCATATTACAAAAGACCAGAAATGATTAATATGATAACTGAAGTGGAAGGGATTTAGAAATTGTTACGAACCAACTACGAAACGAATGCGAAATTCGAAAAGTGAAAACAACAATTGACAATTCTGATACGAATGCTACCTTTGTTTCGACGAGTTTACACATCGGTGGTTAATTGTTCCTGTTTGGTACACAAAATTGATGACGACATTTGCTGTTTATATTTTAATAAAAAACACCAACAAGATACATTGTAATACAGCAGCATCGCAAAGGCGAACGAACAGTTACATAAGTTAACACAATATTCGTTTGGCGTAACAGCGCCCTCTATACCACAAAAGTTGCAACACACCCCACCTCTGTTAAGAGTACACTAAATTTACACATCAATAAAAAATGCTGATATAATCACAAATCAATATTGAAAATTATATTACAAATTAATACTATATGATACAAACATATATTATAACATAAACGTTAAACTTCAAAAGGATAGATCAATTGGACGGGTCTTCGATAAAGTCCTTGAGAAGTACGAATCAAACATGAAAGACACATACCCATCTCTACCTTTATAAACTTCTTCTATAATTCCAAGTGGCCATAATAATTTTGATTTCGTCAACCCTTCCAGCAATATAACCTCACCCTTTTTAAGATTCCTTTCAGGAGATGGATTTAGAAAAGTGTGCGCAGAACGTAATTCAAGGAGATAATTCTCCTTCCACTTTTTCCAAATTTGTTTCAAAAGGATAGTTTGATACAATTTTCTTTTAGTCAAAGTCTGCCTGTTAAATGGTTCATTCCTGAAAAGGTCGTCGAAATGTACAGGATAAGAAACATTTTCTTGCCCTGGAAACAAGAAATGGGCAGGTGTGAGAGCTTGTGGCTCTTTTATTTCATTATGGATATAAGTAAGAGGTCTGTGATTTAGAACTAACTCAATTTCTGACAGAATAGTCATCATTTCTTCAAAGTTAAGAGCCTTTCTTAAAGGTTCTTTGATGCTTTTCATAAGCCTTTCATAAAATCCACCCTACCAAGGCGCGTGAGGCGCAACATATTGCCAAGTTATGCCGTTTATTGAAATGAAATCTTTTAATTTTGAATCGATTATAATTTTTGCAAATTCTTTCAGAATTTCATTAGTGGCTCTGAAGCTCTTAGCGTTGTCTGAAATGATAACTTTACAATTTCCTCTCCTAGCTAAAAATCTCCTTAATGACAAAATAAAATATTTGTTGACATATTTGTGATTAATTTAATGTGCAGAGCTCTAGTTACACTGCATGTAAATAATGTTATGTATGATACGCCTTTTGAGGCGTATCATTTCCAGATTTTATTAAAACTGGGCCGGTAAATCTATTCCTGTTACAGTAAAAGGAGGGTTTTCAGTTATTCTATTTTTTGGTAGTTGACTGGTTATTTGTTTAGCTGGTTTGAACTTAAATTTTCGACAAATTAAGCAGTTACCTAACACTCTTTTTACAATCTGTCTACCACATGGAATCCAAAATCTAGACCTAATTTTGGCGAGCGTAAATGTCACTCCACCATGAAAAATTTTATTATGCTCTCGAATAATAATTAATTCTGTAAATCTAGACTGCTTAGGAAGAAGCACAGGGAGAGCCTTTGTAAATTCTCCTTCTTCTAATCTTCCTTTTATGCGCAATATACCACAACTGTCGAGAAATGGGGCTAAATTCAAAAGTGGAGATTCTTTAGGAATCGACTTCCCGTTTTTAATGTTCTTTAATTCTAGGTTAAACTCAGTGTTTTGCTCATGTTTTATCCAGTCCAGTTCTGCATTTTGAAGTTCTTCAGTTGTAAGGGGACCTGCAACTGTTTGTCGTTTTTGAAGTTTATTAACAAACCGTTTAACAAGTGCAGTTACTCTTAGTACTTTTAACAAACAACTATATTTCCTTAAATCTAAAATAAATTCAGAATTTTCTACCAAACATTTATTTTGCACTGTTTTTTCAAATTCCGTTTTTAGCTCTAAGTCTACGTCTGTAGATTTTAAGTTCTCCCTTTCAGTAGGCCAGTATTCAGATGACTGACTGAGCCACGGTAGACCGTGCCACCAAAGCTGATTCGAAGCTAAATTTGCTGCAGAAATTCCTCTGGACAGGATATCTGCAGGATTATCTTTTTCAGGGCAATGATCCCAATTGTTGATATCTGATAAACATTGAATTTCTTCTATTCTATTTTTTACGAAAGTTTTGTATTTACTAGATGGTCCCTTAATCCAACATAACGTAATCATCGAGTCGGTCCAAAAATAACTAGATGTATTAAATTTTAAACATCTACTTACTTGACGGGCTAATCTTGCGGATAACAAAGCTCCCATTAATTCAAGTCTTGGTAATGTAAGACCTTTCAGAGAAGCTACACAACTTGTAGAACAAATAAAACTAATACTTATCCTTCCATCTTCAGCTATAGCTCTTAAATACAGCACTGTTCCATAGGCTAAAAGAGAAGAATCTGAAAAAGAATGAATTTCAAATGAAATAAATTTGCAGTTCAAATTTGACAAATAACATCTAGGAATCATGACATCTTCTAAGTGTTCAACTTCACTGCACCACAACTGCCACTTTTGATCCAGTGATGATGGAAGTTTGTCGTCCCAGTCCATATCATGAGTCCGTAGTTCTTGTAGAATGCACATCAACTTCATGATGAAAGGCCCTAAAAACCCGATAGGATCATAAATATGATCCACTATTCGAAGAATAAACCTTTTCGAAGCAGTTCCGTTCTTGATAAACTTTGATAGTTCTTTCACGTTGAAAGATATACTGTCCGCAGCTGGGTCCCAAACTAGACCCAAAACCTTGGATGGTGAGTTAAGTCCCGTACCTGAGCTGTTCTCCTCATCGATGTCGACCTCAGCATCCTTCCACAGCTCACGAAGTTTCAGGGAATTGGTTTTCCATTTTCGTAATATCGTGCTACCCCTTTTGAGAATTTCCACACTTTCAGTCCTAATTTTCAAAGCCGTTTGCAAGTCCTCTTCGCCCCCAACCAAATCATCCACATAAAACCATTCTAACAATAATTTGCAAGTATCGGAAATTCCTGTGTACATTTGTCAAAATGATATTTCAAAGTTGCAGCTAATAAGTATGGACTTGGTTTCAACCCAAATAAAACTCAACTAAAGTTCATTTCTTGATATGCATTAGAACCGATATCATCAGTCCAGAAGAACCTAGTAAATTTTCTGTCATTAGGATCGATCAAAATTTGTAGATATGCTTGCTTTATATCGGCTGTGAAGGCGATTGTATTTTGCCGAAACTTTAAGATCATTTCAGATAGATTTGGATATAAATTTAGTCCTTTGAATAAACGGTCATTAAGCGAAAGTTGTCCTCCTTCATGAGAAGAACCATCAAACACGATTCTAAGTCGACTAGTAGATTTGTCCTCTCGAATGACAGCATGGTGGGGTAAGTAGAATGACTGCTCAAAACATGACAATTCAATATCTGACAACGAGTTCTCAATTATACCTTTCTTACCATAATCATCAATTACCTTTTTATAATCGTCAAAAAAAGCGATATCATTTCTAAATCTCCTAACCAGACCTTCGAAACGTTTCCGAGCCACTTCCCTATTATTCGCCAATTTCTTCTGCATACCTGGTTTCCACGGCAATTTTACACAATATCTTCCATCTACGAACCCAACAGAGTTATTAAATTCTTCAAGTATTTCCTGTTCCACTAAAGCCAAACACTCAGTTTCTCAGTTCCCAGAAACGCCTGAGTTCAGCTGATACAGTGCTTTGATCACCCAACACTACGTTTACAACAGCAGTCTTACTCAGATCATCACAATTTCCTTGCAAGGACCATCCAAGTTCAGTGTTTACAACTACCAATGACGTATTTAATCTTTCAAAACCCGTTGTCAAATTCCAATAAAAATCTGAACCTATTAACAAGGAAATTTCATTATCATCGAACGCTTGATTATATCCCCACGTTAAAGTGAATCCCTTAACTTCCATTTCAGCCCTCGTACTCTCATTCGGCAAATTAATAGTAGCCCTCGAAATTTCATCTGTTTCCAAAGCCTGTATTACAACTTCATTTCCGTCCGAACAAGGGGCGCACTTTGCGACAAGTTTGCAACCAAGGATCCTTTGCTCCAAACGAATAAATCCTTAATGTTTTTGACCCTAGACATTTTAATTCCAACTTCATAGATACATTTCTTTTAATAAAACTCTTTTCACTCCCATTATCAAACATTGCAATAATTATACCTGATGATTTACGACCAATAACTTCTGTCCTCACACACTGCAATAAAATCACATTCCTGTAATTTACAACTGAATTCGAAATAGTAGGCTGAATTTCCACTTCCTTTGGTTTTTCATCTTCTGGATTCGAATTAGATTTACATTTGCTAGAGTTTTCAAATTTAAAACAAATAGCTTTGCCATGTCTGCCAGAGCAGAAAGAACACTGTTTAGCATTACATTTTTTCACAAAACAGTTTGTGTTACAACACAACAAACATCTCTTTTCCTTAATTAATTTATCCCTTTTTTGTTGCACCGTCATATTTTCACATTCAGTCTTACCGTGACCTTGACCTTAAAATAAACAAACTTGTGAAGTTTTCGCCATGAATTCTGTTACTGACGCGTGTTGATTGTTACGACTAGGAGGGAAATTCCGTTTCTGGTTTCGAAAATTATTTTGTTTGTGTTGGTTAGAATGAATATTATTATATGAAGATACATCATTGGAATGAATACGGAACCCTTTTCTCTTGCACTGATGCCATTATATAAAAACTTCATCAATTCCCGTAAATCATGACAATTACTTATATTTTGCTTCGAAAATTCAAGAGCCAATTCTCCTGGCAGATTTTTTAGTATTATGTTACTCAGTATTGTTGTGTATGTTTCCGATTTGACATTCAATTCCTCTAAACATCTAATTTGAGTTTGGGCTTCAAAATAAAGGTTCCGAAGGGCCTGAATGTTAGAAGCATTTTTTACTGGAGTTAGATTTAATAAATTTGACAAGTGAGCATTTATTAAAATGTCTCTTGTTCAAATGTTTCAGAAATTAATTTAACAGCCTGTTTATAGTTTTCTGGAGTAATTGAGAAGCCTTTATTGATAGCAAAGGTTCTATCACCTAACAACGACTTTAAATAGCAAAATTTATCAACATCAGTTAAATTAGAATTATTATGCACTGAATTCTCCAACTGATTCCAAAAATCTAAATATTCCGAAGGTTCAGCATAGAATCGAGGAAGCGAAAGTTTAGGTAGTTAGTTCTGTTTTCAAAATGCACAGTTTTACTTTCTACATACTCATTTTCTGGGTTTAATGCTTGTTCACATGACTGATACGGAACCTTTCCGATTGATTTAATTTTGTTTTGCAATCTTACTTTAACTGGTATTATTTTTTCGTTATAATCATCTACCGTGTTAATTTCATCCTTAATTTCGCTTTCTTCCTTCAACAATTCATCAATGTCACTATTTAGTATGTTAACAATTTTGATTTTAATATTCAACTGTTCTAAATATGAATCACATACATCTATGTCGATATCCGATTCATTCAAATATTTGTTTATTTTTTCTACTAACTTTAGAGTTTGTTTTTCGATGTGTTTCACGTTTAGTTCGCAGCATTAACAATTTAGCCATTTTCATAATTTCTAGCAACAAATTTTACCCTTTGAATACTTTAACAATAAATAAATTCTAATTCTAGAGTTCTAAGAAAACAAATCGTAATTTTCAACAACAAATCACACTTCCAGCATTAACACCAAATTCTAAGAAAATACAACAGATTCTTACTTGCAAATACATTCGAACTTTCTAAACATAAATGCAAACATTCAGTATTCGAAAACGAAAGTTTCATATTTTTAACCAAAACAAGATCAACGACATCAAATAACTTTACTACTTCAAAACTTCAAAAATTACAAAATATTCTATTCAAAAAATTTTCAACAAAACTATTTACTCACCCCATTAAGCGACGTTCTCGGACGATGTCACCACATGTTACGAACCAACTACGAAACGATTGCGAAATTCGAAAAGTGAAAACAAGAATTGACCAGTGGCGGCTCGTAGCTAAAATTAGCGGGGGTGCTGTTCCAAAAAAATTTAACCTTTGTTTTAAACCTGTGTAAAGGGAAACAAACATGTATAAAAAGAAAATTTATTTGAAACTTCCATGAAATTTTACAAAAGAAAAATTAAACATTTCTTAATTACTTTAACTTAAATTGTTACAGTTCAAGCTTTACCTATTCATTTAAAAATGAAATCCATTCTTCTTGTTTTAATTTGCGCGAAGAGATCAATAATTTTCTCCTTGATCTCTGGATGACAACTGAGGAAATTTTTCTATATTGAAAGCATTGCAAGCGCATGAAAACGAAAGCTCTTGAAGTTCACTTACAGTCACAGAATTTATTACTTGAGGATGCAAGGATATGGTTAAAGTTTTCTGTAAAATAAAAGAACCGAAAAAAATGAATCAAATAGAATAGCTGAAAAATAATCTAACCAAGAATATGGTGTATGATTTTTAAACACAGCACACGCGCAGTAAAAAAAAAGGAACCAGCTCCCAACGAGACTCCAGATTCGGCACTGTAAAAGCGACAGTGCTCTCTGCCTCTCAGCCTCGTACGCTGCTTCCTAAGAGCGCATGCGCAGAACAGCCAAATACCACACCCGCGGAGCAAGAAATAATCACGTTTCCAGAATTTCGGCACTGAAAGAGCGACAGTGCAGTTTTATCTCCCTGGCTCGAGTGCTGCTTTCTGTGCGCGCTTGCGCAGAACAACCTTGTGAAGAGCAGTTCCATACAAAAACTTTCGTACCTTTTTCATAAACTGGAGGATGGCTACTGACATTAAGTTTAAGGATTATATATTGTAGAAGTATAAAGAAAGAATTAAAGAAAAAAAGGCTCATTATATTAAATATTAAAAATAATAATAAGTGGAAACAGGGGGTGCTGCAGTACCACAGTGCTTATTACGAGCCGCCACTGGAATTGACAATTCTGATACGAATGCTACCTTTGTTTCGACGAGTTTACACATCGGTGGTTAATTGATCCTGTTTGGTGATGACGACATTTGTGGTTTACATTTTAATAAAAAACACCAACAAGATACATTGTAATACAGCAGCATTGCCACGACGAACGAACAGTTACATAATGTAAACACAATATTCGTTTGGCGTAACAGCGCCCTCTATACCATAAAAGTTGCAACACACCCCACCTGTACTCTGTTAAGAGTACACTAAATTTACACATCAATAATAAATGCTCATATAATCACAAATCAATACTGAAAATTGTTAATGCTGATTGTTAATGCTTCTTCACATATTCACTTGATACGCAATACATAAGTCAATTGTTCATTTCGAATATGATAAAGAAGAAACTTTGAGTCAGAGAGAAACATGTTTACAAAACAAGGGTTCTTATTTTCGCAGAAATTTAAATCAAAGGGTTGAGGTTTTCTAAAGAAAATAGTGTATAAACTTCTTTTTAAGAAAGAAATAGACGTCATAAGAAAAATCTATGACAATGCAAGTCAGTGATCGTGGTGACTTAGACAAAATATTCAATCTCTGTATGAGCTGGGTTAAAAGTGTGCTTTATCTACATGCGAATACATCAGTGTCAGAAAAAATTAATCTATCCTATAGTATACTAAGATAAAAATTCCATTTCGTTTCTTAATTTCTGGTTCAGCGTGGTAGTGTTGTTGAGGTTAAATCTTCCAAAGTGTAACAAAATTATCAAATGAAACAAAGTAAGTATTTAGTAAAAATTTGTTCCCAAGTCTTTGCTAGGAGTTGTAAAAGCTAAACAAGAAAGTATTTGAAAATTAAATGATTTGCAGTGACAGTAATGTAAAAATTGGTAATATTCAAAAGTGTTCAAATGGTTATAGATAAGGTACTTCTCAAAAACGGTTTATGAAAACACGATAACATCACAGTCATTCGCAAATAACCTTCGCCAAAACTGAAAATTTTGTGTTCAAAATTTCCTTGGGATGCAGGAAAAGAAACATTAAAGGATTCAAAATGAAGATACGTATGTAAACTTTCCGAAATGAAATGTAAAGTATTCCAGGAAATATTCACTTTACTTCTAACTGGTTTGTAATTTTGTTAAATCATATGTAATGAACATATGTGAGACACGAAAGGTGCATTTGGATGCGAAAAATAAGAAATATATAGCTATCTGGCAATGAATCAAATTTCATTGTGAATGTAATGGTATGAGAAGTAGAAAAAATAGTAATGAACTACTAAATTCGGTTAAATTTCATCTAAAACGCATTAAAAATTCTGCATACTGATAAAATATTACTTAAATTCTCTAACTTCATGACTTTCCTCAGACACTGGGAAGCCCAACGGCTGTTTGAGCATTTAATGGGTTACTTCAAAGTTATTAAAGAAATAGCTTTTGGGGAAAATATGGATTATTTTGAAGAAAAAATGTTCTCTTAGGTTCTTTCGGTATTATAATTGTAAACAAAAAATGCAAAAATTAAGTAAATACGCGAATAAATCTCAGGAAAAAATTAACACGAAATGCTTTTTTAAAGTCTATGTAAATGGAAAATAGTGATCATAATGTAATTGAAAGCAATCATAGTTCATATACAGGGCATAATTTTGATACCAATTCATGAATTCGTGAAAGCGAAAAAAAATAATTTATCACTTTCGCCTGCTTATGGTATATTCTTTCTTCGTTCTAACCTTTTTGCTTTTGAGACGTATTATTTCTCAAGTTGTAATATTTCTGAATCTAAAGCTTTAAAACACAAAAATCACTCTGATTTACCAACTTGTGCCTAAATGTAGAATACAACCATCCAAACGGAAGATTTTAGTATAAGTAAATATATTACAGACAAAATAAAACTGAAAATACCTCACTTATCACGTTCGGAACATTTTCAGAAAAAATATTCGTTTCTTATTCATGTTTTGCATACTCAGATACTAATTTTGTTGGAAATCTGACATTTTCTTATTCCATTTTATATTTCACTATTACGGTTTGGCTTGGAAAACGTTTTTCCACGGATATGGCATACCTCTCCTATATGTCTGCGACTGTTCTAATAAATTACATTACCAACTAGTGTTAACAAAATCCCTAGTTATACAGGAATTACTTAATCTAAACCGAAAAAATGCACCTCATATGCTAAAATAGAGAAAGTTTACCATAGAAAGTTCTCCGCGAATGCAAATTTTTCCTTGGTCTTTACATGCTCTTCTGTATTTATCACTTAAGTTGATTGTGTTCCTATCTTTTATCTAATTTGTGAAGTATTCCTGTTTGAATACTTGCATTTAATTTTTTTAAAGTATACATATATTTTGATCAATGCGAAGGGAAAATGGGGAACACTAACACCAAATGGTACTCAGCGCTGTATCTTTTCTTCGTCCTTTTTTCTTAAGAATACAGCTGGTTAAAAGAGAAATGTATTTTATTTAATTATTGTGTGTGATGCTCATGGTAAATAAAATGTTATATGTGAGCAAAAATGCGTGGCTACAATGTTTAATTAATATAATGCTTTTTTTTTTTTTTAAGTGTAGTCTTTCTTATGTTAAGTGATATTAAAATGATTTAAAATTTTTTTTAAAGAAAAGTTGCTGATTGTATTAAATCATTATATGGAGCTTCTATCAATATACGATATATGCGCGTGATTTTATTTGCTATCTATGAGAAGTTAAATGTCAAAAAAGCTGTAAGAGTTCACTATTGAACAATGCCAATTTTGAAATGCGTACTAAAACTTTTAAGTTGGATTATTATGTGGAATTCATGTCAATATTACATGTTATGTATGATGCTTATGCATAATTTTATTTGCTATCCGTGAGAAGTTAAATGTTCTCAATGAGCTGCAAGAGCTCACTGTTAAAAAAAATTAATGTCAATTTGAAATTTCTATCATAAAATGACTGTGTTAAATCTTTTAATTACTATGCTGGATCAGTATTTGGAACTCTGTTCAATATTTCGCGTAATTTAGCATAACTACGTAGGAGTTTATATGCCAAGTATGATAAATTAAATTTTGTTCTCAAAAGGCTGTAAGAATTCAGTGCTAAATAAATTATTGTCAATGTGAAATATGGGTATCTTTTAGTTAAGTTACAATGAATACCTTAAAAAAGCTATGAGACTCAGCAAAAAATAATGATCATATTTAATGGTTAAAAAAAATATTCCAGTTTAAGAAATTTTTTATATTTCAAGTAGGGGAAAAAAGGCGACAAAATTTCATTTCGATGGGTGAATATTAATTCTACATATAATTATACTTAAAAATAATACTATCTCGTGTATCTTGTTAAGAAAGTCAAGGCTGTGGTAAGTTCGAATATACATAGTAGCGTTTATGAGGTTCTGTGGTAGATGGGTGACATCATGTTAAGAATCCAAGTGATGTTTTCACAATAAGAAAATCAAGGTTTCGAAAATGTTTAGTGGTTTTAGGTAGGATGTGCACAATAAAATCCAAGATATTTTTGTAAAGTGTTTAAACTTTAATATGAGTTAGTAATATAAAGGAATCCTTCTGCTGAATAAAAAGGAGTGTTCTGAACATATTCATGTAAATGTCTGTAGAGTAAAAATAATAAGAAATGAAATACTTTTGGTACGTAACTGAACTAAACTGGCTAGAAATGACTCGTGTATTGGTATGAGCGAACTTTATGACATGCAAAATTTATTAGTCCTTATAGGATTTCTTCAAAGTCAGTAGATCTTACAATAAAGAAACTGTCGGTAACAGTACAGGTGTCTGTACAGTAAGGAAACTGTGTAAGTCTGTATTTATTTTTGGGGAAAAGGAATCAGAAATGCAACATGAATATATTTTAAAAGCAGGATAAAAGTTTAAGTTGAGGATAATTGCGGAAATGCAAAGTGTAAAATTTACATTTGACAGACGCAGTTTGGCGAATAAAAAATAAGGCGTGTAAAAAAGAATTCGTAATTTAAAAAAAAAAAAGAAGAGAAGAAAAAATTTTAAAGAATAGAAAAAAATTACATTTATAAAAACGAAAAAAAAAAAAAATGTGAAAAAAAATTTTTAATTTACTTTTGGAAGTAAAATACATAAGGAGGAAAAACTGCATTTGTGAAAACAGAGAAGTGGGAAAAATTATAGAAATAAATATTACTTTTTTGAAAACAAAATGAAAAATGTAGTAACTTCTTTAAAATAAAAAGCGAAAAGGAAAAAAAAAACTATTTTTGTAAAAATAAATATTACTTTTGTAAAAACCAAAAAAAGTTAAACGTAAAAATGTTTTTAAAGTAAAAATACGAAAAGGATTAAATATGGGAAAAAAAAATTCGCAAAATAAAACGTGAAAAGAAAATGTAAAAATAAATTTTCTTCTACGGATATAAAATTGTGGAAACATTAATTTGCGACAGTAAAATTTACGTTAGTAAAAGCAAAACGTATAAATTTAATTTAGTAAGAACAGGTAGAAAAAAAGGGTAAAAGCAAAATGAAAAAAATGTAGTAGCAACTTAAAAATAAAAAGCGACAAGGAAAAAAATTAAACTTGTAAAAATAAATGTTACTTTTGTAAAAACCAAAAGTTTTTAAAGTAAAAATACGAAAAGGAATAAATTTGAAAAAAATAAAGTAATGGATTAGAAAGCTAAACGTGAGGTTCACGCATACGCTATCCTTCAGCCTAGTGACATTATGGCGGTTTCCTTTGTACAAGGTCAAATGGACAAAGTAAATAAGTTTGGAGGTGTGAAAGGGTTGCCTAGCGGTAACGTTTAGGTATCCTATCTCAGAGTTAGTAATTTCGAGCCCCGCTCGTTGAGTTATTTTTAAAATTCAGGGAAAAATGATATTAAATTCATTAAAAATGGATTATAATAGAATGGAATCAATTAAAACTAATTAAAAAAATAATGATTAATAATTAAAAAGATTAAACTTTGAAAAATAGGGTCGTTGCCACAGAATAAGAACGAAACTTTGATGACGTCACTTCCGGTTGTGCAGTGATTCAAGATAGCCTCGGGCGTCTCCCGAGTACGGTAGCTTACTACTGATTATCTTTGCCTATAAAACTGAAGAATTAAATCTTCAGGTAACAATTTAAAAATTATTGAGTTCAATAGCTGGTCGTATGAATTGATAGTAACATCCAAACTACTTAAGTTTCTAACATATACAGATTTCTTAAATAAAAATAAACTGGTAGAAGTTTAAACTGTAAGAGCATTTGTATAAATTTTAATATATCTTTACAACCAAACCTAACTCCTAAACCTTTAATATATATATAACAATTTTCAGATAAACCATAACCAGTTACACAATTACACTGCTGGCCACCCAAATTGCAGCACCAAGAAAGACAGGAGATATCACAACAAAATTTATTTAGTAGATAACATGTTGACCAAGTATCAAATGATTAAATTCATAGACTTCTGTGAAGTGTGGTTCCTTCCAGAATTAGTAGCCAGAGTAGCCGCCATTGTTGGAGATCACCGCTGCCACACGCCTAGGCATTGACTGAAAGAGACTTTGGATTTGTTCTTGGGATACACCAGACCAAGGAGCTTCCACACGTTGCCAAAATTGATACGTTGTAGCAGCTTGGGATGTAATCAGGGTCAATCGTTCAGCAACCATGAACCACATGTTTTCTATCGGCGAAAGATCCGGAGAGCGAGCCGGCCAGGGAAGCAATTCAATCTGACGATTGACGAAGAACCCTTGGACAATGCGTGCCCCGTGTGGTCGCGCATTATCCTGTTGAAATATGGCTGTGGGCAAGCTCTGAAGGTAAGGAAGGACAACTGGCTCCAACACCTCGGAGATGTAGCGCTGGCTGTTTAAAGTACCGGCAATACGTACTAGAGGAGTGCGAGAGTGATACCCAATACCATAATACCCGGTGCAGGACCAGTGTGGTGGTGCATAACGCAGCTGTTCAGCATCCTTTCTCCATGGTGTCTCCAGACTCGAATCCCACCCTCGTGGTGTTGCAGACAGAAGCGTGACTTGTCAATAAAGGTAATTTCATTCCATTCTGCCGTCCACACCCTTCTTTCATCGCATCATTGAAGCGGAGACGTCTGTGGTTCTGCTTCAAGGGTAGACAAAGCAATGGACGTCTTGCGGACAGACCACTCTGCTGTAAACGGCGTCGAATGGTACGCACAGACACTGGATGATGCAATTCAGACTGAATGTTCGTGATGCGACTGAACGATCCGTCACTGCCATGCGCACAATGTTCCTGTCATCACGTGAAGTGGCGCACTGAGGTGGATGCGATCGAACACGTCGGTCCGTCGTACGCTCCTGCATCCAACGGTCACACATCAGTATTAGAGTTGTTTGGTTTCGTCCAATACGACTACCGATTTCCCTGAAAGATAATCCACACTCTCGGTAGGCCACTCTCCTTCTTCTGTCGAACTCGGATACTTGAATATTTTTTTGAAAAAACCACAATTGCCGAACTTGAAATCGTTGAAAACTCCAAGCCTTAAACAGCGACACAGGCGCGCGTGATCTGCGTCTGCGCTGAAATTCTAATCATTTGCATATCTCACCTCCGCTAATGCCTGTTGTAAATTTCATGTTACGTGCATGCTTCCTTCAGTGTGTTGCATTTACGGTGGCTAGCAGTGTATATGTAGAACCAGATAATAAGCTTCTCAAATATGTAAACCTGCCTATTTTGGATAAACCCGGATTAGAGTGAATAGCATTATCATATAAATTACAAAATTCAAACCATTTACTGAGATGACCGTCAGACTTTTCAAAAATTCAATTTAAGTAAATTTATTGAAGCTTGCAACAACACTGTTGTTGTTCAGAGTACTATAATTCAATTTAGGTAAATTTGTTGAAGCTTGGAACAACATTGTTGTCATTTAGAGTGCTGCTAATACCATTACTAGTTGCAACTACATTTCTTTACCACTATTAATTTTCTTTAGTTTACTAACAATTTTAGCTTTCAACGGTACGAATTTTTTGTCATACTCTTCACATGCAAGTAGCTCATTATCATACTCAAATCTGTAAAAAATAATTTCTCAAGTTTGTTTAGAAGTGTGATAACTTTATTATGTGCAACAGAACTTTTTTTTTTTTTTTGCTTTTCCTAGATCATCCATCATGTTTCGTTTCAAACATCGATACCAAGAAATAAAATAATTCAAAATCTCCTTGCGGCCAAATTATGGCTTGAATTGCTCACTGAGGTGGTTCCAAACACTGAGGGTGCATGAATTACCCCATTGTAACCACAGGGGTTGTTACATGTGGTCTATGCGGTGTTCTTATTTGAAGAAATTTTGAAGAGTTCCCGTACGACAGTTATTACGATGATAAACATTCAGTACACATTTACATTTGGACGACAGCCAACATTGAATAATATTTAGTAATGCACAAACATTGATATATTAACTGTCTGCTTTAGTATCTATTACAAGAGCTGCATGACTCAACTCTTGTGATGCTAACATGGTCAATAATGACACTACAAGATTTGCATTCCCTCATTACATTTTCTGACATAACAAGATATCTGTCTATACTTGATGAGTTACAAGGCTTAAATGCTGAATTTCTTTTGGTGAAATAGTGCCACCATAGCCAATTATTATCTCATTAATTTACGATACTTGTAAAGGCCCAACACACACTTATGAACTGTAGTCTTCATTGGTAAAAGAAATATAAAAATAGCTTTTCATATATTACAGATTATGGATTTTTGGGGCATTATATGAATGAAAAGACAAAACATTAGTTTTAAAATTTTATTTTCAACAAAAATAGCCTATTACCTTGCAATTTTGTAAGTAGGCAATTAGTAACTATGCATGATAAAAATGTTAATGATTCTATAAAAGTGCAGATACATAAATGTGCTGCCATTTGAAGACTAGGGCAACTCCACATCATAACAGGAATATAATACATATTTAAAACTGCTGCCAGAAGTGCAGTAAATAGTCATATGAAATTAAAGGTGAATTATACACACTACAGATTTAAATCACAAAAATGCTATGCCCATAGAAAATTTGAACTGCAATAATCTCCTGAGTTTTTTTTACAAAAGGCAAAAAATTGTGCAATATATATTTCAGTCCATCCATACAAATCTGCAAAAATAAAACTAACAGGAATGAAAAATATCACAACACAAATTCTGGATAGAGTCATAGATGTGTCATAAATCTAGATTCCATACATTCCCCTCCTTTTGTGTCATATTATGAGCAAGTAAATGAAAAGCAAATGTTATTACAATTATAATTCTTCACAATATAAGGAATTTTTCTTCTAAAGATTAGTAGCTACTTTTCTATTACTAAGTTTTCTTAAAAGAATACATTCATATCCATCCAGTAAATTAATAGCAAGGATGTCATGCATCCAAACTTATGAAGCATTGAGACTGTAATTAAAGTAGTGTATATGCGTTTTAAAAAAACAACTATTTACAACTGATAAAGCAGTTATGGGTGACAGTTCAGTTTGGCTAGTTCAGCTTGAACAAATACACAAACAGCCAATGTAATTTTGCCCAAGATGTCATATATACCTCATAAAAGATTAAGTAATTTTATTAAAGCTTTTCAGGGGAAATTTTTTAAAATAAATATATATAATTTGAAACAATCAAAGATACTAATATGTGGCATTTAAATGTATTCATATTCTCAATCACTTGTTCTAGAAACTTACAAAACTGATGCTGTTTTTTGGATGGGGGTACATAATATTTTTAGAATATTTGCAAAAGAAAGGGGACTGTTTGTTACAATCTTGAAAATAATGAAACAGCTTTCCAATACCATTTAAATGAATAATAACCATCTGAGTGACATAGCCTTTTTTCAATTCTCAATAAAAATTTTCTTTAAACAGAATTTATGAGCTTGATTTGTATAATTATTAATAGCATTCTTTGTTTTCATACCATTCCATTCGTGAAAATGATAATTAGAATATAAAAAAAGCAAATTATTTCAAATAGCAATCTAATATATACCAAGTAATAACATATTTCGTGACTAGATAATACGTTGCCAATCCACTCAGAGGGTTAAATAGTAACTAATGACAAGTTATGATAAAGAATTGACAATACTCTGCAAGTTATAAAATATCTAAAAATTATATAAAATTATAAAAATTGCTGATTTTTTAGGCCTCCTTTGGGGGGCTGTGTATTAAGTAGCTTTTATAATCGTATATTTAATAAAAAGTTATAAAACATGAATTTTCTGAAGTGGAATGAATATTTAAGTAGATTCCCAAAGTATTAATAAAACTGCAAAATTTGGATTTTCTGCAAAGTTTCATAAAACTAAATTCATATATTGCAAAAGGAGATCATTTTTTGTACACAATGCATGCTATACTTCAAATATAACTTTTAGATATAATAGAACCGGGTATTTTTGTTGAAATGACACATTGCAAAAAAGGGAATGTTGTTTTAATGCCTAAAATCAGATTCCAGACACAGACTATGATATGCATCCAGGACCATCTCATCGTGCAACTATTTACAATAAGCCTTCTGTACAACTCATTTCTATACAAAATCATATATAATCTTTTCTTGCATACATCCAAGTTAATTAACATAGTCATATTCATTAAATATCTAATTCATAAAAGTATGCATTAGCTTTTTTGTGAAATATTAATCACATTCAAAAGCATTTAGATTTTCACGTTGTAAAGAATGAAATGAAAATGAAAGCTGAAAAATAATCCAACAATTAGCAGATTAACAAATGTTCACACTTCATTAGAGAGGGTTATACATCATGACAAATATGAAGCTATAAAATTCATGGATGGAATATATTTTATTAATAGCATTCACTCTATAACAATAATAAAAAAAGGGACTTTTTTTAAGGAAGAAAAAAAAAGCACTATGGAGACATTCTGCAATTAAGGTTTAAAATAAATGTTTTTTTTAAGAGTATTAAAAATCAAATTTCTGTCAAGACAAAATTACAGTGCAAGGAAAAAGAAATGCTGCTGTAAGAAATAATACAAGTATAGATATAAACTCTAATAATTACTAAAAATTTTCAGAAATTAAAATTACATTTCAGTGTTTTTAAAATATATTTAGAATGAGGAAATTAAGATAAATTTCCCTTAAATAAATTACGATGAACATTTTCCTTTACATATTCAAAATTTTAATTTCTTTCAAAACATCTAATGAATTTAATATAATAACAGATTTACACAAAAGTTTAAGATATTTAAATAGCTGCTAATTATAGAATTAAATGCTATATCAGAATCTAAATTTTCTGCAACTCATAATTCTTTGATAAATAATCAACTTAAGGAATATTTTCCATAAAATATACATGAACACTGAAGGCACATGGAAGTTCTTTTTCAGTTTACTTAATCTAGGACAAAGGATAGACATTAAAATTTTACTTTTTAACAAAATGAAAAATTTTAATAATAATTTTTTTAAACTAAACTGGGAAAGATCATCATAGTTAAGAATTAAAATTCTTTTTTTAAAATTAAAATAAATTTTAAATTTCAAACTAAAAAATAACTAAAAAACAAAAACTCTTTCTAAAGCTATATGCAGTTTAACTAGAATAAGCAAGACTAGACTATTCATGCAGTTATAATTTGTTCTCACATTTACAACATTATTTATTTTGAAAGGAATGCAGCAGCTACTCTAAGCTCAAGCAACACACAATACACACAGAATTTAATTTCTTACGAGGACACATTTTAAGTAAATTTAATACACATTTCAAATAAAAAGTAAAATTACCAAAGATAAAAGCCTAACATGTTCTTTGTCACAATGTAAAAAAATCCATGCGAAAACAAAAATGTATACAAAATTTAGTGGAGAATAAGATAAGGCTTCATTGTTATAACACACTAATGCAATAGAAATATTAAGAATTTCTAATTTGTTTCTTATGAATAAGAATACAAGAATAAAAATAAATTGGAGGGGGGGGGAACAGTTTAAGAATGAAAACTTAGAATTATTAAAATCGGTTTAAATACTAATTGCATTTAAACCAATGATTTTCAAATAATGACTAGCAAAATTTCCTTCAAGGACATACTTTATAATTAAAAATACAGGAACAAAATCTATTAATTATTTTTAATATTCCACTTCTTGGGAGAGAAAAATTTAATAATGTATAAAATTACACCATTGTATGCATTAGAATTTTAGCCACAGTTCTTCTAGTTTCAAAGAAGAGTATGCTTGGCATTTCTATACATATTCATTTTAAAGTCCTTTGTAATTATGCACACTTAATGCGAAATTGTGGAGTCCGAAACTGTACACCCCACTGGTAAGACAAAGCAGCATAAAGACATTTCTCAAGCATAACAATAGCTACAGATGATATATATTACATGAAACCCAAGCACCCTACTAAAATTCAAACAATCAGATCTCTTAAAGTTATGTAAAAAAAAAAAAAAAAAAAAAAAAAAACACTTGCATGCATAAATAACCAAACAAATACTTTATACTCATATGCCAGCATGAAATGATTAACAGCAGTTTTAGATTCTCTGAATAATCTCATAAACCAGCATTTACAAGTTTACTATGTAACAAACAAATGCCATTCACTTATATCAAAGATATTTTGCTCTCAAAATTCCAATATTACTTTTTATTAAAAAAATTAGGAAATGAAGAAAAAGTATAATTTAGCTTATTAGTTTCATACAGGGGTTTGGCAGATATATTTAGTGTTATAAGTCTCCAATTTGCTATTACGCATAATGCTAGAAAATATAACATTTGTAATGCATACACAATACAGTTTTAAAAGCAGGAGAACTCCATTTAAGTTAGTGATAATTTCAGTCAAAAACGTAGCAGAAAACATCGATATTAACTAAAATTTGAATAATATCTGATATATACCTCCGTTTTCAAAATATAAAAGATATAAAGTAAATAAATATACATTTCTAGCTTTATTATTTTTTTATAATTATCACATTTATAAAAATGCCACCGAAAGCCATCACAGTATATTCTTGCTCAGAAAAAAATCACATTTAACACTTTCAATCCTACCAAGAGGAATTCTAACGTTAATCAGAATAGGGCTATGACACAAAATAATGCATATTTCAAGCAAAAATTTTCAGGTTATTGACCTTTAATTCTCTGGATTAGAATATTTCTTTTTATGGTTCATAGTATTGAAAATACTATATATGAAATGAAATGAAATACAACAAAAACTCTTGCTAAAAGTAATCTATACTTAACCAGTATCCATACATATCACACTTTTAACCACAACAGAAAAGACAATAAATTTTGTTAGAACTTGAGTCAATGTACTAATGATTTGGCTAGGACTGAAAGAGTTAACAAGCAAATAACTTTTATGTATAGAAAATACTTATATCAAAATAAACATATTTGAAGGGACTGAAAACATATATTTTCAAAACCTTTTAACATTTAATGAGGTAAGGCATGATGTAAATTTATACTTAATATTTACATCCATACTTTATTACAGATATTCAGTATCTGACCTGATGAATTGTGAAATATTCATATTTTTCTTATAACAAATCACATTATCATCATCATTTTCTTCTAATTTTAAAAAGAATTATTAGTGTTTTAATATCCCACTTACACATAGCTTCATTGTGATTTACAACTAAGGATGAAAGACATTTCACCAGATTACAATAAAATACTAAAAACTGGATTCTAAAACACAATATTATTGATTATCTAATCAGTAATCTAAAAATATATAATAAAATACCAACCCTTCATGTTATTTAAATGTAAAAATTGCTAGTACATAATAAAACTCTTAACATCTTAAAAAAATGGAACAATATTAAAAATGTAAGAAAAGCAACAAAGTTTTAATAATCAGTTAATAAGAGCTATTCAGTAATTTAATTCAATGGCGGCCAACTGCAAACCCACATGCTGAATGCAGTCCACAATATAATTTTCTGCAGCTTGCAGCAAATTAAACAAAATTCATTATTATTATCAAATATAGATGATTTGATATTTACATTATCATGCTTTTTTTGCAAAAATGAGAACTAAAAACTTGTTGCATAAACACATATACTATTTTCATTAACTTGCGCTAGATTTTAAAAAATAAAAGCAAATATTTAAAAACTGAGTAAAATATTCTTTATTATTATTTAAAATGGAATTCATTATGTGTATTAACTTACATTTGATCTTTGTGTGATATTGTCTGTCTGTAGTTTCAGAGCTACAAAACACAGTTATAACAATTTTAAATATAACTGTTATCATGAAATAACTTATTTTTATTATTCTAAAGAGTATTTTGAAGTGTAAAAATAAGAATAGACTAAGATCTTACACACATTTTAAATTGGCCCTCATCTGTGCAGAACTGGACACCACTGATTTAAACTACAGAATTCTTTCGATGACTGATATAAACTTTTAGACATTTAAATGACTCTGAATACATACAAAAGTTTTCCAAGGAATTTACTTTCAATACAGTACAAGTTTTGAAGAAAGAAAATGATTTTAATGTTGCCAATTAAACAATTATTTTGAAAAGTAGTCTGTAATATCACAATGTGTGACCATTAGAAAAAAATAAGGCAGATCCAAATGCATGTAGTGAAATGCTAATTTAAAATGAAAAAACACACATGGAGTGAATATAAACATTCTTCTAGAAGCAGACTTAGATAAAACTCAAAACTTATTTCAAAGAAATGTTTTCCATGCTCCTAATTCAAATGCAAGGATACTGGAAAAGAAAAATGTAAATAGAACATCAATTCAATGTAACCTAATTAAAATACATTTTATTGAATCAACAAATCAAAAGCATTTACTGGTCATAACTTTGTGACTGATTGTCATCAATACTATTTTCATTATATAAAACAAAATCTTATGTTGCCATTTGGTTCTACAAAAATATAGTCATATACCATTTTTAATACATTAATTATATATTCATAAACAACATAACTGACATACAAATAAAAAAAATTAGCCACAAATTTTATATTCCATGGATGTTTATGTGTATTATAATCAAATGAAAATCACGCATTAAAAAATTAACATGAACAAATATCACTAGTTAAGTGTTAACACAAAATGACCGACTTACTTTAGCAGCACTTTCATATAAATAGTTTTCTTTATTTCGAGTGGATAATGTTTGCAATCACTTCTAAAATGCTTTCAAAGAATTTTTTTTTTTTAAAACATGAATTCTACTAAGCATGACTTCAAACAATGTTTCAAATCCTTGTTTCTTGTTCCGCTATTTTTAAGAGCCCCATACCGGAATAAAACGTTTTCTTTGTGCAAAGTGAAACACTGATAGTTACTCAGCAATATATTATATTCTTGTAAAAAACTAATAGTATGACCTTTATTGTTTGCCAGATCCTGTAGACCTATGATCAAACTATAAAAATTCTGGGGGGGGGGACTCCATTTTTAAACTTGCAGTGGACACCATGCAGTTGCAATAATGATTAATTCGTGTTATGATGCCAAAGTTGACATCCAACAATAAAAAAAAAAAAAAAAAAATAAAATAAATAAATAAATAAATAAGGTACATGCTGTACCTTAGCTCCTTTTTTTTTGGGCAAATTTTGGATCTTTTCCTTTGTTAACCCATAAGTACCAAAATAACTTGATATTTTCTAATTCTTGAAAAATCGCCCATGGCAATTTTCTGAACTGGAGAAAAGCATTTGTTGGGCTATCTTGGTTGCTCATATGTGCTGAATTCTCTTCATAAATAATAATGAAAAAACATTTTATAAAAAATAAATTTTTTGAGAAAAGTAAGAAGTGATATTTGGCTAACATCTATATTTTTAGTTAGGGAATGCTATTCTATAATAATGGTTAAATATATAGAGTGTACATATAGAGATGTGTGTATTATGTACGTGCATGAGCTAGCTATTGCCATATGTATATTTGTAAAGACAAGAACAACACTACAAAGGGTTGAAATAGGGGATGCAGATAATCAGAAAGTACCTAGTAAGTCAGTATTTCTAAAGAGATTAAGTAATTTTTGCTATGGAATTTTTAACTGTTTATCTACCAAATTTAGTTACAGTTAAAATTTTAACCTTTTTTTCTTCTATTTTACTATCATCTAGTTAAAAAAATTAAAGAAATATCTATTATTAAAAGAAAAAATAAATATTGATATTGATATATTATTAAAAGAAAAAATATATATTGCCTTTTTTGAGGCAGAGAGGAGGCATATTCCTATTTGGAACAGCCTTCTACCTAGCTTCTGCATAGTTCATTGACAAATTTGGTTGTACTGAAGATAGTGAATACAAACTCAAAAATGTCATGAAACAATAAACAAGCACTTAATATGAGCTCTTCAATATTTTTAATTTCTCAATTAAAACATCAAGAAATTTTAAAATAGATAAGAAGTGCTTTAAGACATTTATTTACATAATTTTTTTTTTTTCTGAAACAAATTACCATATATTTTTGTGTACAGGCCGAGTAGTTTTAGAAAATTTTTTGTTACTGAAGTTTGGAGAATTATCTCACATACAAGTTCAGAATGATTTTAATTGATCCGAAAAATGAATATTTGAAAAGATATTTTTATTTTTTTAAACCCTAATACACATTTATCAAACTTGGAACTTTCTAGACATTCTCAGAAGTCCTCCGCTGCTACATGCAAGTTCAATTAGAGGCACTGGCGGCTTTTATTTGACCATTAATATTGTCATCTACTGCTTTATAGATAATATTTTCAGTTTTGTCCATACCACTGCTGACTCATAAACATTATTATTATTTTTTTTTTCAAACGATTAAACAACCATTCCTGGTAATTCTCCCCCTGCATTCAAGTTTCGTTAATCAAATAGGTCTAACATTATTCAAACTTTTGGCAACATATAGCTGAATTTTTACAGTCGATTTTAAATTTTTTTCCTGCATTCAACTTTTGGCAACACATACCTGAATTTTTTAAGTCAATTTACACATATCAGTTTATATTCAGAAACTGATGATATTTTAAAAGTTAGTTCTTCCCGAATAGTG
This sequence comes from Stegodyphus mimosarum, assembly GCA_000611955.2. Lineage (NCBI taxonomy): Eukaryota > Metazoa > Arthropoda > Arachnida > Araneae > Eresidae > Stegodyphus > Stegodyphus mimosarum. The sequence continues at coordinate 517,730 of KK118281.1, read as the reverse complement.
ACAGTAAAATATCAGTTTTGTATCTGCATGGAAATTTATTTAAAAGAATAAAACAGAATTACATTTTGAATATTATTTCTTACACCTTGGATGCATTTTTGTTATAAATAAAAAAATGTTGCATAAAATCAAAATGGTATGATTTTTTTTTTCCATTTGTTTCTGTTTTAAAACAGAACTTGATGTATGAGGATATGCAGCAGGCTCTAGAAATTTGATTCTGTTTTTTCTTCCTTCATATTTCAAGAGAAATTAAAATAAGGATATTTGTAGCTTATTTGCAAATAACACTCATGCTACTTACGTGCAAAAGATAACTAGTGTATAAATTCATTTTCAGTGCAAAATTAGCAATTAGTGTAAGATTGCTTAAATGTAACTGCCAAGAGCAGCTTCGTTTGATATAAAACTGTTGGGCAGAGGCGAGCAAACTTTTTTTCTTATGTGCATGCGTATTAATTATTGTGGCGCAGCTGTCTCTTCTCCCGAAACATCCGTCATTCGAACATACGGAGGTGATGATATACTATATGCTGTGTGTTCTTTTTATTTGTTATTTGTTTAAATAAAGTGTATTGTCCTAAATTGATGGATTTTTTATTCTGAATATCAGCCCCTGAACAACAAAAACTATTGAAGATAACAAATAACAAAATTCAGAAACTAAATCTTTCATGAAGCCCATATTTTTATGCATAATACAGGGTTCGTACACACTCCTGCACTTGGGAATTAAGTGCTTTTAAGGCCCAGCAATGAAAAAAATTGAACCTATCAAGCACGAATGAAACCTATCAAGCAAACAGGAACTAATTAAAGTAAAGCAATTATATACACCCATACTTCACTTTTGTAATTTGCAAGAATAAAATAAATCTGTAAGTAGTATGCATTATTATTATTAAACATAGTCTAAAATTTAACTTAATTATAAAACAAATTCAAAAGCATACTTGCCAACCTACAACACTTAAAAATCAGAAGAATTTTTTTCAATGATAAAAAATATATTTTTTTAATAATGAATTATCTTTAAATAGTTACTAATTAATATAAGTTCATTACTAATTCTTAAATGCAAACAGTACAAAAATACTTACATGAAGAAAAACATTTTTATTATTTGCATCTTTTAACAAAAAAATAATACTTTAATCAGTTTCTGTACAAATGCTAAGAACAGTAGCAGATTTGCTTTCATTAAGAAAGAGACTTCATAATTTTATCCATAGCAATAGCTACATAGGCCTGCTTTTGCAACACCACCAAAAATCCTCTTACTCTCTGTATTACTATGGGGAATTGACAGGATGGCCAACATTATTCTTGACAATTCACTATACTTTAAAATTCCATCAGCACCTTTCACTTTTCCAGTTAACTGGGTGTCAATCCTAGCTGGTTTTATAACTTTATCCAAGTTTTCTAATTGTAAACTGCAAAACTACGGTTGCAGTTCATCATTGCAACATCAATATCATCTTTCATCATCTAAATGAAGTAAAACTGGAAATGTATTAAAAAAATATCTTGTATCAGAAAAAGATGCATAACATCTCAAACTTTAGCATGTAAAAAATAACTTCGTTTATTGGAAATTTATATAGTATGTAATCACATACTCGGCAGAAGTAGCTTCTAAACATGGATATAAAATTTATTTTTGTCTTCCTCTGAAAGGTCTTCCACTACTTTTTTAGTTGCAGCTCCTATTACCAAATCTTCATCTTTCTTCTGATTTTCTATTTCACCATAAATCACATCATATATAAAATTAGAAGACAAAACAAAGTCTGGTTTAAAAACTTTGACAAAATGTCTTTTAACAAGTCATAAATCATTGCAAAACATGAATTAATGGAATCTTGCTTTGTAGAACTGTGTTAAGAACATCGAATGATGGCAAAATGAACTGCACAAAAGAGAAAAAAATCTTTGTTAAGGTCTGAAGTCAAAAACACGAATATTCTTTCTCCAAAGATATACTTACAGTAATTGGAAACTGTTTCCCTTGTTCAGAGAGAATTTTTTTTTTTTTTGAGAAGTATCAGCTTTACACTTATATTTTGTAGTATTATTTTGAGAACTACTAATTTCCTCCCTGGTACAGAAATTAATGTTTTTTTCTCACACCTATTTTTAACAGTTGAAGTTGTAACTACATCTCTATTTACTTTAGGAATTTCATAACTTTCAATAGAGCTTTTCATCTTTGCTCTAAAAGCACTTACTCCTTCTTTAAAAAATTAAGACATGGGTTCCATTGATCGAAAATTCTATATAAACATTACTTTAAACATAGCCAGCCTATATACATACATGTTTAAAAAATTTTCTATGCTTTTAGAACTCCTTTGAAGATAATAATACCAACAATGTGTCCATCCACACTTATTGGTAAAGCTGCTGCTCCTTTTTCAGCTGCTAAATTTGCAAATCTGAAGCTTCCTTCTTTAAGATGCCAGCAACACCAGTCTTCAAACCTACCATTACTGGTGCATTATCGGCATTAAGTGATAAGCAATTATCCAGAGGAATTGCACCGTCTTTTAAATTTTTAATAAATAGCTCTGCAAAATTAAAGCCTGTTGAATATTCTTCTAAAGCAGGAACAGAAAGTGAACCACACTCAATTCCTGAAGACAATGGATTAAAAAAAAGAAACAACTGGATAAAATTTTGAATCTGCATTATTGCGTTTATCATAGAGAGGCAGAATGGAGCTGTTTTAAAGCATCAATAAATGAAGATTTATTTTTCACACCCATTTCTTTAACTGCAGCCATTTTAGTCCTCGCACTTGAGTATTTCTTAGCGATTTCGCTATCAGGAAATATTTTTCTGAATAAAGCTGCAGCATGATCTGTGGAATCAGTGGAAGGATGTGATCCAGTAAAAAGGCAGAGAAGAGGCATTTGGCATTAACAACTTTTTGGGCCTTTGTTTCCACTGAAAAATTATTTTTTTTCTCCAATAGAATTCATGTTGTCCCTGTGTTTTTGTGTACGCACACGTTTGAGAACATTGGCCCTTTCATCATGTGAATTCAAAAAAATCAGAATAACAAACAGTACACATTGCAAATGTATAACATTTCCTTGAGGAAGTAGAAGGAAAGTCATCTGTGTACGATTTTTGAAAAGTACATGAGTATTTAACCTTTTTCGCAGACATAAACAAAAGATCATAATTTCTTAAACTATTCTTGAAAGCATGTGCACTCACATCGCTCAGCGACAAGGTGAATGAAGTAACAACTTGGATCTTGGTTTCTGCTCATTGGCTAATATATGCCAGATGGCAGGCAGTGGCGGTCGATGCTGACTGGAGAAATTAAATACAACTTTTTCGAACACATGTGGTCTCACTCACAAAGCAGAAGCACACCACAATATATAGTGAGTCAATTCACCATACTTTTTCACTGACAAAATGACTTCGGTTTTCTTTTAGACGTAATATAGTAAAAAAAAAACCCAAGTGACAGCCCAAAACACGTTTTTTGGTGCAAAAACAGAAGTATTATGCCAAAATACATAAAAATAATGAGAAATTTTAAGAATACGAAAAAGTCAGGAGAAAACTGTTGAAAACTGGGTTGGCGAAAGAATGGTCAGAAATTGTAAGTCTCCTGCCTAAATTGGGAGAATTGGCAACTCTACATTAATATGTAATAGAAGGTCATTAAACTCGTTATTTGTCTCTTGTAAAAATAATTTAAATAATTTGTTGCATTTCTCGGCATCTTACAGAATTAACCATTTTTATTATAAAGTGACATGAAATCTTTAAAACCAAGAGTTTTGGGGTATAATGTTTCCTGAAATATAATACAATGATATGATATAAATTTAGGAATTTGAGAATTTTGTCTGCATTAAAAAAAATAATAAATAAATAAATAAATCCAAAGTTCTTACCAGTGATCAAACGTGTGCTATCTGTAGTAAAAGTTAACTTTTGTAGTGATAATTTATTAGTCGTTTCAATATTTTAAAATTCAGATAATATATCTTTGTCTCAAATAGACCCCTTTAGTGGAAGGATGTTAAGGAATTCTTTCATAGAAAACTCACTGGACATTGTTTTTATGCAAACTGCTCCAGAACTATGCTGCTAAACTGCTATTATGTCTGTTGACTCACCCAACTGTAGTGAAAACAAAAAGCATTTTTTTATATCATTTGATAATTGTGTTCCTAAATAATCTAAAATTGTTTCAGTTCTTCTGGTTACTATTCTGGCCAACAACTGTAAAATATTTATAGCTAAAACTTCCTCTGGTTTAAAGCCCCAAACAACAAATTGGAAGCTTCTAACATGGCCTCTTTTAGTAAAGTCTTATTGGTATATGTTTTTTTTCAGCTTTAGATCATTTCAAAGTTTTAGCAAAAATGCTTTGTTATTTGGTAACAGCCGATTTCAAAGAAGATATCATCTTTCTTATTTCGAAGCACACAGGATAATTGACATCAAAATTTGAACGAACAGTTTTGAAATGTTTTTCGATGTTGCTTTTCTTAATTGCAACATTATCACTGTACAGTAAACAGATACTTTCATAAAACAAAATTGTTTTCCCTAATCATCATTAAAACAACATTCTTTTCCTTTTACAATTATTCATGATGGATTATATATAAAATCCATTTAACCAGTATGATAAGTATTTGGTAGTGAGAAATGTGACTATCTTGTGCGACGGTCATTAACACTCAAACCACATGAAGCTTGTCTGCAGAATGATAACATATTACCAAATGTTACCAGTAGTGAAAATCTTTCTAAATGCTAAGTGGCAAAAGTGTCAGTGTATGCCTTTGATTACTATTTGCTGATGCTGCGGTTGTGCGATTTTTTTGTTTTATGCATGGGCAATATGGTTATTAGATTCAGTATATGTAATCAGGATACATAAAAATCTCACCAAGGGCACCATATAGCCAACCTCTGCACTAAGCCATTATGATGCAGCACCATACTATGAGTCTGTGAATACCAGTGGTTCCTGCGGTGATTAGAAAGGCAATCTGAACTCTTTAAAGGTTCAAAGAGATTGAAAATTGACTCACTATATATATAAAGTCAAACCTATAGGCAGTGGGTCCAAGACTGACATTTCCACCAATTCAGATGAAAATGTGCTACAAATCATTAAGTTTCTTATATTAAGAGAAATCTATAATATTTATTGATACCAAAATTCCAGAAGGAAAAGAAAATTCAAAATAACTGCCAACTGGTGTTTTTGTAGTGCAACTAGCAGTTACGGAGAAATAATCTATTTCACTTGAAGCACTTGTTCTATTTCTACTTATGAGTTCTATTTCTAGTTTTCCTCTAGTTGTTGTTTGTGTCCTAGAACAGACAAAAGCTAAGCTCCAGTTGTCAATTTTCAATGACAATAAGTATTTAAACATCTTGTCAATCTTAGGACTGGCTGATTAATTTAAATATATCACTAAGAGATTGATCAATTTTATGCATGAACCTTTGATTACTAACACAAATCCCCAATAGCTGAAATAAGTATGATAGTTTTACAATGAAATAATATCTTTCATGAATTATATTCCCCCTTTAAAATCATATTTAAGCAATGGTAATCATGTAAAATATAATAATCATGTGTGAAGCAGGATATGTAATAAAAGTTGTAATTTATAAATACAAATTGAAATTTTGTTTAATTTTTGCATGGTTTTTGAGATTTAGTGAAAAAAATTACGAAATCTTGAAGACTTAATGGTTATTCATGAGCAAGATTAGCAGTAAAGGTTTTAAAATAATAGTTGAAAAAGGTAAAAGTTTAGAAGGAAAATTTAAACAAAAAGCAAACCTTAGATCAGAGTGAAGAAGATAGGAAAGGCAGGAATGATATATCATTAAATTTATAGTGATTCACTTGAATCATTAAGGAATGAGCTTGTCGAGTTAGCTCAATTTGATCTGGTGTTTTTCCAAAAACAATCTGATGCCATTCGGTGTTATGCTAAAAGAAATAAAGTATTTTATGGAGGCTTTAGATTTTAGCAGTTTCATAAATTAAAATCTTTAAATCAAACCTATGATAAAAAAATGGCACTCACCTTTTCTGTAAAGTTATAAGGTAACAAATCATGTGGCTGCATGAATTGCATATAGGTTTCATTCAGTCCATTTTGATACTGAAATAAAAATTTCTATTATAGCATACATTGAAATAAAGAGCACATTTTAAAGGACATAAAAAAACATATTTTAGTTAATTCATTCTTGCAATAGATGGTGTATAGGTCAGACATGCTTCTGTAGTGCAAAACTGATTTAAAATTAAGCAAGAATAGCTATCAAAATTTGAAATTTTGTACGAGCTTTATCATGAGTTTTGAACATGCAAAATGATTAAAATAAGACGCAAAGAAAATATATTATCTGGTGCAAGCTTCTGAATGACACAGGTGATTGGAAAATGGTGGCATGAATCTGGGAAAAAAATACTATATGCTCCAGTAAATCTTCAGCATCGACTATACAGGTTAGGTCAATATCATTGACGCAGTTCCACTGAATGATTAGTGAGAAAGCTCACAATATAATGCAAATGTTGACAGGTCCTACTTATAATGTGAGATGGCATATAGGACACAAAAATATTGCAAAATGCATTCTTGCCCATCTTGCCTTGCTTTCTAATCAGTTTTGCACTACAGAACTAGTAACTGAAGATCTAAGTGTCAAATGGTGGCGCACCCTCTATATTTATTGGAATGGATATTATATAATTTTCACCAGAAAGTTGGAATCGACAGCCTAAAATAACATGTCAAAAAGCAGATACTGTAATTTAAAAAATATCATCAGAAATGTGCTTATTGCAATATACTCCTGCCTAGAGAAAAATCAGTCTTTTTACTTTAAGAATGACCCTCATATAGACACTAAAATAATAACGAAAGATGAAACTTTCATGCATCTTCAGTTGATTTATGAAATACTTTCACATAAACAGATACTTTCTCCTGCAGATTCAAACATTTTAACCAATAAGATACATATCCCAACACTACAGAAAAATCCCAATATCGATCTGATAAAAAATATATTTAACAATTGTCAAATTATTTTAAGATTAAAATCTCAAAGTATTTAATTCAGAGACACTGAAACTTAAAATTTCTTCTTGGTACAATGCATATATCACTACAAATATTATCAGTAATCTATCAATACCAGAAACCTGTAAATTCAACTTTATTCTGGGAGGATAGGAGGGAAACCAGGATTGATTTACAAAATTTGTCATCATATGTTTGAAGACTGATTGGCAAAGGCTGCTCATACTGCATATGGTTTAAACAACAGCACAACTGCCAATTTTGAAATATAAAAAACTGGGACTTTCCAGGAGGTTATTGTACTGCCTAATATTTTTATGAACCTAACCATAATAATTCAGAAAATGTCATGTGGTTACTAAAATTTTAAAAATATCTATTGACTGTTCCAACTATAATTCCCTAAAAGGATAAACTGCTGTTGGCTTTTCCCGTGATGGGGAAAAATAGTCAGAACGGAACTGAACGATGATATGATAAGATGTATAGATTGATCCGGCACTGTGCTGCATAAGATATTAATATTCATTTTAAATCATATTTGTTAATGTTTTCAATAAATAATCAAAGACAACTACTGTAAAATAAATGACTCAACACTTCAAAACGATGACTTCACATTGGTGGTGACCTATGTTGTGATTGTGATTAACGCTGACCTTCTGACGGAATGTTCCTTTGTTTTGAAAGTTTCTGATTCACAACCATAGAACTGAGGTAGGCACCTTTAGATTCAGTTCTTGAAGTGTTATGAATTTGTATGTGATAGGGAGTTTTGAATTTATAGTGGTGATTTGATTATGTAGCTGTTGTAAATTGATTTGAAATTTAGTTTTGAAAACAGAAGTAGCTTATGCAAACATGGTGAAAAGAGTAGAAAGGTTAAGGCAGAAACGAAACAGCATTAGACAGCTTTTTTGTAATCTTTTGATAAAAATTGAAAATGCAATAAATAAACCCAGTGGCTAAAATAAAGTGAAACTTATAGTAAAGAACAAAAACTTGATGATCTTCGTGATCAAAGAAACCAGTTGATTGAAAAGATAAAGAATCTTAAGGGTTTGCATAGTGAAATAGAAGCGATAATCGGTACAGATTGAGTTTAGGTTGGAACAACGCGTAGTAAGAAACATTAACATAGTTAAGCTTCCGAAATTAAGTATTGAGAAGTTTTATGGTGATTGTAGTTTTCGGGTGGATTTCTGGAATTCTTAAGAAGTGGCTATTCAATAACCAATTCCTCAAGTAAGGTTGAGAAGTTTTCGTATCTGAAAGCATTTTTAGGATGTACTGCCTTGTCAGCAGTTTCGGGATTTTCGTTAACAAATGAAAATTATGATTCCTCAATTAAGTAGTTAAAAGAAAGATTTGAACGACTAGATTTGATTATAAGCTCGTGCATGAACAAACTGTTGCTGATTGATTCCATTAAGACATGCACGAACGTTCCAGCATTACAAAGAATGTATGATACGATTGAAATTCAAATTCAATCATTGAAGTCTTTAGGTGTTGCAGCAGGCACTTATAGAATTTTACTTTGACCAGTAATACTACAGAAAATTCCAGAAGAGTTAAATTTGTATTACAATAGCCAACTCATTTGATATAGTACACTTTGTTGAGTTTTTGAGAAAGGAGATAGAAATAACAGAAGCGCCGTCTTCATTATCAGATTAAAACAACTTCAAGCGAAATGAAATTCCTTTTAGTAATAGAGGAACAAGTCTAAATTACCAGAATAAAAATTTATGTAGACTTAAAACAAAATATTTCAAAGGCGCGCATTTCAACAGCGGCTGCTTTAACAGCCATAGCGAATGAAATATGTAGTTTCTGTTCGGATAAATCTTATGTAACCCAGAAATGTTCCGAAAAATTAACCCATTAACCGAAAAATGAAATTCGTTAAAAACACAAGGATGCTGTAACATTTGTCTAAAATGTAGACATACATCCAGCTGTGCAAAATATGTAAAAAAACCTCATAATTATTTAATATGCGATAAGGTTGAACAGACAAATAATTCAGCCGAATCAAATGGTAAAGAAACAGATGACAATTTATCTACGGTTCAGTCATTGCATTGCTTCGGAGGAAGTAAAAGAGAATCTGTAAACAAATCTGAGAGTGCAGGAGCGTCCCCGGTTTTATTGCAAACATTCAGCACTATAGTAAAAACAAATAAAAAAAAACGAAATGCTGAGGGTGTTAATAGACGGCGGGAACGTTCATAAGAAGGAAAACTGGCGACTCATTAGTCGGCAGCAACTATACTAGAATTGAAGGTTACCAAATGTGAAACGTTTGAAATATATGGGTTTGGTAGCGAGCGTAAACCTAAACAGCAATATAACATAGTTCAACTTGATTTGCGGAATAGAATTAACTCTAGTAAAAAACTCAACATAGAAGCAGTGGTACTTGATGAGATTACGCATGACCACATAGAAGTTCCTTCAAAGTTGGTTAGAAACATGGCTCTAAGTAAGGGAATAGAATTGGCCGACATTGGAAATACAAAAGAGATACATATTTTGATCGATTCAGATTAGATTTGGGAAATTTTATATGAAAGAAACATAAGATTAGGGAAACAATTAGTAATTATGGATAGTTTGTTTGGGTTTGTAATCCAAGGTAAGGAAATGGGATAGGATGATCATGGAAATTATGATGATAAGACTTGTGTAAACCATATCTCCATGAAGGAAGAAACAGAATTTGAAAGAGTTTGGAATCTGTGAGATTCAAAGGCTATAGGAATAAATCAGGAGAACGAAATTTCGCGATCAGATGCAGATGTCAAACATGTTTGAAAGAAGTACCATGTTTAAAAATGGGAGGTACGAAACTAAATTATTATGGAAGGAGGGTTGTAACACACTGAACAGTAATTATGTTGCAGAAAGATGTTTGATATGCTTTTAGGCATGATCCGCATCTGTACTTTCGTTATAAAGAAATAATGAGCGGTTAAGGGATGGTATTATTGAGCAAGTTGCATTTCATGGAGATGACGTTAGATAAATTGGGTATTTTATGCCTCATCATGCTGTAGCACATGAATCAAAGGAAAGAACGAAGGTTGAATTGTATGTGATGCGTCGCCAAAAGTTAGAGATGAGCAGTCGCTCAATGATTGTTTAGATAATGGTCCTAACCTTGATCCAGATTTGCTCAGGATTATTCTAAGATTTCATTATCACGCAATTGCATTTTCTGCTGATATTCAAAGAGCATTTTTAGCGATTGTCATAGTTGAGGAGGATCGAAAGTTTTTGCAGTTTTTATGGAGAAATGAGGGGGGAACCAAACTTGATTTCAGTGGTTGTGATATCAGAATTTTACGAATGACATGCGCTCCCTTTGGTGACAAATGCAGTCCCTTTATTTTGACAGCAACTATACGACTCCATTTAAAGAAATATGAAAATTCACACAATGAAGCTTGTTCTATTTTGAAAGACCTATATGTTGATGACTTAATAAGTGGGGCATCAACTGTTGAAGAAGCGGTATCTTTAGCTAGAGACTCTAAATTCATACTGAGTGAAGCGAACATGAATTTACGGCAATGGTCTTCTAATTCAGCGATAATTAATCAGAGATGGAAAGAAACCCAAATAGAATGTCGGACACCATCGAATCAAACAGATATACCATTAAAGATTAATTTGGGAGAATGATAAGGACACTTTGAAGATAGATCTGAACCAATTTACGAAATTTAAATATGCGACACTAACAAAACGTATAGTTTTAAGTGCATGTGGCATGTTGTTTAATCCATTAGGTTTAATTACACCATTCAGTGTTAGAATTAAATTGATAGTGCAAATTCTGTGGGAAAAGGGCTTAAAATGGGATGAAAATATTCCAGCAGAATTGGAGTGTGTGTTTCAGGAGTGGTCGAATGAAGTAACCAAGCTTGAACGGCTTGTCATTCCTCAGCCATATTTTAATGAGCTGGAGATTCAGCAGCTGGAAGTACATGTATTTTCTGACGGAAGCCCAAAAGCTTATGGTGTGGTCGCATACTTCAAAATTAGATACCATGACAAATGTACGACAAGTTTTATAATTTCAAAATGTCGTCTAGCTCCACTGACAAAAATGACTTTGCTGTGTTTAGAATTATTAGGAAACTTGATTTCTGCACAATTGGCTGATTATACGCGATCCATGTTTTCTTCTTTGAAAGAAAGTGACAGTTTCATGTGGACAGATTCCACAATATGTCTACATTTGATTATAGAGGTGTTGCAAACGATTGGAAGCAATTTGTCCGCAACAGAATGTCGGAAATCGAAGAAAAGACGAATCCATTGAATTGGAATTTTTGCAACAGAAAACTGAATCCAGCGGATAAACTCACTAGAGGAGTAAGTGCACGTTCCTTAATTAATGATGGAACATGGTGGAGGGGGCCCTCATAGTTAATAGAAGCTGAGGTTCTAAATAGTGAAGAAATACCGAATGCTGACATTGATACATTTGAAGCAGAAACGGAGAGAAAAAGGAGCTGTATTGTCTTACCAGCATAGGTACAGTGACTTATGTAAGGTTCTTCGAATTACTGCGTACGTCCTATGGTTTATTAATCACTGTAAGAGGAATTCTGAAAAGTTTAAAGCAACACTAACTGCAGAAGAACTTGCAAGTGCTGAACGCTATTGGATTCGTTTTACACAGCGAAGTGAGTTTGAAAAGAATTTTATTAAACTGGCATGAAATGAATCATTTAGTTCCGATTCCAAACTATATGGTCTAAACCTTATTCTAACCACAGAAGTACTTATATGTTTTGGTGGTAGATTACAACATTCTGATTTTCAATTTCAAGAAAAAATCCACGGATTTTCCCAAGAAAATCTAAATTCACTGAATTGCTAATTAAAAGAGAGCATCAGAACTTGCTTCATGCTGGTGTTTCAGATACACTCACTCAAACTCGAGAAAATTATTGGATCATCCGAGGCAGTCAAGCTGTAAAATCGTGCTTGAATAATGGTTTCATTTGCAGGAAATTTAAGGCTAAAAAGGGCACTCAAGTGATTGCTGCATTACCAACGGACAGAATTCATGAAGCGAATCCCTTTGAAATCATTGGCATAAATTTCGCTGGTCCTTTTGTTTACAAAAGGTGGAGACAAGGTTTACATCTGTTTGTTTACTCATGCAGTCACACATGCAGTTCATCTTGAAATTGTCTCTAGCCTAAGCACCGGACATTTCCTTCTGGCATTTCATCGCTTTGTCTCAAGAAGACATGTTTGCCGAACTATAAACTCTGACAATGCCAAAACTTTTGAAGGTGCAGATGTAGAACTAAAGAAGTTATATGCAAATATCATTGACCCATCTGTACAAAATTATTTTGGTACAAAAAGAATAACATGGCATTTTATTGTCGAAAGAGCAGATGTGTGGGGTGGATACTGGGAGATAATGGCGAAGATGACAAAAGGTATTTTGTGAAAGGTACTAAGAAAGGCTTTAGTTTCTTTTGAAGAATTGCAAACCATTTTGACAGAAATATAATCTATTCTAAACCCCAGACCACTTACGTTTACAATGTTCCATCAGAGCCATTCCCTCTCACTCCTGCTCATTTCCTAACTGGAAAATGGCTAACATCCTTACCGCACCGGGGCTGGTCATGTTAAAGAACATATTGCAAGTAACAAAAGGGTTTTAATCAAAAGATATTTGTATCGGAAAAAAAATTTACCGTAATTTCCGGAAGAAACGCTGCGGCGTTTACGTGTTTAAAACTTTTATTTTCAGCGGGTGCGGTGTTTAGGTGCACTAAAAATATTTCCTATGATGGTCATTGTACATAGTTTGAATAACCTTGTCATTGTACATAGTTTGAATGGCCTTCATTGTGTATAGACTGGTCCTGTTCCCACACAAAAGACCACTCAGTTGCTTTTTGCGAACGTTATTTTGTTTACATTCTTTCCCTTGAACGGCCTTAGTCATCCTAAACAACTAGATCTTAGAACAAAAACATTCTTCCCCCTTTCAAATCAGCATTCTCATCAGTTTGAATAGACTATCTCCTCTGCCATTCGATGAATCTTCCAGGACCCATCCTTTCCCCACCCCTGCCTTTTCTGCAATTTTTTTCAAACGTGGACATGACTCCACCTGCCTCGCAATAACGAACTCTGACGTATTTCCCTTTCAGCACGAATCGATTTTTCTTGGCATTCTGCCAGATACAGATCCCATCAGTTTGGGTACAAGTACTTGTTGGATAGCTTTTAAGTAAGAAGGGAGCGGAAAATTTTTGAAAATGGCACCTAAACGGCACAGAAGCTATACTGCTGGTTTCAAGCTTAATGTAATTTCACGTGCTGAACAAATTGGAAATACAGCAGCAGCTCGAGAGTTTGAAGTGGACGAGAGATGTATTCAACATTGGAGAACTAAAAAAGAAGAACTTAAAAATATGCCACAACAGAAACGAGCCAAAAGAAGTGGTTCTGTAAGGTGGCTGAATCTAGAGGACGATCTTGCAGACTGGATAAAGGAGCAACGAGGAAAGGGAATAGCAGTTTCGACTGTAAAAATTCGCTTTCCAGCAAAATTTATAGCAAAACAAATGAACATAAATGATTTCAAAGGAGGGCGTTGCTGGTGTAGCAGATTTATGAAAAGAAAAAATATTTCTGTGTGTACTAGAACAACAATTGGGCAACAATTACCAATGGACTGGCAGGATAAAAAAGCATCTTTTCTAAAATATGTGACAGATATTATTGATAAAAAAAAAACTTCTTCAGTCACAGATAATAAATATGGATGAAACGCCGTTAGCTTTCGATTCTCCTGCAAACAGAACTGTTGATGAAATTGGTGCAAAAACTGTATCTGTGCTTACGACGGGGCATGAAAGAACGTCATTTACATGCGTGTTAGCTTGTGCCACAAACGGTGACAAGCTAAAGCCGATGATCATTTTTAAACGAAAAACTATTCCCAAGGGAGATTTTCCTAATGACATAATTATTTGTGCAAACGAGAACGGCTGGATGTGCGAAACAATTATGCATGAGTGGCTACAAAAAGTTTGGCAGTGTCGTAAGGGATCTTTTTTCCAATCAAAAGGGTTATTGATAATGGATTTCATGCATGCTCATTTACTTGAGTCAGTGAAAACCAGATGTCAAAAATTGTCTACGGCCGTAGCAATAATTCCTGGTGGTTTGACAAAAATCTTACAACCATTAGATTTGTCAGGTAATAAATCCTTCAAAGCTGAAGTCCGAAAGTGGTGGGAGTGTTGGATGAGTGAAGGATTGCATACGTATATTAAAAGCGGTAAAATGCGTAGAGCATTTTATGAAGAAGTTGCATAGTGGGTAGTAAGTGCATGGAAATCGGTAAAATCATCGTCAATAATAGCAGGGTTCAAAGAAGCTGAAATTATATCCTTAGATAAAGAGACTAAACCAAGAGGATGAATGTGACGATCTGGAAGACTTGGACTTAGTTCAAGATTTACTAAATCTTTTTAATTCGGATAGTGAGGAATCAGATTTTGATGGCTTCATATGATGTATATGTTGCTGTAATACCTTTTGTAAGTAAAATTTAAAATTTCCTTTTGTCGTCCAAATTTAATATTTCGTTGTTGCAACATTTTTTATAATATAGTCTGAGTATTACAAATATGGACTTCTTTAGTGGGTAAATATAAGTATATTCGTGAATGTAAATATATTTTCAACATTTCTTACCTTTAATTTATTTTTGAGTTATGGTTTCATTTCATGCATTTTTCTTAACTGATATGTCATATATCAGGACATAGGTTGAGATTTTGCATCTATACGGCCCACGACGATGTCACGTGCAATTTAATCTATTGCGGCGTTTCTGTGTAATTTTAATTTTTCCCCCGCCATTTTTCTCGAGTGTGGCGTTTACGCTGATGCGGCCTTTCTTCCGGAAATTACGGTAAATGATTTTTGGAGACAATGGAAAAGAGAGTATCTTCTGCAATTAAAAAGTGCAAATTGTTTCAAACCTGTTAATGTAACCACTAATTTTAATATAAGGTAGCTTTGATATAGTAATTTAATATAGTAATTTAATGTAGCTTTGATAGGGGATGACAAACTACCTTGGCAGCTGTGGAAGCTGGGAAAAGTGATGGAATTGCATAGAGGCTGTGATAACAAGGTAAGAAGTATCACAATAAAAACTTCTTCAGTTGTAATAAAAAGGCCTATCCAAATGTTATATCATTTGGAACTTGAAAAGATTGATGAATGATTGTTTTCAGGAAATTTTCAGGTATCTATTTAGTATTTCTTTAGTAACTGAAATCTGTTACTTGTGTTAGCTTTGTATGATGATAATTGTTTTCTTTCTATTTTCATTTAGCTTGTGGTAGTTAGTAAGATAAAGTGTATAGTAGCAGCTAGTAAGATGAAAATGTCCTTTATATACAATGTATCCATGTTATTTTGTATGGTACAAATTTTGTAAAAGATGTACTATTTTATTGTAAGATTTTGAATTTATGATAAATACCTTTGTCGTGGGCTGGAGGATGTTCCAACTATAATTCCCTAAAGGGATAAACTACTGTTGACTTTTCCCGCAATGGGGGGAAATACAGTCAGAACGGAAGTGAACAATGATATGATAAGACAAATAGATTGATCTGGCACTGTGCCATGTAAGATATTAATATTTGTTTTAAATCATGTTTGTTAAAGTTTTCAATAAATAATCAAAAACAACTACTGTAAAATAAATGACTCAACACTTCAAAACGATGACACCACATTGCTCATTTAAGAAAGAAAGAAAAAAAAAAAGTCCATTTACAGCTTTCATTAATGCCAATGATGTATTAGCTCTCTTCTTTTTAGCCCCAAGGGTTATTAGACTCTAAACAGCATTTTGCATTGAATCACTTTTCAAATTATTGCCCTGTATTATATTTAAAGAAATTAAATAATGAAAAATCTGCATGAATGTATGCATGTTTCTCGCATTGTGAAAAAACAATGGCACCAAGAACCATCAAATTTCAAATAACATAGTCCTCCATCCAAATATGGGCACCAGGAAGCCCGAATTTGGAATTTCACTTATCTATTTCATATTTTGTAAAACTAACAAATTTTTGGTTAAAAAACTCAACGATTTCAAAGCGAGCAGTGGCAACATTGTACGGAAAGGGGGGGGGAGATTATATATTGAATGTCTAAAGATATGCTTTAAAATTTTTTTCTTTTTTTTTTGTAAATCAAAAGTGTACTTACAGGAGAACCAGAATTTGCAGTTACTGTACTGCTTGAACTCGATATATAATCAAAGTTATGTTCCATTTCCAGAGTAGAACACCAATTTTCACTTAATGCTTTCTGTGCATGTGCAGCATTTGAACTAATATTCTAAAATGAGAGAAAAATATGTCAGCTTCAAGAAACAAAATATCTTAAATAATTATATCTTTTTGTTAAAATCTTTATTGAAATAAATCAGAAAAGCAACACCTTATATTGAAATATTTTACACTCAATTATGTCCCTTTCAATATTGGAAGTGGGAGGAATTTTTCAGCAAACAAGAAAAATCACTAACAAAATTAGACTTCCAAAATTAGCTCAGCCTAAATAAAATAAGCAGTTACAAATTGATGACTCATAAAACTCTTACATAACTCCAGTTTAAAAAATTATCTGAAATTTAATATACCATCAATATTTAATGTAACTGGATGCACACTACTCAACATTGAAAATGCAACACAAAAAAGGAATGGCTCGAAAATTATGCAAATTTCAAGGCAGATGCACGTCGCTGAATTATGCGAATGACGCGAAATGCGTGCTCTTTAATGCACACTGAAGAAGCCATAAGGGAAGGAACCTGCAGAATATTCAATTTTCATGCCATTATTTATGCTAGGGAAATCATCGTAGAAAATTTGTTCTCGTCTCAGAGGGCACGTGTAATAGCAGAGAATGTCGGACCACTGCCAACACAGGCAGTTCCAGCAGACAGACGATTTTGCAAGGGACATGCCGATTGGACTGAAAAGGGCAGGTCGGTCCATATGGCATATCTCAGCTGACGCACATCTGAATGCATCCACAATGCACTGGCTGTGGTGATGATGGTCGTAACAATGAAATGTGGCAAGCTTGAGGGGTGTTGGCACAATCAGAGTGACATCAGTACGCATGGATCAACACATCTGCTGTAAGGGCACTTCTACCTCCATTCTGCAGCATGTTCAAGACACCTTGGATGTTCCCATATCGACCAGAACCGTTTGCCGTCAGTTAGCGGCTAGTGTCCTGCACTCGTGGCGTCCATTATGAAGACTACCCTTGATCCCACATCATAGAAGTCAACATCTGCAGTGGTGCCGGGCTCAAGTGATGTGGATGATGGAATGGCACAAGGTCGTGTTCTTAGATGAGTCACACGTCTATTTCTTCAATGAGAGTCACCATGTACGAGTGCGGCATCAATGTGGAGAAAGGACCAATCTGGTAGCAATCGTGGAATGCTCCACCGTGCGACAACACAGCATCATGGTTTCGAGGCAATTGCATATGATTCCAGGTCACCTCTAGTTCGTATTCAGGCACTATGACTGCCCAACGATACATGGATGACGTGCTGCAGCCAGTGACACTCACCTACCTTCAGGGAGTGCCCAATTCCCTTTATCAGCAAGATAACACCCGACCACACACTACTCGCATCAGCCAACATACTCTGAGGCGTACGGATGTTTTCCTGGCCACCGTTCCCTCCTGATTTCTCACCAATCGAATACATTTGGGGTGGGATTGGATACCATATGCAAATTCTACCATTGCCGTGTTCAAAAGACAAGCTGTGGCAAATGGTTGACAGGCAATGGAGAGCCATTCCTCAGAACACCATGCATAGACTCTGTACCTAGATGTGTTGAACCATGGATCGCTGTCCAAGGTAGTCATAGCACAACCTGCAGAAACATCTCCCCTTCACATGAATGAAATGAGACAGAAGTGAAAAATTCAGAAAATGAGGCGAATAAAGTAGCTGATAGTTTAGCCAAGCAAGCGGCCACTGATCCAAAAGCTGAACCAGTCACAATCCTATCCCCTCCTTCCTACCTCAAAGGGTTATTACGGGCTCAAGGCCTAAACCTTCGGCAGGAAGAATGGATGCACTGAACAGCTAGAAGACGTACATACAACTAACCTGTAGAAAGTCAGCACCGAACACATCATTTTAATAGCTACTCTCACTCCTTATATTACGGACACAGCCCATTCTCGACCTGCTTCAATAGACATGGCATAACAACCACGGACACATGCGTCTGCAGAGTGGAAGGCTCCCCAGACCACTACATTTTTGAATGCCATCTGACCGCAGGAAATCACCTCCCCCTTCTCACGAACAATAGAGAAGCCTATCACCGCTTTCTTATAAAGCACAAACTGGTAGTAATCTGTAAAGTTGTCAACACACTCACGGCAATGGGCTAAGATTTATGCTCTCCTTATTAACCAAAATTTGCAAGGCATGCTACACTAAGTCAACACATAGTTCAACATCCACAGACATGTAAGTCTAGTCAAAGTTTACATAAGACTATTACAGACACTAATCAAATAAAGTGCAGTCAAATGTTTCCAGCATATATTTAATGCTTACTCTTCTGTATATGCATAACACTTAATGTTTTATATCTATAAGCCTGTATTTCAATTCTATTATTTTTTAACTGTATTTTTACTTGAATTTAATTATGAATATGCCTAATCAACATTGCAAATAGCAGCATAGTAAAGCAAATGCAATCTGCCCTTGTCTGGCTCTAACGGTCTTGCTAACACCCTAAAAAACTCCCAAGGTGGCCTCTTGAGAACCCAGAGAGTTGTTTCTGGTTAGCGGAGGGCACGGGACATATGCTAAGCATCAGGCGTCTCCGTGTTCTGGCACCAACCAACCTACTGAGCTTGATGCTGTTCTCACTCTGTGTTATACCTATCATTTGAAATAAAGATCACTAATTGTTTGTTGCTGTCTTTTTCTGTTTGCCAAATTTCATTACTTTCTGGCCACTCCTTAGTGTTATATTTTCAATGTCAGGTAGTGTATTTCGAAATACACTGGTGAGATAAATTAAGAGAATTTTCCTATTCGATCTACGATCTCCAGAACTACTGGACAGATTTTAATAAAATTTGGTGTGAACATAGGTTGATATAATACAAACAAAATAAACATTCAACAATTATAATAGACACACATGTTCATGGGTAACACTCATGGGAGTCTGAAGGTCTGAACCAGCAGTTGCAGAAGACACAAAAGAAATGGGTTAATAGGGGGTATGGTCCCCTCTTAGAGCCATACAGGCCTCGCAGAATGTCATACTGAAAATAAGGCAGTTTACCAGTGCCTGTGGCAATTGGTCCCACTCATTCAGCAACGCTGTTTTCAGTTCCTGGAAAGGGGGTGTTGCGAGTTGAAGTTGACCTCCCCAAAGCATCCCAGACATGCTCTATAGGGTTGAGGTCTGGAGACCTCGCTGGCCAATCCATCCAGTGAATATCCTCACTCTCGAGAAATTCGTCGACCAGAAGAGCTCTATGTGGCCTCGTGTTATCATCCTGTAAAATGAACTCAGGACCCACTGCACCCCAGAAGAGGCGAATATAGGGCTCCAAGACCTAACACCAGTCACAGAGCCTCTGCCGATGTGGAGAGGTGTGCAACCATCCAACATGATGCCGATTCAGACCATTACACCAACACCACCATAACTGTTGATTTCGCAGACATTGGAGGGTAGGTAGCGGGTCCCTGGATCTCTCCATATGAAAGTACGGCGAGAATCGGTGTTTAGGCTAAAACGGAACTCGTCGGTGAAAGGAGCAGTCACCCATTGCTTCGTACTCCAATCACTATGCTGCTTGCACCATGCTAATCGGATTCTCCTGTCAGTAGACATGAGCTGGACGCAAACAGCCAGTCTTCTGGCAAACAACCCTCTTTCAATCGGTCTTTTGGAAACAGTCACACTTGTTACACTGGTTCCTATGGCTGCATGCAGGTCCCGAGAGAGCTGAGAAGCCATAATCTCTCTTTTATGCCTCGCTAAAATGGACAAACAGCGATCTTCTCTGGCCATCATGGCTCTTGGACGACCTTTCTTTCGATGCATCCAGTATCCTGGAACTGTTTCCTTAGGTTACACACGTCGATCTTCTCTGGCCGTCGTGGCTCTTGGACGACCTTGCCCAGGCTTTCTCTCAATGGATCCAGTATCCTGGAACTGTTTCCATAGGTTACACACGACGCACGACGCTGGACGTTAAATTAAACTCTCTGCATATCTGAACTTGCGATTGGCTTGCCTCTAGCCTTCCCACAATTCGCCACATCATTCCATCACGTAAACGTTGGTGGTTACTAATTTTTACCGTTCTGATGTGAATCTAACTGATTGCTGCAAGATAATACCAAGAAATTCACTGAGGCGTGCTAGAGAATGCAATTCGTCTTACTCTTCGTGCGCTTATAAAGCTTGTTTTTCCACTGGCTCCGCCTACACACACCTGTTCGCTTACGTATTTGCCGTACAAGATTTGCATTTTTATCTAGAAGCAGTGGTTTTTGCTTCAGTTCAGTTCTTTTCACGCAATTCGATAAAATATGCAAAATCTCTTAATTTATTTCACCAGTCTAAATATGCATTTAAAATACAATAACACACAGAACAAATATTAATTTAGAAGTCAAACAACGAAATTTGAAAATGTAATGCTGATTTTTGTTGTCTGACTTCTAAATTAATATACATGCATTTATTTGTTTGTAGCTAGTCTTTTGGTTTCAAGCTTGGATTGAAAGCCTAAAATTTTCATTTATAATATATTCTTCTCTTAATTCTCTGAATAGCATGGCTAATTGGATCTGCTTATGATGAACTGTATTCAAACAACATTTATTTAGTCTCTGTTTTCTCTCGCAAACTTTCACTGATTAAGATAATATTTAGATCATTTTAGTAAGTAAACAAAACTAAAAGGTAATATGTACCAAAAATGACAAAAAATCTCACAAGTGGGAGGCATAAAGGTGGTTATGCCATTTATTGGTTAATTAAATAAAATAGGCAATATTAAATTAACAGACTAATTGTTTTAAATAATTTTACATTGTCCACCTTCTCTTAAGTTTGCTAACTTGCTTGTTGTGTAGGTTTGCTAACTTGCTTGTTGCTAGGAGGTGTAGGTTCCAGTCATGTCCACGTCACCACTGGAGGATGTTTGTGCTGCACTGATGGTGTGTCTCCATATGGTAACTGGTGTTGGTTGTGTTTTTAACGTTGCATATTACTTATTATACACAGAACTAAAATACATTTAATATAAATCTATGAGCAGTTGTATTTACAGCAAAACTAAATGCATAAAATCAATTATTTAAGGTTATTGTCCTCATTATGCGAGGATTTTGCTAGCAGCAAAAGTCTCTTTAGTGAAGAATTTAAGAGCATTATTTGTTTTTGCTTTGTCTAAAAAAGTTTGCAAATTTAATTAGTTATGCTCTCTTAATTTTTTGGTTTTATTTTACAGTCTTTGATTCCTTATTGATTATAGTGGAAATGATATCAGAGGAGAAACAGGGTCATTGGCTGAAATCAAGAGGACTGGCAACAGACACAGAGCAGATAGCTAAAATCCCTTGACACTGGCTGTGAAGTTATGGTTCTTGCAATGTGAAGTGGAGTCATAACTGAACAAATTATTGGTTTTGCAATGTCAGAGTCTATCGTCTCACACTTTGTAACAACTCGACTTGTAAGAAGTCCTGCCACAGGTCGAGTGGGTTCCCCATACATGAATAGTCCCCCCCACACAAACTTTTTATCTTCTCCCTGAGGTCAATGCAGGAAAACCTGTGAAGGTACAGACTAGGATCTGTACCTAAGCAGTCTTGGTCATGGGGATATAAAAACACAAGCTGGGTTCCTACTTAAAATCTATCCAAGTGGATAACACAACGAACCAGTCATCATTGACGACAGTTCATATAGCTCCAATTCCTGTGTAGTTTGTTAAGTTGGCCGCCTTGCCTTAGGGGTTTTAGGTAGGCAAAGGTTACGGGCCAGTGTGTAAAAAGTTGCAAAGTGCGACTATTTTTGGTCGAACCAAGTTTCCTGCCCAGTAAAGAGGTTACAAGTTAACAGGATGACCATAGTTGCATTAAGTTGCAGAGGTGGGTATAAATCTTAGTTAGTTACCTTTGTATGCTGGGCCAGAAATTATTTAAGATAGAATTTTTCTCACATATTTTTGTTTAATGACCAAACTATACCATAATATTTCAGTCTTTGCTATTTTGGAACTAAATTCCTGTAGAGAAATTTCATGATTTTCCTGAAACTGAATCATATGCATACATGATATCATTCAATTTCTTTGGTGTATGAACCCCTACTGGCCTATCTGAAATAAAATTTCAGATATTATCATTTGAAAGTATGTGCTCAAAATTGTTATGATTTAAAATAGAGCTCTCACAATTATAGTTACCAAGAAAATATTTTGAAATTTTCAAACGACAACATCCACTTTTTTCCTGCACAAATTGATTAGTGCATTGAAGAACCGTAAATGGCGCTGAACAGTACACACATAACAAAAATTGCAGGAGTAAAACATTTGTTAAAAACAGCACGGTAAGGGACCAATGATAATACAAGAGAGGAAAGGGAATTTTTTTTTTATTGGAATTACATGCCCACCTTCACAAACGATAATACATTGCATGCAGGGGACTATTGACAACAACGACGAACCTAACATTACAGGAGAAATCTGTATTACTTCCTGTTTTATGGCTTATTTCAATTCTGACAAATCCTCTGGATTTAATGTGCATACCTTATATTTTAGATAATCATAGAACCAGAAATCCATTGAAATGAGGCCACAAAACTGCAAATTTAAGGAGATGCTATCTTGAAATGTTGTACATGCTGAAAACTGCCCCCCCCCTTCTCTTGCATTGGTTTTTTATAACTTACTTCTTTTCAAATGTTTTTACACTGGTAATTTTTGTCATAGACGTATCATTCCACTGCCATTTATGGTTTTTCAATGCCGTGATCCATTCGCACAGGTAAGAAAGTGGCTATTGCAATTTGAAAATTTCAATATTTTCCCACTGTAGCCATAATAGTGACAGCTCTATTGTTTTAAATCAGCACAATCTCGAACGCATACCTTCAAACACCAATATCTGAAATTTCATTTCAATTGGTTGAATGGATAGGCAGCTAGGGGTTCATATATCTTGGAAGTTTTTTTATCACCATCTATGTTTAACCAATTAAATTAAAATTTCAATATTATTATTTGAAGGAATGTGCTTGAGATTGAGTTGATTTAAAACAATACAGCTCTCATGCTTATAGCTGCAGTGGAACTCTATATAATAAACCAAAATTAAATTCTGAAACATGGGCTGCCCTTTAACGCAAAAGAAAAGGAAAAAAAAATAACATTTTTAAACTTCACTCACAAACAATTCAATAAATTTATTAAACCAATATATAAATTGAAAATTCTTTTTCTAAGGAGCACTCTAATAATTTTCAACAAAGCTATGTTTCTGAATTAGTATATCTCGATGATTATTAATACTGAAAATATTTAAAAAATTAAGATAATTAAAGTGAATTTGAAAAAATTTACTTAATCATTAAGATATAAACTGCTCTGATGTGTATAAACTGTGGATAAACTGAATAAAAATTACCAACAGTTAAAAAGGAAATTTTGAGTAAGAAACTAGAAAAATCATTACGTAAATCCAAAGTTAACTGGTAAAATTATTTACATTTTAAAATAAGAAACATGAATAACTATGGGCTAAACTGAAAGCTATGCAGTAAGAAATAAAAATAAAAAGAATTACCGTTGGTTAAATCAAGAGCAATGCGCAAAACAAATATTAATTAAATTTCAAAACAAAGCAGATCTGATAAAAAAATTTAACAAATCAAAAGTACTATTGTAAAATACACTGAAGGACAATTGGATTAGGGATAACTAGCACTATGCAAATTTTAAACTGTGCGCAAGCCTGGAAGTGACCTGCAAATGATGTAAGCAGCATCTTGACAAGTAAGGAGTGCTGCTAACAGTATCAGTAACAGTCAAAAGCAAAATGGGTAAGAGTGTGCACATTTGACTGTGGCCAAATTATTCTGGCCCGATGAGTGCGTCACTTCATTTCGGAAGTAGTGCAGAGTCTCGGATTTTCCCGCACCACTGTGTCAAGAGCATACCATGAGTACACTGATTCTGGTAAAACCATCCCTACTACATTTAACTGCCATGTACAACAGCATGTGGATGACCGAGGTTGTCATTGGCTAGCTCGCATAGTAACAGCGGATAGATGAGACACAGTGTAACAGATCAGCCATCAATTTAATGGTGGTGCATAGTAGCATTTAAGCTGCTACACCATACAAAACTGTCTCCTCTCAATGGGATACAGGAATTATCGTCCTAGGACAGTCCCTCTGATGACTGCCCAAAACATAGTGCAACCATTAGCATGGGCACAGGAGCATTGTCAATGGATCGTCGAGGTGCGAAAAAATGTTGCCTGGAGAGATGAGTCGAGATTCACTTTGGTGCAGAGTATGTAAACGGCATAAATCACATGAAACAATGGATCCTTCCTACCAGCAGGGCATTCTTCAAGCCTTTGGAGGTGGTATTCTTGTTCGAGGAGTGTTCAAATGGACTGGTATGTGTGACATAGTCTCTCACAGGTAAAAGTTACCAGGATATCCTTGATGACCATCTACTCCCGTATATTCATTTTCGACAGCCTACTACAGAGATTATCCTTCACAATTACAATAGTACTACAGAGTTTTACAATTACAATAGTACTCTGTAGTACACAATTACAATGGTACTCTGTAGCACAATTTTACAATAGTACTACAGAGACAATGCAGCGTGCCATCGCTCCCAAATGGTATCAGAATGGTTGGATGAACATTCCACAGACTTGCATGTGCCTTTTCTGGCCATCAAAGCCATCTGACCTGAATCTGATCGAGTATATCTTGGAAGCAGTGAGAGAGATGTTCAAGGCTCTGACCACCTTCCATCTAATCTTTGTGAACTGTGGTAGGTTGTTCAGGAGTCGTGGATACATACGGCTTCCCATCGCTTCCAGTGTTTTGTCGAGTCCCTGCAAGTGCTGTCATCAATGCAAAAGGTGATGCTACGCGTTACTAGACAGATATTCCTAATTCAATCGCTTTTTGGAGTAAAAGCTGAAAATTTCTTAAGTTAAAATTATGAACAAACAAATATATCCAAAATAAATTAAGGATTTAAAATAATAATTAATGCAGAAAATTTTCAAATTGGGGAATAAAACCATAAAAATGAAGGGCCTATAAGCCTAAAGGAACAAGAAACATTAAAAAGCATGAAATTAGGAAAAATAAAATGAAACTGATTTCAAATAAATTAATTTTAATAGAATTAGGAAGTAAAATAAAAGCTGGAATGAAGCAAAATCCATGAAGCTCTTTTTAAATTCTCAATTTTTCTCAAAGAAAGAGTTGAGTTGATACATCATCTTAATTTATAAATATATAATCATGTTTGTAACTCTTTAACAATATACATAAACACACTTAAATACATAATCCAAAGCATATGCAATATTAAACTGATTGATTTCAATACTATTATACAAATTTTATGTATTATAATTTTACACCCATATTTCAGGCACAAGGTTTAAAGCTTAGGTATGCTTGAATTCAGTTCTTAGCAAAAAATTTTTAAGGTGACCACCTTCTTCTCTGGATGATTCTGCTCCACTTTGACCAATATGATATATGCAGAAAACATAACTATCGGTGAGGATTCAAGACCAGCTATATACGTTTTCAAACAAACTGATTTTAAAAAGTTTTACAGTTCAAGAAGTTAAACAGTAAAGCAACCAGAAAGCTTCAATAATATTCAAATTTTTCGATACAATTCAACAGGACTTCATTTTATAAATATCTTTTTTATCTTAAAATTCAAATCCAAAACCTTTCTATATCTAAAATAAGACTGAGAAGGAAAGAATTACACAGAAGAAATGAAATGTAATGCATAGAAACTAACTGCAGTGCATATAAAAACTAACCTACAACACCCTGATCTAATTCACAAAAGAGTGAAATTTCTTAAACTTCAAATAATTGCTTACTATCAATAATTTACACAGTATGTGAATAAAAACTAAATTTAATTAATACTTACATCATAGCAGGAAACTGAAGTTTGTTGGAAATGATTATTTTCAGGTATGAAATTACCAATATCATCCAACTGAAGATTGGAAGCAGCCTGATAAAAGGATAGAATTGAGAGGCAGTTTATGTTACTATATAAATAAACTAAATAAACTTCTTTAAATTAGAAGTAACATTTTTGTATTACAGTCACTACTTGACATAATTCTCATTTTTGATAAAAAAAAAAAAAAAACTCCTATGAATCATAACAAAAGTTTTCGGCCCAAAAGCATTCTTAATAAAGTTAGGAGGGGGAGGAGAAACACGAAAGCAGTACCTTTAGTGCGGGTAGTAATCACCACCCAAATCTATTATTTTCTGCCATAGTTTTAGTACTTTTTCAAAACCTTCAACTAAGAAACATGGAGGCCGCAAGTCCAAAAACAAATCAATCTCATTTCTGGCGTGCGTCGAATAGGAGATAGCACCAGCAAGATATAGCTGCAGGAGTGAGAAAAGGTAGAAGTCCGAAGGAGCGATCTCGAGGCTATATGGTGGGTGTGGCAAAAGATACCATGATGCGAGTCCCAGCTGGTGAACGCAAACAGATATGGTCTTGCATTATCTTGATGGAACATTACCTTTTTGTGTTGGAACTCAGTTTCACGGTTTTCTTTGATAGCAGCGTCAACACGAACTAGCATCTCGCTGCACCCCTTACTGTTAAGGGTTCTACCTTTTCCCAGATACTCTTTGTACAACAATATAATGGCAATCCCACCATATACAAAGCATGATCTTTTCGTTAGTTAAACTTCACTTTGCAGCACTGAAATGGGTGCAGCAAAGTGCAGACCAACTCCCTTTTTGGCCTATGTTGAACTAGCCCACTTTTCATCACACATGACGATACAGTCCAGAATTTTGTCATTGCGTTGATACTTGAGCAGATTAGTGCAGGTCTGATCTTATCTGCTTGAGTCAGCTCATGCATCACCCAGCAATTGGACTTGTATGTCAAGTTTATGCAATGCATAGTGCAACTAACGGATATGGCACTAACATCTCAACTCCTTAGCAAGCTCTCCAGTGGTTGCATACTGATCTTCTTCCACAAGTTCCAACAGGCGGGCCTCATCATCATCAGTAGGCCAGCCAGAGCGCTCTGCTTCTTAAATGTCATAGTCCTTGTTTTTGAACTTTCGGTACTAAATCTTCACAGTGTCATATGATACAACGTTAGTACCTAAAGCTATACACATGATTTGGTGTATACACATTTTGCAACAGAACTGGAAGTAAATGATGGTACTAATCTGGAGTGTGTTAGCTGAATTTCAGACACCTTTTACTTAATAACAATATTTTTTTACAAATTTCACAACACAGTGTTCTGAAGCAAGTCTTTTTTCAAATGTCAAAAATTGCTTGACAAAGTATCATTAAACATGCCAACGTGAACCGTTTCAGCAGACGATATTTGCGGTGGCAGGAGACTTTTGTTAAAACCCAAGATATACATATATAGAGAGAAAGAAAGTACATATATATACATAGGGATAAAGAGATAGAGTAAGTTTGTTTTCATACTGAGCAGCAACACTTTAAAAAGAACTTCAAACAGACTTATATTATGCATGATTCATATTATTGAACTATTTATAATATGATTTTGATGTAGAATATGTTAATATTTACTTAGATATTCTAAACTGTGTATTCTTTGGCTAATTTCATTTTGTAACTTATACTTTATGCTGAGAATATCTTGAGTAGGAAAGAGAAGCTTTTATTTACAAATAATTATTTTGAAATTATTTGACTGATGCTGTTCTCCTCATCTGAACATTTGGAAAACATTTCTCTTTGGAAGAAAGCCTGGCAATGTAAAATTTTAAAATTGGGATGGGGAGATTAGTTTGTCTCATATATTTTCCTGGAATTTTTTCAAGGGAAAAGAAAATATTTTGCAGACTTTTCCTTGCTCACGAAGAAAGACTTTGTCTAATTGCCCTCAAAATTTATATCAAACTAATGTTGCTTTTTTACCTAGTTTTAAGAAGTTGACTGAAATCAAAACCAAGCTGTTTGGTGACTTAACCACTCACTTGGCAAATTTGATTAACTATTTTGATCCTATTTGTTGACTTTAGATTAACAATTTTATTCTATAATAGTTTGATTATATTAAACAAAATGTTGATCACAATAAGTGGTGTTTTCCATGTTTTTGTACAGAAATGTGTGGTACTTCGGGAAATTGAGAAAAATATCTGAATGATAACATTAGCCACAATCGCATTAAGAGGTACCAACTATAACATTAAATAAAATTAATAGTTAATTACATACTATTGTGTGGATAAACACAGTAATGTGGCATTTACTGATGTAAAACAAAATTAAAGGCATATACCAGCTGATTAAACGCTCGTTGAATCTTTACAAAAATTCTTACAGATGTTTAACAGTATGAAAAATCGGAATAAGTAAAATTTATTATGAAAAATTATGCTGAAAATCACAGAGCTAGGAGAATAGAATTTACACAATTTAAGTTTCATTAATTCAATAGACTTCATTTATTACAGGAAACTATTTTCCTTAGTAAAGGCTAAGAGTGAAAACTGGAAGATTTGATGATCTTTCACAAGGTTGAAAGCTGTCATGAAAAACCAGAACTGGCAGTTATGCATTATATTTCACACATGTGATGTTGGAATTTTAACACCACTAGCAGCTCATAAAAAGTGTGGAATTAAAATTTTGAATTTCCGTGTTTTTATACCATTCTTACCATGATATTGGAATTTTAACACCACTAGCAGCTAATAAGGAGTATTGAATTAAAATTTTGAATTTATAAGGAAAATTTGTGTCTTCATACCATTTGTACCGTGTTTTTAAATTTTAATGGTGATAACTCTATAAGGACTATTTAAATATATATATATACCTATTCTCTGGCAATATAAAGAAAACAGTTAATAAAGTTCATTTAAGTTTGAATTCAAAGTGTGAAAAAAA
>KK118281.1:468557-487644 GCA_000611955.2 Stegodyphus mimosarum | reverse complement strand
ATATTTATTTTTTCAATCAAAACTGCTTTAAGAGTTTTAATTAAGACCTAAATTTGGTCGAAATTCCGTCTGATTTTTTTTTAACAATAGAAAAAATTCTTTCGCAAGCTGCATTTGAATGAGGTATTATTAAGACAGCAAGCATTACAGAAGGCAATACTTTGGATTTAATACACCCATTCATATTTCTGAATTTGGAAATTCTCCTCATGCTATATCAATACACAAATCTACAATTTCTTTCAAAT
This sequence comes from Stegodyphus mimosarum, assembly GCA_000611955.2. Classification (NCBI taxonomy): domain Eukaryota; kingdom Metazoa; phylum Arthropoda; class Arachnida; order Araneae; family Eresidae; genus Stegodyphus; species Stegodyphus mimosarum. The sequence continues at coordinate 487,396 of KK118281.1, read as the reverse complement.
CATCTACTTGATACATGAAAAATTCAATTTCCACTTGATTAAGACATTTTTCATCAATAATTGATGGAAAAGTATTCATCAAGTAAAGAACAGATGAAAATGAAATTTCAGTTCTCAAGTTGAAGTCAGCAACTTCAGCATGTTTTAGAAATGGATCACTTAGTGGAAATTTATCAATTATATATGAATATATCAATTACATATAAATTTTTTTGCTATGGCAGAATCCGGAAACATTGCTTTGAAAAGCTCTTTGGAATGATCCAAAACGGAAAGCGGTAGATTATGTTCAATTAAAAATCGAACAAATAGCATTCGGCTTTTATAGGATCTGTTTCATCATCTTTTATTAAGAAATTCGTTATTTCTTTAGATTTTTCGTTTTCTTTAGATTAGTAAACATGCCGTTTACAGTCATCTTTACCGCCATGTGCAACTGAGAAATCTTTGTTGCATACACTGCAGTGTGCGTGATTCACAGAGATTTCGGATGCTTTAATGCATGGAAATTCTGAAGAATATGAATTTTTAAATTTCTGCTTTGATAACTTTGGCTTCTTCGTTCGAGGTAGCATTATTAACAAAAAACTTCCACCTGAATCACAGTTCACAACACACACGCTAAGCTCTCGCCGTAATCTAACCAATGGAGCCGCATGCAGTCTAAATACGCAGAAGCGCGGAACCTGGGAGACAGAAAAAGTAGACAGATGTTTGGGGGGGGGGAACTATTGACAAGTCATTAACAGTTGGAGTTACTGATCTACGATTGGCTATTCTTCAAAACCAGAAACGCACTCAACATGCGATATATGATAACACGAGTATTCAGCCAATCATCGAACGAATTAGTTGGTTCCGTTTTGCGTACTGGTTCTCCTGCTCTTGTTTCTGTAAAATCCGTAGTTTTTTCCATACTTTTCGTAGCTCGTAGTTTTTGATGAATTTCCGTAGAAACTACGGAGAATCCGTAATAGTTGGAGTCTATGTATATATATATATATATAAAGAGAGAGAGATTTTCCTAAAATGATGTGTTTAAAACATGTTGAATTTCTCAAAATCAAAACAACTTTGTTTACATCCAAAACTTTTGCTGGACTATAGGTAGTCACAAATTATCAGAATTTTACTAATACATTACACAATATGAATAAAAATCAAGAAAATTGAGAATATTCTTATTAAAAATCCTTACTTGCTTACTATTCTGCAAAGTAAAAATACATTTAAAATAAAACCAAAATAACTCTAACAAGATAAAAAAGATTTTATTTTTCTAGAGTGCTTTAATTTTCAACATATTAAGGAGGGATTGCCTTCATTATCCATTGCAGCAGCTGGAAGGAATAATAATAAGATATTTAGATACTGTTGGCCATTTAGAGCAAATAAAAACTGCAGTCGAACAGTGTGATTTAGTGCCATTAATGGATAAGCATGATGTTATAACACACTCTAAAAATTTCCTTCCGCTTTATATAGCCCTCATTCTCAATAAGCCAGTTTAGTTTTTGTAAGGAAAGGACTAACTGGAAATTCTGTTTTTCTCTTACATTAAAATAAATAAATAAACTTTTGGATCTGTGTTTTGCAGAACAGCAGGCAGTGGAGTATTTTCAAAATTACAGGACTAGTTATGCTGATACACATACTCAACACCTTGAAAGACTGAAGGTTTAGCAAAATTGCATAAGAGACATGTGACACCACTTAGATGAATTTATGTAATCCAAGTTCACAAAGATGAAGTTAATCTTTTTGCTATTTCAAACAACATTAGGAATTTTTAACCATTAAAATGATTATGCTAGTTTTAATTCATTCATTCATCAGATAACTTGACGGCTTAAGTTTATATTTATATGACATCTCTGTAACTTGTATCTATTGATCATCTACTTAAATAAAGAATAAGTTATTACTTAATTAAATAAAGAGCAATATATTCCCTCAAACTTCTACCAGAAAATAACTGGCAAAATCTCAAGCAACTATTCAATGTCAACATCTTTTTACAATCAGTAAAATATGTAAATACTAGTAATAATAAAATAATGATATAATCCAACAGGATATGAAGTTTTTTCGATTACCTTGTAAATTACCCAAAGAATTTGATAGTCCTTTATAAAAAAATCCTTGCTTATTCTAAATACACAACCACAAAAAAGCATCTTACTGTGGCTAATTTTAAATCACAATTTTTTAAAACTTTTCAGTGGATTCATATTCATTGAACTACCTCGGGGGTTGCCAGATAATCAAATTTCCGCTCTATTCTAATTGCCTAATAATGCAAAAACTTATAATTTATAATGCTTAAGACTAGAATGGCAGTAGGGGTCATTTTGACCCCTGAACACTTTTGACCATTGATTACTTTTGTTTTATTGGAAGAAATTGTTTGAAATTTTTTGACTTTCCCTAAGTAGATAAATATTTGTAAAAAAATTTTCAGCATTCTAGGTTTTTAAGTTTTTGAAATATTGCATGTATTCCTAGAACAGCGGATGGGGGTCATTTGTAACCCTTTACTTTTATCCCTCTTTCTGCTCAAAGCATTGTCAAATAACCCATAATAAAGATTCACTGATAAGGATTTTTCGATTGCATCCATACTATCTCCCAGAGGGATAAAAACCTGGGTGGTCTCACTACTTTGTAATGTCTACTAAGTTGTTGTTCCTTTGTTTGCAATTATCTATTAGTTTGAAGAAAACACTGCAAGGAATGTAGATGCAGGGTTTTTCATGCTTACATTTCTTTTCAGATGTATTTTCCCGTTTGTTAGTTCAGCTTACTTACTGCAGGTGATAACAGTTAGGCCAGATTTTTTTTTGGTAATCCCAAATCAGTATTTCAGTACATATGAATTCTGCCATCAAGTTCATTATCACCTTTCCTTTATGCTGTGAGAATCATATGCTAAAATATATTCTCTATCGTTTTCTGATACTCTGATATTTTTCTACTTTTTCCAACTTTTACAAAATATGTCTAATAAGCAGAAAAGAGGTCTTACGGATGAAGAAATAATAATAATAAAAAATTGTTGCAGGAGCTATCTGAAAATGAGTCTGACAGAGGAGAAAATGATAATTTTCCTGTAGAAACTGAAGACGAATTCCAGACACAAACTATCAGTGAATCCGAGGACAGTGAAGTAAATGAAGAAGAATTCAGCGTAAATAAACGAGCAAAAATGGATCACGGTATTTACAAAACTGTTTTCACAGCTCCTGATAACACTATATGAAATGAAATTCCAAAAATTCAGTCTGCGGCCGTGTTCCTGCTTATAACGTTCTAAAAGAAACAGCAGGACCAACATCTTTTGCAAAGAGTTGTGTTTCTGAGGACAAAGTGTCTAGTGCTTTCAAGCATTTTGTTGATGATGATATCTTGCTACATAAAGAAATGTACAGAATCCGAAGCTCATCAGCAACTTGGAAATAAAGACTGGAAGCTATCTCTGGCTGAGTTAGATGCTTTTGTCGCTACATTGTATATTTGAGGAGTAATAGGAGCAAAGGGCTTATGCATTGCTTGTGGTCCGAAGCATGGCCGAATACCATTTTGCAAAGAAACTATATCAAGAGATAGATTCAAAGAAATAAAATGATTTTTAATGTTTGATGAAAAGACAACAAGATCTACACGATAACAGACTGATAAATTTGCTCTTGCATCAAACATGTGGAACAAATTTATTGAAAACTGCAAAATGTGCTAACGGCCAAGACAAAATATTACAGTTGATGAACAATTATTCCCATCTAAAGCTAGGTGTAGATTTACACAACATATGCCTAATAAACCTGACAAATTTGGAATAAAATTTTGGTTATCTGTCGAAGTTGATACTAAATACCTCTTGAATGGATTTCCTTATCTAGGAGAAGATGAAACAGCAAATCCTCAATTACGTTTGTCTGAAAGTGTCATAAAATTAACGGAGCCACAGCTAAACAAAGGGAGGAATATTATAATGGATAACTATTTTACTAGCATTAAATTAGCAGAAATGCTAAAATAAAAAAATACAACTATGGTCGGCACAATGAAGAAGAACAGAAGAGAAATTCCTATATCTTTGAAAAATATGCATAGTAATCTTTATTCATCGATAATAGTGGAACATGATAATATCACACTTACCATTTGATTTATTTGATAGATAACTTGATACCACTTACCACTTGATAGATTATAAAGGCAAAAGAAACAAAAGCGTTTTTCTACTGAGCTCATTACATTCTACTGTAAAAACTGAACACAGCCTCAAGAAGTTGAATTCAATAGCATTTTACAACGCAACAAAGTATGGTGTGGATATTCGTGATCAGATGTCCCATAAATATTCAATTAAATTGGCTTCTAGATGATGGCCTGTACATATCTTTTTCAATATTTTGGATCGCGCAGCTTTGAACATCTGGATAATTTATAAAAGTGTAATAGGAAACACCATTAACAGGAGAGATTTCCTACTGAAATTAGGAGAGGAGTTAAGAGTGTTACATACGGCTTCAAAACTCCCAAAGGTCCTTCCTGAGTCTTCAGAAAAAACACATGAGAAGAAGATGGATATAAAGAGAAAAAAAGTGTCAAGTACAGAGATGCAATGGAAACAAATCTCAAGAATATATGTGCATCTTGTTCCAAAGTTGTGCGCAGAAAATGTACTGAAAAATTTTTTAAAATTATTTGTATATCAACTACATTAATTCTTAATACATATGTGTAATCTCTAATATTTTAAACATTAAATAGAATTGAAATGAAATGATTTACATATTCCATTCAGCTACACGTATAATGATATAACTGAAACATCAGAGAACACTTCTCATTTCTGGATTTAGAGAGTGAATCATCCTGCGAGTAAGTACATAAAAAAATATTATTATATAAATTGTGTTTTAGTTAACATTAGTTTTAATTTGTGAAACCATTTATTTGAAATCAATTCTTATATCAAATTAATGAGTTATTTGAGTAATTGCAGTATGATCCAATTGATCGTCATGTACTCAATACATTTACAGTATTTAAAAAAGTCAATAAATTATGTGATATTAAATATAAATTATGAAACACATATAAAGTACATATTTGTGCCAATGTATTTCATTTAAAATTGTTTTACCATTGTTATTTCAGTACTTTCATTGAAGGGTCAAAATGACCCCTTATCGCCATTCTAGTGTTAAACTGATCAGATAATTAAATACATCAATTTAGACACATTAAACACATTAGAAATAAATATCAAAATGCTTATGAAAATAACTGTCAGAAGATAACAGAAAGAAAGACAAGGTAAATCTTAATTACTGTTAGTACTTTTTTACAACAAATACTTGTTAACAGCTTTTAACATATTAACAAATTTAATTTCTCCAGTCACCATAGATAATGCAAATGAATATAATGATTAAAATGTGTAAATAACATACATTACGAAATTCAGTATCTCCTTCCTTTAAATCAGCTAGGGCCTTTTTAAAAGGCGTAGGCGTTCTGGGTGAAGATTCAAAAGATGAAAGCTTAGGTGTATTCAACAAACTAAATAAAAAAATTTTTAATGATTAACACAATATATATAAATTCTTTTTCAATATATATATAACAGTAAAAGTGCACAAATTACATATTTTAATGAAATACTTAAAATTATTATCCAGACCTTTTGTATACAAAGTAAAAATATCTGGCTTTAAATATTTATAATTACTTGAATCTTATATAAACTTATTATTCTCATATATAAAAGATCAAAACTTCAGAAAATCTCCTTTGAATTTATTTATGTAAGCAAGTGGCCATAACTGCTATGGAAGTCAACATGTTAAGCATCAAAAGAAGAATTAAATAACTAATATAATTTATAATTTTAATGCTGACAAAATATAATACATATTTAGAAATTTTAACCATTTTTAATAAACTTTATGATGTACTTTTAAACAGTAAATATGCAATAAAAAGAAAGGTCAGAAAATAATGTTTAACTTTATTTTGAAATATTCCTTAATTATGGAATTTTAAAAATTTAGTCATTTTTAAAATTTACACTTCATATTCAGGCTAAAAAATCAAACACAGGAATTTCATCTACAAAAGGGGGAAAAAAGTGAATTTTACAATCTTTGTAAAACTATGCCTTTAAGTTGGTGTGTGTAGGGGGGGCTTGAGTACATCACATGTGTTTCACAATATTTGAAGGGGGGAGCAATATAAGAAAACACTAGATTACAGCTATAAAATAACCACACAGAACCAAACTTTACTGCAAGTATTGAATATAAATATTCTATAATGCACAATAAGAAAAATTTAAAAGAAATTTTTAAGATAACTTGCAGTTATGTGTACAAGTCATTAACGTATAAACCCCAAATTTTTACTCATTCTACTATATTCTATGAATTTAATGTACAGCAGATCTAATTATTGAGTCATTCAGAAAGTTCTGCAGTTTTTTAAATTGAAGTGAATATCCTTCTAATTATTTTATTACTGCTGATAAGAAGTGACTTTGATTATAGCCAGATGTTTAAATATTAGTTTACATATTTTGTTCTCTGCTCATGTTGTATGATTCTAGCATATGTTGCGGTGCAATGTTTTTTCAGTGTAATGCTAAGAATAGAGAACCCAAAAGTGCATTTTGGTCACATTATGTTTTTTTCATTTATAAAAAGGTAAAAATGCTAGTCAGACTACTCATAAAATTTGTGTTTTATATGGACAAAGTGTTGCCTCTGATGACACAGTTCGAAGTTTTGATAAAGAGCAAAAAATTTCAGCCTCAAAAACGATGCCTGCTCTAGAAAATCATTCTCTGTAAACAAGGATATATTAAAAGAAACTATGGCCGAAAATTTAAGTTATCCAGTTAAAAAACTATCAGACTGACTGAATGTTTTAAGATGTACAGTAAATGATCATTTGAAGAAGATTTCATATGTAAATTGTTATGATGTACGAGTACCTCACACTTTAACAGAACAACATAATATGCTTGCTCAAGCTTTGGCATGTGATTCTTTGTTAAAAAGAAATAAAGAATCCTTTTTTTTTAAATGGCTAATTTTTTTGCAGATGAGAAGTACATATTATACAAGAAAAAGTTCATGAGGTAAGACAAAATAGCCTCTTTTATTAACATCAAGAGGAAGGCTGTATCTCTAAAAAGTAATTCTTTGTGTAAGGTGGGACTACAAAGAAGCTGTACACTATGAATTGTTGCCACCAAATCAGATAATAAATTCTGAAAATATTGTTCCCAAATGGCACTGTTAAAAAGTAAAAACCAAAAACTAAGCATCCAAAAATAACCAATCGCCAAGGTCTTGTCTTTCATCATGAAAATTTCATACTCACTGCACATTTCGAAGACTGTCAGAGAAACACTTACTGAGCACACGGCTGGGATATTTTCTATCACCTCCCATATTCATCAGACATTTATACCTTGTATTATTATCTCTTCAGGTAATTTCAAAATTCTCTGAACAACTGCAGTTCACTTCTTTAGAGATTGTCAAACAGCACCTTAATAAATTCGTTACAAATAAATCTAATGACTTTTAAAAAAGGAATTTTCCAGTTGCCAGAGAGATGGCAAAAAATCATAGAACAAAATGGCATTTAAATGTTTCAATGAAATTTTCTCATGTTTTTGTACTATTTCATTTGTATTTAGCACTGGAAAGCCACAGAACTTTCCAGATGATCCAGCATTTGAATTTTGAAAATGTGCACGTAAAGCTATTTTCCTTAAATACTGATCTCAGACATGCACTTCTAAATATAAAATACCACAAAATAAGAAACAATCTTATTGAAAAAGTTTTAGCAGGTTTTTTGGACAGTTCTGCAAATACAAAATCTAGCTCTTTATGAGCAAAAAGTCACATTGATATTACATTAAACATACTTTAAGAATTAAGATAAACTAACATGCTGAACAAATATTAATGTCAAAGTCAAACAAGAAAAATCAGCGTTATATTTGCAAATTTTCACAGGACTAGTTTTGATGGTTTTATCGAACTATCAACCTCAGCTGCCAAAATGCAAATGAACAAGATAAGAATGGCTGGACAAGACATTAAGCTACTGGCGTCAACTATTGATGAAAGAAGAAAACTAAAACATAATTTTCTTAAAGGCTGAAAGTAAAGACAGATTTGAATTAGGGCCATTAACATTAACCAGAACAGAAAGTTTTTTTTTTTTTTTAAATGTGAAATGTCTCTAGAAAATCTAATTCACCAATGGAAGATGTTTTTTGAATAATTTTGGCTGCACAAATATTGAAAGTGTGATTTTCAGACCAACAATGTAGGGCAACAAAGGACTTCTGTTTTTTTCATTTTCCTAACATACGCCTCATGTTCCTTAATGTGAAAATTCTAAGGCTTAGTTTGACCAATGTAAATTAAACCACACTGACAAGGAATTCTGTAAAGACTCCATGAATTCATATCCAGAATACAGTCTTTAAATATGAAACTCTGAATTTTATTGATAGGAGAACAAATGGCCTGAAAGTTAAATTTGTGTAAAATATGTGCAATTTTATAGCTAAATTATGGAAAGAAAGGAATGAAAACAATTTTATGATTGAATTCTTATGATATCCTAAAATGAACGTGTGCCTTTTAGTGTGTTGAGACAATTTTTTTAACTGCTTGATTAATAATGTTGGGTGAAAAGCCCCTGTCAATAGCTACTGCTTTTAAATAATTTAATGCTTGATCAAGAGACAGCTTGGAGGAGCAAACCTGAAGTGCATAGAAAACAAAGGAATAAAAAAATGCACAATTTACAAACATATAAGAAACTTAGCTCACTGAGTCGAGTAACAGAGTCAATATATATATATTTATATACTTTTGGTGCAGCCGATTGCAACCAAAATGAGAGGTGCACATCTACATGTTATAGCAGTCTTATATACAAAATTTCAGCATTATGAGGCTAGTCCTTTTTGAATTATGCAACATATATGTACATACATATGCACAGTCACCACGAAAAAATCTCTTCAGAATCCATTTAAAATCAGTTTCATAATTTTATTGGGGAAAAAGAATCCTTTATTCTGTCCTTACGTTTAGATATTACATAAAACATCTTTAAATTGCATTCGATAGCTCTCATAATGGATATTTTCGTTGAAATACGAGACCAAAATTTTTCGCAATTACAGTGCTTCTTTTTTTACTTCATACAAGGAAATAAAAATGGACGCAAATGCTGTTTTATTCACACCTCCATTTTACTTAATGCATTCCCCCCCTTCTGTTTTGTGCTTTCTCATGTTCAATATTGGATGAAGGGATCGGAAGCTGGATGTCCTTACCTGAAATGTTTTTTACTTATAATCAATAATTACTTTTTACAATATTTTTTTGCCTTCTGCATACTAAAAATATTCCTGAAAGAATGATAATTTCAATATAGTGATGATGTAATGATAGTGATGTAGGAGCTCAAAACGTATGCTTAATAGCTGGTTATTTAACTTTGGCAAAGCATACAAGGGCTGCTTACCTAAGGAGGAGGATTTTCGAAGTGAAATTAGGGGCTCAAATTCATGTTACACATAGGAGAAACTGTAAAAAACAAACTATGCAACCAGCTCATTGTTTAAGTTCAAAATGCAGGACAAACTGCCGGTATTCAGCAATCTTTAACTGGTGGGACTCATGCATCTAACAAAAGAGCATCTTTAATGTTATACATCAGTGAGATAGCAACAGCAGCACAGTGGCAATTTCTTAAATGACTCAAGCCACTCATAGAAATCTTCATTAAGAAAAGTTCCATTAATAGGGTGTGAGGCAATTACATTTCACATAAAGAAATCCAGAAAGATTATTTTATAATTAACAATGATTTGTAATGTTTCTGAAAATTTTTCTCACACAGTTTTATATGAAATCTCTGGTTTTATTATTTTAAATATGTTGCTGTTTAACTCTTTTATGCTGGAAAATATTTTGTCTTACAAATTAAACAATTATTTTTCTTGCATGACAAAATGTCCAAAAGATGAAACTAATATATCTTAGATATTAAACATAAAGCACTTGAATTATGCATGCTGTCTTCTTATACTTTAGAAGTATAAGCAGACAGCATGCATGCACATATCAATGCTAGAATTATAGATAAAAATTACCTATAACTAAGGCCATTTTTTTGTTTGTTTGTGTGTGGGGGGGGGAGAGAAGGGTAAAGACATGAAGCAATTGCCAAACTTCTTGAGTTTAACTAAATCTTCACTTAAAAGACTTACACTTAAAGATATCAAAGCATTGCTAAAGATCATACAAGGCGTGTTCGAAAGGTTCGGTGATTGGTCTCATAGTTAAAAAAACCGCGCCAGTTAGGATCTTGCACTCACGCAGACGCAGTGAGAGAAATGTCATCTAGAAGCATCTAATGGCCATTTTACGACAAATAAGAGGAAGTGCACACTATGAGCAGTTTAACGCAGTCAGTGTGACATGGAGCAACGCATAAAATTTTGCTTCAAGTTAGGCAAAACGGCGACGGAGACACATGACATGTTAGTGAAAGTTTACGGTCAGGAAGCAGTGAGTAAAAAGTGTGTTTATGAGTGGTTTGAACGCTTTACAGACGGAAAGGAGGATGTCAAAGATGAGCCGTGGTCGGGGTGCCCTACAACAAGCACAACTCCAGACAATGTGGAACGAGTTCGACGGATGCTTGCGGCAGATCGACACTATCTTTAAGAATGATAGCTGGTGAATTGCAGATAAGCCTAGACAGTGTGAGCACAATTGTGCACAAACATTTGCTTCAATGTAAGATATGCATCCAGTTTGTACCGCACTCGCTGTCAGACGAGCAAAAGCAATATCGGATGGAAACCTCTGGAGATTTTATCGACATGTGTGACCGGAATCTGCAATTCTTGGAAACAATAATTACAGGGGATGAGTCGCGATGCTATCAGTACGATCCGGAGACCAAGCGGCAATCCATAGCATGGTGTTCAACATCGTCACCCCCTCCCAAAAAAAGTCGTTCGACACAATCCAGGATCAAGACGTTGTTGATAGTCTTTTTTGACAGAAAGGGTTTGATCCATCATGAATTTGTACCTGCGGCTACAACTGACAATGCGGAATACTACGAGGGTTTTTTGAAACGGCTGTTGCTACGCATACGCCGGATTCGGCCACAGTATCGGAATGGAGAGTGGAATCTGCTCCATGACAACGGCCGGCCGCACACTGCGATCCCTGTAACCCAATTCCTCAACAGGCACCAGGTTCCAGTTTTGTATCACCCTCCATATTCTCCAGATCTGGCTCCCGCGGATTTCTTCATGTTTCCCTGCCTCAAAGGAGTTCTGAAAGGCCAACACTTTTCCGACATTACTGAGATCCAACAACATGTGACAACGATGCTTCGAGCCATACCGAAAGAAGCGTTTGCAGACAGTTTCCAACAATTGTACACCCAATGTCAAAAGCGTATTGTTGCTAATGGCGAATACTTTGAAGGCCAGTAAAGCTATTTTGCTTGTTTCCTTTTTTTTATGGTAAAATTCACCGAACTTTTCAAACACACCTTGTATATTAAATAAGCTTTATAAAGTAGGCACTGGTTAACATAATCATGTTTGTCCATGGGGCTATTTTGATAACAGTAAACGAAGACCAAATTTATCCTCCAAAACAGCAATGGAATTTAACTTATTTAATATAAATACAACAAGAAACATATAATTAAGTACTTTTACAGAACTTTCATTTTTTTTTAACTTAGTCCATTCATAATGTCTTTAATGCAATAGTTCATTTATGAAATGTTCATATTTCTGGTAATTACTTGACCAATGCTATACTCCTAAATCTTAATACTTGGCACACCTCATTCATTGGAGCAGAACATGCAAATGTAAAATTTTAAATTAGGCAAAAAAGCAACAATTTCCTTTATTCAAACTGTAGACATTTTCTACTGAATGCACATACTTATTTATAGCAAGATTCAGTTCCTTTAACATGGATAATTAATTTATTTAAGAATTCATATAAAATACCTGAATTAAAATTACGATCAAAAAATCTAATACTGCTGTTGTCCATGAATTTCATGGAAGAATTGTTGCCAGAGCCTCAAGGAGGTTAGACATCTATTTCCCCACCAATTTTGAGGCAGAGCACCACAGCAGGTGGTCTGAAGGTCTGTCACCCCTCTCCTCTATCACCAATCCACCCGAGAGGCACTGCTTCAACTGCTAAGTTATATTTTCACTAATTTTTATATTACGAAACAATGGAAAACCTAGCAAAATCAGCAATGACTAAAGAAATAAGATGCAAGTTTGCTCCGAAAGATTTTGAAAATTTTTCGAATCAAAAAGTTCCTTGTCTGTCTTTTAGAGAAAAATGTGGCATAAAATGAAAGAAGTCAATAATAAAATATTTCAAAACGAAAACACTCTTAGATATTTAAAATCTTTAAAAAATAAAGAAAAAAAAATTAAATAATTTCACTGGTTAAACTGATCTTAAATGAACATTCTGAAACAATTTATATTTTAAGTTTGAAGTTACATATTTAAAAATTCAAACTAACTTGTTACTATCCATTGCAGAACAGTTTACAGACAGCTCTGTCAATAACAAAGGATTAACAGTTTCACTGTAAGCATGGGCATCCTGCACCATATTAAAAACAGAATGCTGAAAAAAAAAGTGACATTAAATATGGATAGAATTATGATGGAATAAGAGTGATAATATTTTAATACATATATGGCTTAAAATTTAACAACAAAAAAAAACTTACGCTTTTTATAAAATAAGATAAACTTTATATCGCAAATTAACAAAAACAAATTTTTTGCAATGAAAATAAGTATTAAAATAAATACAAAATCAGTGATACAAATTAAAATTTTTACACGTAAATCAATGTTTATGAAAAAATAATAATTAGGGTAGAAATTTTATTGTTAAAGATGAGAAGCAAATTTTGTAGGGTGATCACAGGGTAAAGAGCACATACTTAATAAACTTTTATTGATATAAGATTTCACTAATCTCACACACACACAAAAAAAAAAAAAAAACCCCGCTTTACAGTGGAAAATATGGGAGGAAACATCTCAATTATGAAGTTAATTTATTTTAGTAATAAGAAATGTTTATTTGCATATACTACAATAGCCAACCTTGAAATATGAAAAACTGGGAGATTTTTCACATAGTGATGTAACAAATTTCACAAAACCTCTTCTGACCTATAACATAAATTTTAGCACTGTCAGGAATGACATTTTTGAAGAAGCAAGACATAAAAGCTTTTCACTTTCTGGTAGCGTTCTATACTGAATGTAAATATGGCTTTTATGTTAGCACATATTTCATCATTTCATGCCAGTATTCATAAATTTGGGTGAAGGATAAAATTTCCCTTTCTTGAAAGAATGGCTAAATTTTCACTTAATTGTAAATAGAAAACTGTCATAATTTTGAATCCCAGAAAAAATTTTGTAATAATTCCTTAATTTTGGATAAAGGTTTGCTACATCATTTGGTGATAAATTTCATCAAACATGATGATAAATTATTAGTCATTGGTAAAACTGACAATTTTTCAGAAGGCTGTTAACTTCATAAATTAAAACTAATAGTTAATGTGTTTATAGTCGTGCAAATAAACTTATTGTAAAATTTATAGACTTAAAATGAAAGTGAATGTAAATATTTACCAAGTAAACATTAATCAAGTTATCATAAAAGCTCTTCAAACGTCTATTCTAAATTAAAACAGTTTAGCTAGAATAAGAAATAATCCGAAAATTGTATCAAAATTCATCCAGAAAATTACATCTGCACAGCATGAATTTTATTTACAGATGATATCTTAGCCTTTATAAGAATTTTACATAAAAAATGTTTAGTATTAATATACTTTTCCCTCTGGCATTTTGACAAATAAAAACTGTCCTCAGCTTGTGATCTTACAACATATTAGTAAGATCTTTGTTCTGGCTGACACTAATCAACTTTTGATTTGCCAGCATGGAAATACTTGCCCTGCTTTGTTTCTGATCAACAACAGTTTTGGATTCTTGGTTCAACAAAACTAATGAATTATGAGCCACAGGATTTAAACATTTTGAAATGAATTACCTATATAGAATTCTGTAGTTTCCAATACCAGTATGTACACTTAAAATACCGAGACTTTGGGATTCGGCAATATGGTGAAATAAAAACCATCGCAGAATCAAATTGATTCCATTAAAATGAATTTATGTGGCCCCGTGTTTATAAAGAAGATGAGTATATATATATATATATTTCCATTTCCAATGCCATTAGATAATTTAAGCTGCCAGAATGGCTGGCATAATGAATGTTTATGTTTAATAAATTTGTCAGATAAGCTCAAAGCTTGAGTTCATTAAAATTTTTTATATGCTGCATCCATTTTGACTTCAGAATTACATTTGCATACGGTTCAAGAAACAAAGTCACAATTTTGTGAAAACAAGACACTGTGCACCTGTTTTGCCATTTTAGGGCATTTATAGACTATAGGTAACAATTTGTAATATCCTTGTGTACAATATGCCCTTTCATACTAAAGTGATGATTCTCTACAAATCTGTAACTGACTTTTTCCAGTCTCTCTCATATTCTTTGAGATATGATCATTGTTCTGAATTTCAGCAGAAGGAAGAGCTGCAGTTCATCCCCCCTTTTTTTTTACACCATAGCTAAGTAACCAAGACTTTATGTAAGTGGACTCTGTTCACTAGTTGTATAGAGATGAACATAGAATTTTCTGTTAACCCGGCATAATCAGTTATTCACAGAAATTATTAATAATCAGCTGCCTTTTATAAGTTATGAAAGTACCAAAATACAAATAACATTTTCTAGTAATACAAGAAAACCATAATTTTCACTGAAAAATTCTAAATTAGTATAAATGTGTAAAGTATACAGTCCACCTCTTTAACCTGTTAACAAAATTAATTCTTTATGAATTGAAGTCATTTAGTCAACTATTTAATTAGCAAGGAATGAAAAATCAAATCAACATGGTATACCCTTTCCTACTCCACATTAAGTAGCAAATTTTAAATCTCCATAGTAAACTAAATTTCTTTGAGCCTTATTTAATGTAGCAAACCTATGCGGCATACATCCCAGCACCCCAGAAAAAGGGTAACTGTTGGGATAAAAAAAAAATTAGTCACAAATACCTGGAGTTAGAAGAATAGATCTTTTTTGACAGAAATGAGAAAAATGTTTAAATAATTAAATAAAATGAAAATTATGAATGCCATTCAAGTATTAAATACATTTTAAAAATTATTTCTACGATAAAAAAATATTACTCTGATGAAAAATACAATCAATCTCCCATTAGCAGACATCCAGAGGACTAAGGTTTTGTTTAATACTGGGATGTGAATTGATCTGCTATTTCAAGGATCTGGTGGTTTAGAAATAGTTCATTACCAGAGGTTTGATTACATTTTGAAGCTAATGTCTGATTTGTGGAACAAGTGCTGATAACTCTGCTCAATTTCATATAAATACTTGTGGTCTTCTGACGTTATTTCTCTAACACATACTTGGCAACCTATGAGACCTTCACTCAAAAATCAGGAGATTTTTCTCAACGACAAAGAGATTTTTAAATGATAAAAATACACTTTTTATGATGAATTAACTTCAAATAGTTATTAACATCTGAAAGTTCAGTTATTAATTCTTAAATACAAACAGCGCAAAAATACTTACACGTAAAAATTTTTTTAAAAAAATTATTTGCATCTTAACACATTTTCCTATCATTAAGAAAGAAACTTCATAATTCTGTTCATAGCAATTGCCACGTAGGTCTGCTATTGCTATTAAAAAATTTTCTAATGTGCCATCATAAATATTAGATCTAAGTTTAGTCTTTGTTTTTGCAACAACACTGAAAATCCTCTCACATTCTGCCTTACTATGTGGAACTGCAAGAATGACCAACATTATTTTAGACAGCTCACTATATCCAAGGATTAATTATTACGGAGTGCCTAGGGTAAAGAACCCTCTACCTCCCCATCATAGTTAATAAAAGGGAGCAGAAATAGGAAAAAATACATGAAAGATGTTAAGGAAAAATAAAAAGGAAGTCAACATGACTTGAGAAAAATTACAGAGACAAAAAGAAGAATTTATAAAAATATTGTAAGTTCGGAAAAATTAAGCAGCGATTCGATCTCGGGACCTTTCGGTCTTGAGTCTAATGCGCTAACCACTGAGCTAGGGAGAATACAGAATTTTTTGGTATTTTAAGATTTTAAATAATTTTTTGGGGGTATTTTATAATTTTTTAACATGAATACAACACCAAAGATAAAGCAGATGGGAAAGATTTTACGATTAATAGACTCCTTGGTCACATGGATTATAATATAGTTATATGCTAGTAGTGTAATGTCTACTTACCGGTGAATAGCAATTTGGCAGATTAAATCTCCGGTAAATGATGTGATATTTAAAATAAACAGATTGAAAATCATGTGTGAGGCATATCTGGAGCAGCTGAGTGAACGGCGGCGTCACTGGAACTGAAGGCAGTTCACTATATATTAAAACTTCATCAGCACCTTTCAGTTTTAATCTCCACTGGGTGTAATCCTAGCAGATTTTATAATTTCATCCAAATTTTTAATTGTAAACTGCATAATTGATACTGCAGTTTATCAGTTGCAACATCAATGTCATCATTTTTCATAACTAAATTAAGTAAAACTGGAAATCTATTAAAAAAATATCTTATATTAGAAAAAGATACATTTGCTGGAGCAGAAACAACTGCAACATTAGCATCTAAATCATTTCATCATTGACTAGAAATTTACGTAGTATGTAATGACATAGTTGGCAGAAGTAGCTTCTAAAACATGGATATAAAATTAATTTTTGTCTACCTTTGAAAGTTCTTCCACTGCTTTGCTAGTTGCAGCCACTATTACCAAATCTTAATCTTTCTTCCGATTTTCTATTTCACCATAAATTACATCATGTACAGAATTAGAAGAGAAAACAAAGCCTGGTTTTACAAACTTGATAAAAATGCCTTTAAATAAACCATAAATCATTGATTGCAAAACATGAATTAATGGAATTCTGCTTTATCAAACTGTGTTCAGAACATCGAATAAGGCAAAATCAAATATGCAAAAAAGCAAAATGCTTAAGGTCTGAAGACAAAAACATAAATATTCATTCTTCACAAGATAAACTTACAGTAATTGGAAAATGTTTCCCTTGTTGAGTAAAAAAAAATTTTTTTTTTTTTGAGAGAGAGAGAAATTTGTATCAGTTTTACACTTATATTTTGTAGTATTGCATTTATTATATTTTGCATTAGGTTATTTCGAAGCAGGAATACTTTTGTTCTCAGTGTGAGTCAGAATGCAATCTGGTCACAAGCAGCATCTCAGAAATGATTTAACAATTAATAAATATTATACAGAAGTAAAACATAAACTGATCAGGATATTAAAAAAAACAATCTGATCTAATTAGCAGTGACCTTCTAATGAGGTGTGGCAGCATTTTTTTAAAGGTAAGTCACACTGAACTTAACTCTTTTCTAATGATTAAAGTATTACAGCACAATTTAAGAAAGCATAATGAATTATATTTAGTACAACCAAAAACTTACCTCAGGTGACTGAGAAAAAACACTGGCTCTAACAACTTGATAATTCAGATCAGAACCTTGCGTCGAAACAGTTGTGAGTGAATTTGTCGGTAATAAATTATACATATCTTGAAAAGGAGTCCAGTTTTTAGAGGTTTCATCATTTTGATTGCTGCTGATTGTCATATCAGCAGATATTATAGAGTCTAAGTCTTCTAAATCTAATAAATCTGTCCTAGAATAATCTATAGAATTTTCAAAACAAAAACTGTCACACAGATTAGCTGAAATTATGCCAGGAACAGAAAATTGTGGTGATAAAGCAACTGCACATGTGTCATTTTGAAATAAATTGGAGCAGTCAGACAAAGGTTGTTGGCATTTCTAATTATGAAATTAAGGAAAGCACATTTTCTTTGACAGCATTTTATTTAGCAAATAAACAACTTCAACAACAACAAGAAGCTATATATATATATACACATACATATATATATAAATTAAAAATCAGATAGGAAAAAATCTCCAAAGTACCACCTAAAAATATACAAGATCACTAAAATTTATTCACAATCTTATCAAACCTAAAAAATTAATTTAATAAAAGTATTTATTCTAATTATTTATACTTAAATTTGCAATTACACTTAAAATTAACCCCTTCCTTCTCACTCCTGTCAAAATTATGTGGGGAGGTTTTACAATTAGTTTCTTGTGCCCGTAATATTTCCAGGCTGGATTGTTCAAAAGAAGCATACCAAAAATTTTTAAAAATCTCTTTCTCATACACAGGGCATCAAATTTAAAAGATAACGACAGAAATGAAATGTAACTGGCACTTAAAATTATTACTAGAAATTTATACAGAAGCATTAGTTTACATAAATTACAATGTTTGGCAGATGATCGTTCCCAAATATTGAAATTAAATCAAAATTCATGGACATATGAAAATTAAGTCACCTCTCATGGAAAATTTGTTTCTTTATACATGGTGTGTGTTCACCTCGAACAGACACGCATACCTCACATCTTGATTTCGTAGACTTGTTGATGAAGTCTTTTGGAACTGCACACCACGCATCCAAAAGTGCACGTTTCATCGGGGGGGG
>KK118281.1:445017-462463 GCA_000611955.2 Stegodyphus mimosarum | reverse complement strand
TGCTGGCCATACCAAGTAACAATACTTTAATACACTTACAACAGAAAATAAATGTTTTAATGTATAAAAACTTTTCATATATAAAAATCATAAACGATCATGTAATGTAAAATAAGGGTGTGCTGCAACCCATAAAATTTTAAAGTTTATGAACATTTAAGGATTCCGCTCGACATTTCACATTTCTAAGCAAACTGGAAGGTTTTCGAGAGCCTAATTCCTCTCTAGATAATAAATGACAAATTTCTTGTGGAGAAGATTCTCCCGATCGGTTTATTAATTCAGTTTTGAGCTTCGTATAAGGAACAGGAGGGTCTGGTTTCATAAAACATCCCCAACTAATGATGCAAGATCTGGAGGAAGATGAGAAACTATATAATTATATCTAGTAATTGATTCGTGATAGGTTTGTGAGGTGGCAAAAGCAAATATACCTTCACACATAATAAACCATAAGGCTGGGTCTGATCGGTTATAATCCAGAATTTGGACGGCATGTACATCAGACATTGCGCAAGGCTTAAGACAAAATAAAAGTAAAAATTCAGCTAAAGAAAATGAAATATGAATGATAAGTAGAAAATAAAATAAAATGATCTATAATTACTATTCATATGTCTATATCACATTAAATATTCTCGCTGCACACATAACATACAATAAAAATTAATCTTTATTTCAGTACCGGATAAGTGTACTATCCCTCAAAAGCCTGTCTTTGTTCTTCCTCTGTGTTTCTCCAAACTCTCCTTAAGGTTGCCATATTTATCAACAGCAGCTTTGGTGCAAGGAATGCTCCTTATCGTTATTACTACAAGCTTTTGTAAAGCTGCACTGGACTTAAAGCATATGGTAGATCCTATTGTAGTGTGGCAAACACAATCACAGCAAGGTCACTCCATTGAAAGTGCAAATATCTTTTTGAGGATATGGAGGCAAAGTACGAAAACATAATTTATCATAACAGTGTGAGGTGGTTGAGCCTGAGCAGTAATAAAAAGTGGGCATTGCAAAATGAAATCCTCTTATATCTGTACACGAAGGAAATATTTTGTTAAAATAGGATGTGAGGAGAGGAGATGTGAAATGATGTTTGCACCTGCTATATTTGAGAGATTGAATGAACTGAATGTGACATTATAGGGAAAGGATTTGTTTGCATATGAAATAAGGACAATTGGGCAACAACTAGGTCAACTTGCAAGGCAAGCAGGTGAAGGAAATTTTTGTCACTTCCCTTTGTTATGAAAACAAAGTATTTTTGCTAAGATGAGGGATCATCTGCTGAGTTTGGAGTAATGCTGTGACACTAACTTTTACAAATCTTCGCGTGCTGGAAAATTGCCATGTATCAAGAAATTTGCTGGGTAAATATTCTTCTATTTTCGTCCACATAAATAAAAAAGCCAAGTGTTTCTTGCATGAAAATCAACAAGAGTAAATATAGATGATCTTTCACAGACATTAACTTGCAGGCTGTGATCAAAATTTCAACAAGCAGTTCACGCCAGATTTAAAAGTAAGTAAATAAAACTGTAGAAAAGTGTAATAGGTACATTTGTCTCATTAAACTGATTCGAAAATTAAATGTGCTATAGATGATATGAAATTAGCACAATAAATAAATTGAATGAAACTGCCACTATTTTATTTAATTTGCATTTATTGATTTTTATGGTACAATTTATACCTCTGCTGAAATGCAACCTTAACTAATGAATTCAATTATTTAAAAAGGTGCGGCATTCCACTAACTTCTGCTTCCACAAATTGGTCCCTGAGCCAAAACAAATGTCCATCTCTGATGTATAACATAAAGAATGTAGTAAAAAATCTTGAGAAAGAAGGAAGTCTTCCTCCTTTTATACAATTTCAAAATTCCCTCCCTCACTCACTAGATTACATGTTTTAATTCTCAAAGCGTACAGATTCCTGAATCAGTTTTTCTTTTCTTTCTTTCTTTTTAAATCTAATTACATATAAACCATAATTCATGTAACTACATGCAAAATCTCAGATCATGCATTTTAACTTACATACTGACTGAGTGGTTAACACTTTAACTTGCTTCTAAAAATTCTGTGCCAAGAAAAATCGTACAATGAATTTGTGTTACAGTGTTGATAATAAAAATACAGTTTGGAGAAAGATAAAAAATTTTTGCTTTTTATACAAACCTTATTATATTAGTTGCAGATCTGTAATTACCCTCTTCAGAAATTTGAGGAACAGAAATCTTGTTATCTCCTTCAGAATTCACCAAATTATTGTTATTATTAGAACCCCATGACAAGTCCTTTTCTGACTGAGGTGATGCAGCATACTGGACAGAAAAATCATTCAAATTGTGTGGTTGGTAAGGAGGTTGACTATTTGGTGGTGTTGGTATAGATGGAACTGCAGAATTTACAGAATGATTAATACATTGAATTCTTTGATTAACTTTTAGTCTTGAACACTACAATTATAACATAAATTAATTATAATATATATTACAATCCTAAACAAATAATACATTACACTTGGGCATTAAGCATTATGCATATAAGGGAAACGAAAAGATTTTTTTCTGTACACATAAAAATTTCATCCCCACTCTGTAATTTACGTATGAACTGAGCTTATTTCAATATTCTAGGGCAGTAAACTCATTAGTCAACAGAGCCAATTATCAACAGTTCAACAACTGAAATCTTTTTTGAGAGCAACTTTTGTTAAACTTAAATTACATAGATAGGTAAATTGTTATTCACTTAATTAGGTTATTCTTACGCTGGCTTTTATTAAGAATGCCCTCAATCTAATCAACTTTTATTTTCTGAGGTCGAAATTCTTCCAACTCTCCCATCCACATTTGTCTTGTATACTCGTTTCATGCATTTTCTTTCATTCATCCTCTCTATATGTCCAAACCATCTTAACATACCTTTCTTAATTCTCAAGACTACACCTTTTTTCATTTCGCAACACTCCCTAAAATTAACTAAATACTTCAATTTCCTTTTTAAGTCCTAGTTAAACTATATAAGTATGTCAAATAAAACTTGACATTACACTTAACGTGATACCTATTTATAGATAAAATAAAATTGTAAGGTATAACAAAAACTTAAATCATGATAATGATGAACAAACACTAAATGGCCTTGCATCTCCTTGGAAAGTTTGCACAACTCAGGTTCGTATGTTGTTGTTTTTAATTTTAAGCATGATTCCAAGCTCTCATCAATAAGACGACTTCTCAATTTACTCTTGATAAGGTTCATGCTTGAAAATGATTGTTAGCATGAATATGTAGACCCGAATAAGGAAAGAACAGCAAACACTAGTTTTTTCATCTGATTGTATGAATAAAGAATACCATGCATCTATGTGTTTAAAAATCAATATATCTTTCTTCTTCAGGTCTTTCAAAGCAGGTCCCTTGTGCTGTGAAGTAAGCTCACATTTGATTTTCTCCAATGTTCTATATCAGCACTAAGATATTCAAATTTCGAACTCCATAATTCTTTGTTTTTTAAATCCAGCAATTGGATTTCAAAGTTGCCAATGTCAATATTAAAGGAAGAAAAATTTAATTCTGTTACAGTAGTATTATGAGGTTTTTTTTTAACAAAGGTTAATGTCACTTTGTTGCTTCTGAATTCTACTATCATTCTTGAGATTTAAAATAGAACTTTAAATAAAAATAGAAAATTAGCATATTTATTTGGAAAGAAACAAAAGCAAATTGGAATTAATTATTAAAAACTGAAACTATCATCAGCACTATTTAACGTACTATTAAAAAGATATTTTTTCTTGCTATTGCTTGCAATAATCTATTTTGTTATTAAATTATTCAATTACTTCGCATTTTATACAGAAATAGTAAAACATTTATTTTCAAATAAATTAAACTAATTACTAAATTTATCCTGTCAGTGACTCCATTGGTGCATTATTCATTTTCCCCAACTTCTGTTCCCTCCACAAAGTTCTAGAAAAAATCTAACTCTGCTGTGTATCATTCCTTAAAAAAATACTTGCTGAATTTACAGAAAGCTATGGAAATAATTTTTTATGAAATTTAAATTTGAAACTTACATATTCTGCAGTTAATTATTATATCTGTATTAAAGTTGCAAGCCTAAAACTACATGTAAATTAAGAGATGGAAACTTACTATGATACGCAGGAGTACTTGGCCCTGATGAGAAATACTGGGGAACTGAGGAATAATCACATTCTTGATAATTCTGATCCTGAAAAATTAGGAATGGTAATAAATAGGAGTTTAAAAAAAAAAAAAATACACAGATGATTTTTAAAAAGTAAAAGTACTTTATTTTCCTCTGAACATTCTCCATTTTGAATGCTACCATTTGGACTTAGTTTACTGTCAAACTCAACTCGTTTCTTTAGCGTTGAGTTCCAGTGGTTTTTAATGGCGTTATCTGTCCTAGAACAAAGAATACATTTGGAATAAAAATACTGAAATTAACATCAGTACAAAACAAAGATATCTAACATTGATACTGGACAAAGCACTTTAAAATTACACACTAAAAGGCTAAAAATAACAGAAATTTTACATGAAAATATGCAAATATATAATTATTAATAGAACGAATCCATGGTTTTTGTCAGGGTGGGAGCTGAGGTCACAAAAATTTAGCATCATCTCCAAATTTTACCGCAGTGAACAATGGTGTTTTCTTAATCTATTATCAAAAATTCATATATCACGTGCTCAAGCAAACTGGGAGGGGGAGTGATATTTTAAAGACCTGACAATGAAGATATAGATATAGAAAATAGTACCAAATTTTATTTATTATTAAATGTTACAGTTACATTAAACTGAACATTGATGTTAACCCAGTCGGGACAGGCGTGTTATCTGCATCTCCAGCAAACATTATCTCACAGCTGGGTGTGTCATACATAAATGGCCATTTAATTCACTTATAACACATATGACTTTTGATATAGAACATATATTAGTTTCTTCGTTGCCTCTAAATGTAGCTGTATGTCCATTATGGTGAAATTTATCTAAAGTATGTACATCTTCATTCCTATGCAATGTTTTTAGCCCAAACGGAGTTAGCACAGAACGGTTATTAGTTTCGTTTTGGCATTTTGCGTCGATTCACTTTTAAAACAGTTGCCGCCAAATATTACAGCCCTGTATTATATTTAAAGAAATTAAATAATGAAGAATCTGCATAAATGTATGTATGTTTCTTGCATAGTGATAAAACAATGGTACCTAGAGCCATCAAATTTTGGAATAATGTAATCTTCCACTGAATATGGGCATCTGGAAGCCTTAATTTAGAATTTGTTTTATTAACAGTTTCATATTTTGTAACACTTTAATGAATTCTTTATTAACAAATTCAACGATTTCAAAGTGAGGAATGGCAACTGTATTTTTTTCCCCCAGCACACAAGACTATGTATTGGAAATTCTAAAGATATGACCATTTTAAAATTATTATTTTGTGATATTGGTCTTGAATTGAATTTTATGGCCGAAGTGCAAAGAACATGATATTTAATAAATAAAGGTAACCCATAAAATGTTAAAAAAACTGTACTTTTGGGCATAATGTAAAATCTGAAAGTTTTCTGATTTTCTTTTCTTTTGTATTTTACATTTACCAAATTTTTTATTTCTCTCATTTTGTTTTGAAATGAAAGTGAGACTGGTGGATGTTGAGCAATGTATTGCGTCTTTAACTGCCTTAGGTGATATAAACAAATGCACGTGTTATCGGTGCTCTGGAAATGCTTTTTGGATTCAGATATAGCAGGTTAAATTTTCTATTTTTTTAGAGGTTTTATATATTGCTCATAGATTTTTTTGTCTAACATTAAGACTGATATTTTGTATGGTTTAGTGAAGTATTTTTACACCTACTTGATAAAACAAAAACAGTACTTAACAGAGGAGGCTATATGAATGATCAATGAGTCTTTTTCTCACACTGATAATATTTTTGTAGAATTTCAAAGTGGTGGTTATAGCGATTCTGTTGCAGCCATATTTATTTGTTTGAGGTAAGACTGATTTGTTACTTGAGGTAAGCCAAAAATTTTATATGCTGTTTTTTTATGAAAGAGATTTTTAATAATTATTATTTTTATTAATTTGTTGGATCAAATAAAAGCCTTTCACCCAGAAACTTGGCAGCAGCAAGTCCAAAAACAGATCAACCTCATTTCAGACATCATGTGCAAAATGAAAAATAGCACCAGCAAGATGTAATTGCAGGTGTGAAAAAAGGTTGAAATCCGAAGGAGTGATGACAAGGCTATATGGTGGGTGTGGCAAAAGATACTATGTGAGTTGTACAGAGTCCAGCCAGTGAATGCAGACTCATGCGGTCTTGCATTATCTTGACGGAACATTACATTTCTGAGGTGGAACTCAGTTGGACGTTTTTCATTGACAGCAGCATCAACATGGACTAGCCTCTTGCCGTGCCCCTTACTGTCGAGGGTTTTAACCTTTTTCCAGATACACTTTGTGGATAATACTATGGCCATCCCACCAGATAAAAAAAAGTATGATCTTTTTGTTAGTCAAATTGTGCTTTGCAACCCTGCCGATGGGTTTATTGGGCGCAAACCAACCCTCTTTTTCGCCTGTGTTGTTGAAGTAAATCCACCTTTCATCACAAGTAATGATCTGGTTCAGAATTTTGTCCTTGTGTTGATATTTGAGTAGTGCAGGCCTGAACACGTCTGTCTTTATCTGCTTGAGTAAGCTCGTGCCTCACCCAGTGGTTGAGCTTGTACATCAAGTTTATGCAATGTATAGCACAACTAATGGATACAGCACTAATGTCTAACTCCTTAGCAAGCTCTCGAGTGTTTGCATACTGATCCTCTTCCACAAGTTCTCGCAAGTGGACCTCATCAACATCAATATGCTGGCCACAGTCCTCTGCTTCTTGAATGTTATAGTCCTCGTTTTTGAACTTTTTGGTACCACCTTCACAGTGTCATATGATACAACATTAGTGTCTAAAGCTGTACACTTGATTTGGTGACATTTCGTAGCTGACTTTTTGCAACAGAACTGGAAGTAAATGATGGTACTAATCTGATAGCATGATAGTTCCATCTCACACACCTTAATGATAATGATATTTTTTTACAAATCTTATAACACAATGTTCTAAAGCAAGTCTCTTTCTCAAATGCCAAAAATCGCTTGACAAAATATGATTAAACCCACCAACACAAACTGTTTGCACAGAGGATATTTGCAGAGTTAGGAAACTTTCGTTAAAACGCAATATTTCGTTTTGGATCAAGAAACTTGAAATATAGAGCATTTTTCTTTGTAGTTCATAGACGATTTTTCAGGGTTTCAAACTGAATGGTAAATCTAAGATAGCCATGTATTTTCCTTCATTTTTAGAGTTTAAATTGTTTACACTAATTGGCCCCTTATCCCTATGCCCACATAAAGTTAAACCTTGTGTTTTGTGTACAACTTTGATGCTTTTGACTTGTAATTTAATGCAGGGGCACTTTGTAGGGTTTATTCTTGGTTTATAATGCTGAGGAAAATTACAGATGTTTTGGTTGAAATTCTAATTTAAGGTTTTTGCAGAGGTTAGTAAAGTGTGCACACACTGCTGTGCTTAAGCTTTCCACTTCATTTCTTATGCAAACTTTAATAAGAACAGACACATTGTCAACATAAGAAACCAAGCTGGTATGTTCTGCTCAATTAGCTTCAAGTACAGAATTGAATGTTCAGGTTTCGGAGAATAGGAACCGCGCAAGAACCTCGAGTTTTTTTTTTTTTTTCTGGGTTTTAGTAGTTTAGTGCTGTTGTTGTGTGGTATTATTAGAGTGATTCATTAGATAGCTTGTGAAAATTTTGATGAGGTTGGCTGGACATTGTGCAGTGTTGAATGCTTGTCTGATAGCTGACCACCATACAGTATCAAAAATGCTTCAAAGGGTAAATCACAGCAAGGTACAATATGCAAACACCTAGAATTTCAGTGACAGTGCATGCACAGCTGAACAATTTTCTCGATACCATTCTTCTATTAGTCATTTAAACGGAAGGCTATAATGAAACATTAAAAGCAATGAAATGAATTATTTAAAAACAGTAACTGTTTTATGAAAAGTTGCTATTGCCTCATTAAAGGGCTCAATACAAGCAAGTTATGTCATTTGAATACGGCAAATGATCTGCTTAACAAAAAGAGAATACTTCTTAATGAAATCATAGCTCACATGGGACATAATGTCTCATCAGATGCAAGTGTAGAACTATTAGGTCAAGAGAGCTGGACAAGTAGCAACCCGGCAGTGGACTACAAAATTTTAAGTCAGCATGAGATAAGAGACACCTCACCTGCATGACAGTGAAAGATCATGTAATTTCAGACCAACATTTAGTCCTATGTTGGAGCACTGCTACAGATAAGCCACCGTCATCTTCAACAGCTCATCAACCTCTGCAGCACAGTAGATTATGCATATGCATTCCTTTGAGCAAGATTAATTTGAAGCAAACACCTGCAGCCACAGTGTGTTTATCAACAGAGCCCTTGGCAAGCTGATTGCCATCAGATTGTCTTTACCAACAAATCCTGCTTCACTGTAGAGTACAACAATGGTCAAGTACATGTTA
Source organism: Stegodyphus mimosarum (assembly GCA_000611955.2). NCBI lineage: Eukaryota > Metazoa > Arthropoda > Arachnida > Araneae > Eresidae > Stegodyphus > Stegodyphus mimosarum. Next base: position 453,810 of record KK118281.1, on the reverse strand, counting down.
GACACTCTAGGGGTTTATACCACCTTGTGGAATACATTACCAAGTGTCATGCTGTATGATCACCAGGCATGATGGTCTGGAGCATCATTGGGTAAAATCGTCAATCTCATCTGCTAATAACTGAAGATACTCACATTAGCAACTGTTACATCAGGGAATTCGCAGAGCTTGAGGTCATACTTTTTATTCAATATATTTCTAAAGGTATATTTCTGAAGGCAATGCCCATCCTCATGTTGCTAGTGAAATTCAAAACTTCTTCACAGATGCTAGGTAGTATTTCTTCCTTGGCCTCCATTCACCAACAATGTTGTTTATTGAACATATGCATGAATTTTATGGGCTGCTTGGCATGTACCACGAAATCCGTGGGATTTCGTGGGTGGCAACTTGTTTGTGAAACTCATTTTGCAGCCAATATGGATTAACCCTGGGATCTGCCTGATTTGATTAGAACAAATATGAGCTCTTACTGCAGCACATGACAACTTGAAAAAATGCTGATCTTTGAGAACGCTTTGACATTGCTTTGCAAATGCCTTTTTTTCCTCACTGCTAATAGCACGCAGAATGAATTTAATAAACATTTATGATTCCTTCCTGGTACTGCAATTTTCCCAAGCAGATATATATTTGTTTTCCATCAAAGAAGCTATTGAAATAATCTAGGTATTAAAAACACAGATAAAAAGTTGTTTTACCTTCCTGGAAGATGTTTTGCAATCTTAGCCCACTGGTTCCCCCATTTCTTATGACATTCAATAATGATCTTTTCTTCCTCAAGTGTCCATGCTGTTTTCTTTATATCTGGATTCAAATGATTATGCCACCTAATAATTTAAAAATAAATGTTAGAGCTATAAAATAAATACAAATATTTCTAAAATGCAGCACTAAGACACACAACTAGGGATTACCTTTCTCGACACTGCTTCCCAATTCTACCCTTTAATTGCTTTGCTATTAATGTCCATTTCTGTGGGCCATATTTTTTTACCAGTTCCACTACTCTTTGATCCTCCTGTAATAAAAAAAGGATAGAGAATTTCTAATATGGATTTGAGGACATGACAAACCCTAAATTTTTGCACCAAAATGTAAAGAAATATACATACATCTTTAGTCCAAGGACCTTTGACAAGATTGGGATTTACAACCTTTTGCCATCTTTGTTGGCACTGTACATCAGAACGATTAGGTAAAAAACTAGCTATTAGTGACCAATCATTCGTGTAAAGTTCTACAAGGTTTTTTAACCTTTCATCCTAAATAGCGATAGAAAAAATTAACTAAAAATTTTAAAATGATAGCATAATCAAGAAAAGCAAGGAAATACTTAAATTCACATATGTACCTCTTCTTTGGTCCAACGAGCCTTTGTCAGTGGTTTAGATTTAGGCAGCTTTTGCATTTCTGTTGAAATACTGTCTACAGAACTGTTTGATTCATCTCCTTTACAAATGCTTGAATAACTGAAATGAATAAAAGGAAAATAATAAGGCCTTTTTAAACAAAAATAAGTAAAAGCAAATTAATGTCATAAGAAAAAATAAAACATGCATTAAAACAGCACTGTAAAATATAACTGCTTAAGAAAGAATTTGGCTAACATAAATATTTAATTGAGTAGTTCTAATAAATGATAACCAAGTCATCAAATATATATATATATATATATAACAGACAACAAATATAAATATATAATATTATGCAGTAGATCTGAGGTTTCTGTTTACCAAACAGCAATCAGTTTAAAGAAATCATCGGAAAAAATGTAGTAATATTGAACAGAGTACAATGAAAATCAGTAGTATTTGCAAATTTTACCAATAATATTGGCTTTCCTTATTAGTGATGTGTCCTTTAAAGATTTACCTATTATGCATTACAGTAAAAAATGTAGTTTACATGTATTAAAGATAAAATATACAGCAAGTGACAATGAATAAAAGAATAAATATAAATTAATAAAGAATAAAGAATAAATATAATTAATAAAGTTTCAAAGAGTAAAAGATGACATTTTGAAATGGTTAAATGCACAAAACACTGAGCCAAGTTTTCAAGTGAGAAACAACATTGGCAGTGTAGATCCGGAGAACAATAATAATTACAGTAATGCTAAGAATAACATGAAGTAGAAACAGACACTAGGATAATAAGCCATGCTGAAATCTTGGTTTATTTTGAGGCCGAAGTATTTTTATGTTGGGTTTAAGGGAAAATGAGTTGTATATATGTTAACTCCCATGAATTTTCTTGGGATTTAAACCCAGAGTTGAACTACATGAGCAGGTACCAGTTGTTAGCAGTTTTCTCCTTGCCTGTTATCAAGCACTGAAGCTTTGAGTAAAACATGCTTTGATGCCTCTCCTTCTGTCAATCAAAACCCAACTAAAAAAATATCTATTTTAGCATATAGTTAAGTTTTTAATTTTAGATTATATAAGGTAGTTACAGCAGTCCCATTACCTCCTATAACTGAAGCTCTACTCATTAGATACAAAGGGAAACAGTGATTTAAGTATAATTTAGTGGGCAGCTAATTGAAAACTATATCTAGACAAAACAAAACAAGAAAGGTAATAATCATAACATGGAACTTCGGTTTTACTTCACTATTATCTTCCATGTTTTGGTTACAGCTGATAAAGTTAGATTAACACACGAAAACAATGTTAGACTAATGTAAAATACTTCTAAAAATCTCATTTGATTTTTAAATGCAAATTTTATTTTTAAGAGTTCTTCATTAAACTCTGATATATAACAATTACTGCCAAAGAAGCCTACATTAAAATAGATTACTTTTTTTTAATATATTGTTGGAAAGTAGTAACATTCATCCATATATTTTATATATATATATATCAATTTTATTAATATTTCAGAATTGCTTATAATATTGCATAAGATTAAATTAAATATTTCATCAAAATTTATCATTTTTGTTCACAGATAGCCAAATGTTACATTCAGATGTTAATACTAAGTTTACAGTTACATCAATTTTCTGTATTACACTAACTTCAGGAATATAAAATTATATAAATTACTACTTGATTAATCAGTGTACTTTTACTGTGGCTTTATTATTATTATTATTATTCATAGAGAGAAAATGGAACATTTTCAAACCATTGCATATTTTGACTATGAAAAGTGAAACGCCTCTTAAAATAAGTATGCATATCATATTTCGGCATTAAAATGTAATATAAAATTTGGTATTAGTTCCTCATTTTTTGGTGTAAAAAATATGACTTTCAGTGGAAAAGTTAACAAACAATAATGCATTTTAAAAATTCTACAAGCTTCAGTTACTTAATAATAAAAAATATAAAGAAGAACATGCTAGCATAGATATATATAGCAGCTAATCCATGAATTAATTTCACTTGATTAAATATCAAGATTGTTCAAAATAAAAATATACTTTTTCATAAAAATGTTGTTTAATTACTTCAATATAAAATAAACAGAGGGAAATGCTAAGTGAAATTTATAACATAACATTCAAAAACAGCATAAGCAGTTAAATATATAATTAGTAGAATGAACGAATTTCCAACAAGAATGAATTTCAAATAATTTTATGGAATATTTGAACCAATAAAAGAATTATAAAATTCAAATATTGCACAAAAATTATTTGTTAAGATTATGCAGAAAGCGAACACATAATGTGTCTCAAATCATTTGGTTTCGCTTCATAAATCTCATTTGATTGTTTAGAAAATTAAAATCAAAACAGGGATATAATAACATTAAATGAAGCTTCCACATCAGGAAATATACCGCAATTTATAATATATACGTATTTCGCAAATAAAAAATTCAAAACTTAAATTGTTCAATTATTGAACAGAACATGAAAAATAAGCGAAATCCAGAAACTTACCTCATGTTACCAAAGCATTATAGACCCGGAATAAAGTACTCAGCATACATAACCTACTTTGTTTGCAGGAACTTCCCGTTAAAGCCTCCATAGAATAAGAGATTTTGCACATTATGTGTCAACAATATTGATACATTTTTCATTTAACACAAATTCCGTAGATATAACTCATTAACAATCACGTATTTAATAATACAAATAAAATAATTAAAGATTAAGGACTAGTTTCTAGGGAGAGTAATATGCACCAGGGTTGCACCGAACAGATGGCGATTACCGCTGGCGATAGCAGATTTGAAAGAAGCGCCAATTTGAGACTGACTAATCAGCTGGCTCAGGACGGAGCGCTTTAGCACAAATCGAACAGCAAGAGCACAATCAAATATCAGAAATGTCACTACTCTAATATATGAAATTACATGTCAGTTCCAGGAGCTATAGGCATAGTGAATAACTTTTAATTATTTAAACATTTACAAATAAAGAAAATGTTAAGTAAAATAAAGCACTAATCTGAATTCTTTAACATCGCTGTCTTTGCGATAAGTAGCTTTAGAGAAAAGTAAATTCGCATGAAAATAAAAATAAATTCTAAACCTACATTATACTATTTATAAAATAAATTTAATAAATAAAAATTACAGCATAAGACAAATAAATAGCCAAATATTGAGATCCTGACAACACTTGGCAACCCATACGGCAACAATACCCAATAACACCTGGCAAATTTTAGGACTGTAGTCGAGGAGAATAGAGGTCACGTGTGCGTATGATGAGGCCGCAGTCCTCTATCGCGGCGGGTTATTTTTTATGTTAACTTCTCCAATTTTTAATGCTATTCCTTCGCGTTACTGGGGTATTTGGAAGGATTAAAATTAACCAGGTTTGAGTACAGATTTGTTTGAAGCATGAAACTTATAACTGCTTAATTTATCAGCTCTTTTCAAATTATTCCGCAAAACTTCAATTACAATTTAAAGGAAAAATAACTGAAAAAAATCTTCAGCTTCACTGAATTAAGATTCAGAATTTAGTACTTTTATAATCCTATGGTAATTCAGAAATTACGTATAAGACATAAATAAACAAAAGTGTGTGACAAAGCGATAAGCACTCAAAATGTTGCAAACATTTAGAGTGAATTTTGGAAAAGAATTATTTTCTTTTGAACTCTTGTTTCCACAAAACATATACGTAATTTTGTTCTAGAGAAAGGAATTTGACTAAGTATGGTAAAATATTCCATGGCTGCATGCCTATGTAGAACACCTTCGCAGCGAACAGTTTTAGGGAAACTGATTAACATTCAAGTAACTCGGGGAAAATTATAGAGAATGCTGAGGATCTCGTATTTTCATTTCTTCTATCTGTCTCTCCAGAACCACCTTAATAGTAATCAAAGACGAAGTTTGCGAACGATTTGAACAGACCACGTATACAAGATAAGTATCCAAAAAAAAAATCCGAAGGGGCGTTTATTTAACATTTTGCGTGTTACCTTTATTTATTAAATACCATGTTCTTCGCACTTAACCCACAAAATTCAGCTCAACAGCAATATCGCAAAATAATTTTAAATTGAGCATATCTTTAGAAATTTCGGTACACACTCTCACGCGCTGGAGATAAAAATGTTTTTCTGTACAACGTTGGTATTGCTGGCTTTGAAATCTTTGAGTTTGTTAATGAAAAATTCGTTAAAATTTTAGAGAATATTGTTATGAATTTAACATTTATTTGGCTATTTATTTAGAATTGTAATTAAAATTCCTTTTTATTTTCCCGTGCAACGCAGACGCTTTTTGAAAAGAAAGCTACGTCCAAATAAATAAATAAAATAAGCAGTAAATTGAAAAGTGAAACGCAAAATACCAAAACGAAAGTAATAGTCCTTCGAGATTCAAATCCCTTTGGACTAAAAAAACCCTTTTAATTGAACGGAAATCAGGGGCCAATGATGTATAATCAAATGCCTTTGCAATAATAATAATAAAACAGAAATCATTTACCCAAAATTAGGCTATAATCAGAAAACTTCCAGAACTTCAGTTAATTTTTAGTTTTAAAATAAAAATATGATAGAAGCAAAAATATTTATATTTAAGATTTTAAATCTTCTCTTCTTAGAAAGCATGTATGCATTATTCGGGGGAAAAAACCACGAATTTCTGTCACATTTATCGTGGGGATATTATACTGGCTTTTATCAAGTTGATATGCATATATTAACAGTCTTCTCTAAAAAAGCAGAGCACAGATTTTTCACATCCAAAACAAACATGCAGGAAAACTAGCCTTAACACAAATTTGATATGCGCAATTCGATTGAATTAAATGATACTGTTCTTACGTAAATGACTGGTTGGTTTATTTGATTAAGGCAAAGCCCCCGAAGGCTATCTGCCTAAAGGGAGGGATGCTTTCGTGCAAGACTTTCGAAAGCAAACTGCCCGTATACACGTTACACATGGGGAAAATGCCCATGCAGTCAGCTCATTCGCAAGATTCGAACCTCTGACCGAACTACCAGTGTTCAGCGAGCTTACCGCTCGGCTGCTGACGGGCACTCACGCAAATTGATTAATCACTTGCTCTTTTTTTTTTTCCCCTGCTAATCTCCAAACGATAGATTTGTTTTAAATTCAGTAACACTGTTTAATTTGCTTAAAACAGTAAAGATATATTCTTCAGACTTCGACATTAGTAACAATATTTTAATAAACAATTAAAATGCTGTTCATTTTGAAAAACAATATAATTTTAGGAATTAATACATTTTTAAGATTTATTAAAATGTAGCATCATACTTAAATAATATATTTCCCTTTTTCGCAGGGCTCACCAGCGGCTGAAGTGGAAAAGCAGCTGAATGCTAGTAGTTTGACCCCGGTCAAAATCCCGGGAAACAGCCTAGCCACATCAGCGTTTTCCCCATGTGTAACGTAGGTAAGAGCCAGTTTCTTTCAGAAGATCCTGTTTCCTCAGCTAGCCCTCGTGTCTAGAGATAGTCCTCGTGTCTTTGCCATAATCAAATTAAATCTAACTAACTCCTTTTTGCAGTATTCAATAAAAGATTAACTAATTACGCATACGATCTCTTTCCGTTCTCTCGCATAGATACTCTGATCTAGTTTCAAATTCGAAAACTGACAAAGATTAGAAAAACGACTGTGCGAATTTCTTTTCACACTATGCAAGCTAAAGAAACTTTATCTGATGCTGGATTCTGGCACAGAACGAAGCTCTGTAGTCTGGATTAATTTTCAATAAAGTAAGCTACTGACAGATTTAAAAAACTGCACAATAAGATGGAAAAGTCAAACACTATTTAAACATCTTAGCTGCCCCCACCAACAGTCAAATGTTTCCACGAGAAAAATGGATTAAAAAAATTTTTTTTGCGAACTTTATCGAATTTACATGCTAATTGATGGATGAATAATAATTATGCCTTCTACTATTTACTTCATTCATTCTGCTTGTTTTGACTCGGGTCGATTATAACAAAGCGTGTAAGCCCATGGTCTATTGCATTCACTTACTGCGAATGCTTCCACTCACAGTGCAATAATTGTTAAATTAATTAATCGTGTTTTTCTGTAAATCTCTGTAAGCGTCCATTACATTGATATCCATTCTTAAACATCAAAAATACATCTTGCTATTAGTATGTTGCAAACAACTAAAGCAGTGAGTTAAAATAATACGCTGAATAACGATTACTAGAAGAATTAAAGCAACAACAATAAACGCAAGATTCATTTCGAAGATTTAAACATAAAACTTCAGCCGTAGAAGTGCAAAGACTGCAGCTGAAGGAGGTGCTATATTTAAAATTTCGAAACCAGTTCCGCAAATTTAAGAATAATACCTGCTTCTTGCTGCTTTAACTCCTCGAATAACTAAAGTAGAGATTCTCACTCTTTTGCCCCACGCACCTCTTTCACCATTACTAGACGATCATTCTGCCCCCTTTACCTATACCCTTATTTAGATTAGTTTTTTAATGTGTTTTATGAATTAAATTAAAATAAGTATAGAAAATGTTGATAAATACCGAAATATGAATAAAAGTAGTTTTTTATATTCATAAACTAAAAATAAAGAACATTAAAGGCTAATTGCATTCCTCCCTCCAGAAGAGAATTCCCCATGGTTGAGAGCACCTGAACTAAACAGACTAATTCTGAAATTGAACAAAATAATTCAGTTGTCTCCACATATCTTAATTTCTGAAACCAAAAGGTTAATATTTAACGACCAAATGCAACGAAATTTAAAGGAGAATGGAATACGTCCAAAACGCAATAGCTTTTCGTTAGAAAGCAACTCAAGGTGTATCGGCAGGTGATTATTCCGATCCACGCAAAAAAGGACAATTACGAATATCTGTTTCACTCTCCCCACAGTGCAGGATGTACACTTAGAAAATAGCAGTAGATAGCTTTTCATGAACATCTGCTTTGGTAACTTTTGTGTTCCCCTCTCTCCAAGTTTAGAAAAATTCGTTAGTCTGAAGATACATATATTTGAATTTTGATGATAATGCTATTAAATGTAGAATTTTATGAAATTATAATATTAAATGTTGCAGAAAGCATAGTTGAATATCAAGCCTATTTCAACTGAACAGCAAAGAAGCAGAAGAAAAATCATTTCTCAGCAACTGTACGTGACGAATTCTTAAAACAATATTTTTACCATCAGGAAATGAAGTGTAATGAATAAATACATATACGTTTTAAATATTACTTAAAATTACAATCCCACACACTTAAAAAGATTCCACAGTACAAACTTTTCAAATCGCTAGCAAATTATAAAAGACTTCGCGGGAAAATTTTAATTACAGTTGAATTTCCATAAACCGAAATTGAAGACAGGGGGAA
>KK118281.1:424829-443204 GCA_000611955.2 Stegodyphus mimosarum | reverse complement strand
AAAAAAAAAAATAATAATAACATGCATACATTTATGCAGATTTTTCATTTTTTAAACTTTAATGCACAGCGATAACATTTAGTGGCAACAATTTGAAAAGTGAATCGGGCATTCAGAGTGAATCAACGCAAAATCGCAAAACGAAAGTAATAGTCCTTCGGGACTAAATCCCTTTGGACTAAAAAGAAAATCTGAAAGGTTTCAGATTTTAAACTACGTCCAAAGGTACTTCTTTTTAACATTTTGTGTGATTCCTTTATTTATTAAATATCATGTTGTTTGCGCTTAAACCATAAAATTCAGTTCAACAGCAATATCGCAAAATAATTTTAAACTGAGCATATCTTTAGAATTTCCTATACACAGTCTTACGCGCTGGAGATAAAAGTGTTTTTTCTGTACAAGGTTGCCATTATTCGCTTTGTAATCCTTCAGTTTCTTAATCAGAAATGCGTTAGTTTTACAAAATATGAAATCGATAATAAAACAAATTCCAAATTTGGGCTTCCAGAGGCCCATATTCGCAGCAGGATTACGTCATTCAAAATTCGATGGCTCTATGTACCGTCGTTTTATCACAATGCGAGAAACATACATGTATTTATGCACATTCTTCATTATTTAATTTCTTTAAATATAATAATACAGAGCTGCAATATTTAGTGGCAACAGTTTGAAAAGGGAACCGACATTTAATGTTTTTGACGCAAAATCGCAAAACGAAAACAATTGTCCTTCAGGGACAAAGCCCCTTTGGACTAAAAAACTGAAAGTTTTCAATTTTTACATTACGCCAAAGGGGAGTTTTTTTTAACGTTTTGTGTGTTACCTTTATTTATTAAATAACATGTTCTTCGCACCTAAATCACAAAATTCAGTTCAAGAGAAATATGGCAAAATAATTTTAAATTGAGCATATCTTTAGGATTTCCGATACACTGTCTCACGCGCTGGAGATAAAAATGGTTTTTCTGTATAACGTTGCCACTGCTCGCTTTGAAATCCTTGAGTTTGTTAATAAAAATTCGTTAAAAGTTTTACAAAATATGAAATCAATAATAAAGCAAATTCCAAATTTGGGCTTCCATATGCCCATATTCGCAGCAGGATTACGTCATTCAAAATTCGATGGCTCTACGTACCGTCGTTTTATCGCAAATACTAGAAACATGCATACATTTATGCGCACTTTTCATTATTTAATTTCTTTAAATATAATACAGGGCTGCAATATTTGGTGGCAACAGTTTAAAAAGTGAACTGACATTCAATGTTTCCGAAGTAAAATGCCGAAACGAAAACAATAGTCTTTTAGGGAAAAAGCCGCATCTGGAAAAAAAAAAAAAAAAACCTTAAAGCTTTTAGACCTTAAACTACGTCCAAAGGGGCGTTTTCTTAACATTTTGTGTGTTACCTTTATTAACTATCATGTTCTTCCCACTTAAACCATAAAATTCAGTTAAAGAACAATGTCGCAAAATAATTTTAAACTGAGCATATCTTTAGAATTTCTTATGCACAGTCTCACGTGCTGGAGACAAAAATGTTTTTTCTGTACAACAATAGAAAAAAAAAAAAAAATTGCCACTACTCGCTTTGAAATCCCCGAACTCGTTAAAGTTTTACAAAATATGAAATCGATAATAAAACAAATTTCAAATTTGGACTTCTAGAGACCCATATTCGCAGCAGGATTACATCATTCAGAATTCGATGGCTCTAGGTACCGTCGTCCTATCACAATGCGAGAAACATACATACATTTATGCACATTCTTTATTATTTAATTTCTTTAAACATAATACACGGCTGCAATATTTGGTAGCAAGAGTTTGAAAAGTGAATCGACATTTAATGTTTCCCATGCAAAATCGCAAAACGACAACAATAGTCCTTCAGAGACAAAGATCCTTTGGGCTAAAATAAATAAATTCGGACAAAAATCCGTAATTATCTTGGCGATCTTGTGTGTGAATCTGTATTCGTAATAGTATAAGAACTGGCTGCTTGGGGCTGTTCATTACTTTTTCTTTGTATAACTTTAGGAAGTTATAGAAAGGTTACCCTCGCAAAACGGCCAGTCGATAGCTATGGAGAAAAACCATTCATAAATGTTACATTCGGTTCCTTCAATTAAACGAGTTGTCTGCGTGGAATTTTAGTATTTTTTTCTTGTGAAATGTAATTATGTTGCCGTATGTTCCTAATGTACCAAAATAATTACATAAGTCCTAAACCGCCGAAATAATTACGGTTTTGTGTCTGGATTCCTGCAAACTCGATTTACAGTCGTTAATAAATCAGAGCAAAGAACTTAAAGCTGCCTATGAGAAAGACGCAGTCGTGAAGATTTTGCTTTACATTCAGCTATCCCATTAAGTAGCCTAGAATCGAACCCAAGATGAATTTGAGAAATTTCTCAGATTTAGCTACTTAGCCGCTGACAAACTGTGAGCATGCAGCTGAACTACATTGCTGGCCATCCAAAATGCAACACGAAGAAGGAGAAGAGAAATCACAGCCAAATTTTTTTCACAGATTACATATAGTATCGATGTTAATTGCTTTGAAATATAGTCTTCTTTCAGGCGAGAAAACTAGAAAATCAATAATGAGTGTTGCCCCCCACGTTCGTCAATAACCACTGCGGAATACTAATACACCAATAACACGCGCGGAATTGAGTGAAAGAGGCTTTGGATGTATTGCAGAGGAATGGCAGTCCACGCTGCCTCTCCCACGTAGTCAAAATTCATCTGGTGTACCCTCGGGTCCGGCATGTTCTCGAATCATTGACTAGTCATGTTCGATGGGCGATAGCTCTGAAGAATGGACAGGACAGAGTAACAATGCACTATGGTGGGCTAAAAAGAAAGCTTGAACAACGTGTGGTAGCGCATTGGCCTGTTCAAATGTGGCCGCAAGCAAGCCTTGAAGGTACGAAAGAAGAAGAGAGAAAACCTCAGAGATATAACATTGGCTGATAATGTATCGATAATGGATACTAAGGTGTTGAGGGACCAGTATGACGATTACAGATTGCATGCGATATAATGTGGTAGTGGATGTGGCAATGCGCTTTATCAGAACCAGGCGCACAGCATGCCTCTATGCACATGCACGCTATGCAGTGCGACGAGGAGGTTGCAATTGGTCCTGTCTATTAGTTGTTCCCTCCTGCATCCACCCATGCCATATTTGCACGTGCCTGGCTATGTCCGACACGATGATGAATTAATAAGCATGTACGCAACGATTCTGCTTCGGTCGAACTCTGAAGCGTGATCGAATGATGCTCAGGTTTTCCTACGAGACATACCGAAAGGGCGGGCACAAAATATCCCAGGAGAGAACAATTTACATTATTCCAAAATAGCAATCTTCCCTCACTTTATGTACGGAATGTAAGCCGCGCTGCTGTTGCCCATGATGTGAGCGTGCGGAAATCATAATCATTTGCATATTCCATCGCGGTATACACATAATGCAAATTTCATGGTGTTTGGATACTCCTTTCATGGTGTTGCATTTTGGATTACTCTTTCAGTCTCGACAAGCTTTTCAAGATTTCAGCTGCAGTCAAATCCCGCTATAGCAAGATCGGTTTATAACGAGCCCCTGGATACAACGAACGAATCTTTTAGTTCGAGCCAATTTCCTATATACTTAAAGCTATTAATATGCTGTACTGAGCATCGAAACGTATGAAAATCGGACACATTGAATATTATAGATATTTTCGAATGACACATTTTATAATTTTTTTCCAAAATTCCTGTAAAGTTTAAATGAAAAATCAGAAAACTTCAAAATTACCTGTCGGACTATTAGAACAGTGAAAAACACTTCTGCCTTACTGAAATCCACTAGTGGCAAAGATATAAAGTAGTTGAACAGGGATAGTTCGACCCGGGTTCAAATCTCTGCGTAATCCTAGGTGTAACTAATGTGTACTGTATTTTCCCATGTGTTCCCCATGTATGTACCACTATGTTTTCTCCATGTGTAACTAACGCGTACGTAAGTCAGTTTCCCTTAGAAACTCCTCCACGAAGGCATCCCTTCCCTAAGGCAGATAGCCCTCGAGGCTTTGCAGTAATCACATAAACCAAACCAAACAGGTTCAAATCCTGGCAAATGGGTTCTGCAAGAGATTTTTTAATGGTTTTTTTCGATGTGTAAGGTGGATACGAGCCAAATTCCCTTAAAAAGTCGTCTATAAAGGTATTTTCTCCCATAGGCAGATAGCCCTCGAGTTGCTTACTCGGTTAACCTAATCTTTCCCATTACAGTTCTTTTATTTCGCATCCTATCTTTTTTTTTTTTTCTATTCCAAAGGCTATGCGAGGCTGTTGTAATACCCGATTCTTATAAAACGAGAACATAGCACAATATGCATATTTATTAGGAGACTTATACTGTAAAAAGTACTGACCATTGTGTCAAAGAACTTGAAGGTGTTCTTTGGTTCCATTAAAGTTCTTTGAATGTCAGATCTCTGTTCAAGGTCGAAATTTTTGCTATTCAAGGAAAAGAAAGAAGTGAATAGATCTTCTTGAGCTTCAGGTTACACAAGAGATTCATCTACCACCCGGACGGTATAGTGGTTAGGGGAACGTACTGCGGTGCCGAAGAGTCCGAGTTCGAATCTCAGAGAAGGCATGGATGTTTGTAAATGTATACTGCCTGTGCGGCATGGGGGCACTCTAAATAAGCGGCGAGCTGAAAGTCCTCTCAAGAGGTTGGTGGTAGGGAAGAGGGGGTGAGAGATCCTCGAAGCAACCCCCCCCCTCGGGCTGCTCTCCATCAAAATTGGAGGAAAGTCGTCACCTGTATAGTGCTAGAGGCTCTTTCCAACGACAGGCGCAGTCTTGCTCTCCTTGCCACGATGAAGTTCGCGGACTTGTTCTGATACTACTGTCAGGCAAGAGAGATAAGCCACAACAAGAGATTCATTTTTTAGGAAATTGGAATATTTACTAATATATTCTGTTGTAGAAATTTAAATGTTTCACAAATTCTTTCTTCTGAACAAAGGTTTTTGCAATATTTAGATATTTGTCATATTGGCCTTTTGTTTTGCAGCCACACACGTCTTCAGGAAAATTAACGAGTTTTCACTGGACATTGGATAAAGAGCCGACATTATTTTCCTTTTCCAAGTAGTCTTTGACCTAATTCTTTTCACTCTGATTTAACGAAAATTTTTTGCGTCAAAAATTCCAAAACTTGCAAAGAATACATTTAAGATAAGGTGAACATTTTTCAAAAAATGGATATATGTAGTCAAGTCGATATTTGCGTGAATATAATTTATCTAATTCTGCGACTGGTATCATGTGGAAAATCAAGACTCGATAATTTCTACTCATAGTAAAAATTTGCATACAAGGAGAAAGCTGAGCAAGATCGAGCATTGAAGTAGTGAAGAAGTAGAAGAAATATTGGTGAACTATCCACCATTCACAGAAGCAGCAAACTGCTAATATCTGGACAAAATGCTTCAGTTAAAGCCCAATGAGTTTGCCAAACCCTTTCGACTGACTATTTTTTTGTGTTCAGATGGCTGATTGATTAGGTTAAAGAAGCGGAATAATATTCCTTCAGGAAAAATTGTCGAAGAATTGGCGAGTTTCAAAATTTTACGTCAAGAAATAAGAAAGGAGTATTTGAGTTTGAGATGATGTCCCTTTTTACTAAGTAGAAAAAGACATTTTCAACGCTGATGAAGCTAGATTGCTCTACAAGTCAATGCCAAACCAAACGTTAAAATGTAAGGATCAAAGATACAGTGATGAAAAATCGTCAAAAGTGTGAATCGCAGTTCTTATGTGCCAAAACGGATGGCAGTGAACGTCGTAGGCTTTTGGGAGACTATTAATTTTCAAAAGCTAGGATGCTTAAAAAGTGTAAAAATTCTTCCTATTTCCTATACAGTAAACAGAAAACCATACAGGTGATGTAAGAACTCTTCGATAAATGCTGCGAAAATGGGATGAAGAACTTTCGCCAAAAACGAAAGATTCTTTTTGAGTGACAATTGTATTGCACAAAGAAAAGTTGGAAACTAGTAAAGATTAAAGATTTTCTTGCCACCGAATGCAACTTCCAGCTACTGCCTATGGATCAAGCAAGAACAGGAGCTTCAGCTGTCTTAACAGAAAGCAGTTGAACAACAAATTTTGGAGAAGTTCAACAACATTTAGATTAAATTTTTCGCTTCTAGATGCAACGTTAGATCTAGAAAAGTCTTATGACTTATTATACACAGTCCAGTCACATTAATGTGACCACCACGTACTTTCCATGTCAGAGTTAAATAACCAATCACAGAAGGCAGGTGGCAGCACAGTGCAGTTGAGCGTATATAAAGGGTGTGTGAGGGCTTCGGAAAACATTTCAATCGTTGGCGTAATGCAGAAACGAAGCGATTTATCCGACTTCCAAAAGGGCATGATCATTGGCTTTCGGGCCAAGGGTGGAAGCATTTCCGAAAGGGCTGAGTTTGTGAACTGTTCGCGTGCCGCCGTGGTAAAAGTGTACCGTGCATGGCAAAATGGGACTGTCCAAAATCAGCGACGTGGCAAATGTGGTGCACCACGGGCCATAGATGACAGAGGCGAACGACGGTTGCGGAGATGCGTTCGGGCAGATAGACGGGCTACCGTTCAGCAACTGACCACCAAAATGAACCAAGGGGCTACCAAAAGTGTCTCCCAAAGTACTATTCAGCGAACATTGCTGCGTCTGGGCCTCCGAAGCAGACGCCTGGTTCGTGCACCTATGCTGACTGCTGTTCATCGACGGCGAAGGCTAGAATTTGCACGCCAGTACAGCAGCTGGACGTCCACTGAGTGGCGACAGGTTGCGTTTTCGGATGAATCGCGTTTTATGCTCCATCGGACAGATGGACGTTGGCGTATAAGGCGTGAAACCTCTGAAAGGAACCACCCTGCAACCATTGCCGGAACGGTCCAAGCTGGAGGCGGGAGCATTATGGTCTGGGGAATGTTTTCCTGGCATTCTCTAGGTTCACTGATCATTGTGGAAGGCACAATGGATCAATACAAGTACGCATCTGTCCTTGCGGACCATGTTCACCCCTACATGCGCATTGTTTTTCCTCAGGATGATGGCATCTTCCAGCAGGACAATGCGAGGTGCCATACAGCTGCCAGTGTACGTGCGTGGTTCGAAGAGCACCAGGATGAGTTTACCGTCCTCCCCTGGCCAGCAAACTCACCTGACTTAAACCCAATCGAGCATCTGTGGGACCATCTCGATCGAGTTGTTCGCGCCATGGATCCTCAACCGCGTAATCTAGCGCAGCTGGCCACGGCATTAGAGTCGGCATGGCTCAACATCCCAGAGAACACCTTCAGGGACCTATGTGACTATCTTCCTGCACGTCTCGCAGCAGTCCGCTCTGCGAAAGGTGGTTATTCTGGCTTTTGACAGATGGTCACATTAATGTGACTGGACTGTGTAGATTAAGGTTAGGTTATCTGAATATGGAAAAGCACATGAGGGATATCTCCCTAAATAGAGGGATGCCTTCGTTATTCATATTATGGATGGAGGCAAAACTGCGAAAAATAGCCATGCAGCTAGCCCCGTCTGCCTAGGTTGGAACACGGATCGAAATAGGGATATTCAGTGATTTAAACCATACGACCACTCATGGAGGTAGGACGTAAGGGCAGGTTTCTTTCGAAATTCCTCCACGAAGACATCTCTGCCTTTAGGCAGACAGCCCTTGCATGCCTTACCCTATTTAAAAAATCTGATGTGTACACCACATGACTTTTTTGTACGGATATTATATTACACGCAATTTTCCTGCATTTCATTTAAACATACTGAATTAACAGTTAACGAATTTTGCTTCGTCGATAGCGCATAAACCACAATAGAATAAATGCACTCTTATGTTCACTATATGCATTTCCAATAGGCACACTTCGGCGCTAGGTTCACTTAACAGTGTTACATCTCAATCTTACATTTTATAACTCAGAGTGAGCAAAAATCATAGCATCTGAAGAATTACCACAAGTTCTATTCAAATACTATAATAAATCTAAAACGACGTATAAAAGAAATTAAACAAATAAAAAAAGAAACAGTTTTTCGCAGACGATTCAGCGCCGCTTACCTAATGCGCATGCTCTTAAGGCAAAAAATACATAAAAATTCAACATATTTTGATTAAAAATTGAAAGACATAGAAAAACATAAACCACCAAGTACAGTTAAAACAATTTTTACAATTAAAATTACAATTTATAAGCAAAAACCAGCTAATAAGTTAAATGATAATTCCAGAATGAATCAAGCATAATTTAATTTGCGATAATAAAAGAAGACGTTACTTTGTTGCTGCGGAGCTTAGTTTCTCTAGATTGGCAACACATCCGCTATTCTGCTAAGCATCAAATGTAAACAAACATGGACGCAATGATAACCAAAAATTAGGCTTAGCCACATTTCAAAAACTTTTAAATTGTTGATAATTCCAAAACTATTGCATTCATGTTAACTAAGGGTATAAAAATCTTAACCGAAAGATGAGAACAACATAATTCAATAATTTTTAAAGCAAAAAATGCACAATTTGCAAACTTATAAGAATAAAGAAACTGAGCTCACTAAGCCCAGTAACTATATAACGAAAAAAGCTCGTCAGAATCCATTTTAAATCAGTTTTAAGTAAAAATGCAACCTGACCATGTGCCTAATTACAAATATTTTAACATGCATAATTTTATATTTACATTTATTTAGCCACCAAGTTTCAAACATTTTTAAAGCACGTTTTTGGATACATTCATTATCAAATTCAAATTTTCTAGTAAATATATTTTGGGAAAGCAATCACTAGCTGTCTTAGCAATTTTACACAATTTAATAATTCTCCGATAATATAATAAAGAACAACTATCCATTTCACATTAATCTCACTGTTATCAGATCGCAATCTTGATTGCCTTAATCTGCATAATACTGCTTCAGTTTTTTAAATAGTTAAAACAACTAATTGAATTACATTCTCAAATACATATATTATACAAGTAATTTAAATTTAAAATGCGTTATATTTTTGCGATATTCTGACATTTTAAAGGTACCGTAAGGTATTTTGCATTCTTTATGCATATCACATTTTGCTAAAATCTATATTTTTGTAGTCGAGTAGCTTAGAATTTTATAAAACAAATTCATAATCAAAATCGCTGTTGCAAGTTATCAAAAAATAACCAAGATGTGATTTTTGCGTAAATGCCATTAAACTATACAATTGCTATCACCAATCCAAAAATGAATATTTTTTTTATGCGAAAGTATCCCTGATCTTCGATTTGTGTGGAACTGCTGTGTGCGGAAATACTATCAAAGCTCTGTCAAGGATGTTAACAAAAAACACCCCCTCTGGAGACCAAAGCTTGAAAGCACTGAGTCATTTGCAGTGCGGGATTGTCGCCTCCTTTTATTCTTACCTTCATACGACCACTGATGGAGGTGGGGAGGTGTTACAAAATGAATGATCTGAAATCGTTTTCAGCACGCTGCTCTAGCAAAGGGTGTTGAAGAGGATGATAAAAGCGAAGATATGCTTATCAGTAAATGGCTAGAAAAAAATGGAACACAATATTTTCACATGTCAAACTTTGAGTGATGAAGATGTGAAAATGCTTACATCGAAGATTCTTTTTTCAGATGTTAATGAATGTTGGAGGGGGGGGAAGAACCTCAGCGAACGGAGCAGATGTATGGGTGTTTTTGTGGTTTTTTCCAATACTACAAGGTTTGTTCTCGTGCGACGTTACCTAGTCTACTGAAAAGCAATTATAGTCTATCCACCGCAAGATGAGATTTGACCTAACCTATTAGCAAGGGAAGTTCATTTCATTGCGGGGAGAGACACACAGAACCCTGAAAATTTGCAAATATGTGAATCAAAATGCCACTGTTATATAGTATGCGCCTTTAATCACGTGTTACCTAAAGCAAGATGTTGGGATCGTGTGATGTAAGCGTGGCCAAGTCTTGTTTCACCCACTTCTGTAAGTGACGTCAGCTTTGGAAGGAACCTTAGCTTGGATTTTCCACAGAAAATCCCCCATGAAAGCATCCTCCCCCTATTGGCAGATAGCCTCCAGTGATTCGCTGTATTCAAGTAATCTAATCTACTATGGCGAATGCCAAAGCTGCGATGCATGTTATTAAAGATTTTTTACACAAATTGTCAAACAGAAAAGGATTTTTTTGGGCAAAGACATGCATAAATTTTTCCTGCAATCTGCATCACGCCAACAGAAAATTAGATTATTTTTATACTTAGACATTAAGTTAAAAGAAAATTAATAATTTTTTTTGGTAATTTACTTTTTTAAGTTTTTATAGTTTTAAGTATACTTAATTTATAATAATTATTCATTATTATAGATGTAATATATTTATATTATATTATTATTAACTTCTTTTGCAGATGTAACCATGCTACTCCTCCCCTTTTTTGTGATACAGCTGTTAATTTTTATTCCCGTGTACCAACCCATTTTTCTTATCGAATCGGATATAACAAACCTAAATTTCGTTTCCTTGAAGTATATTATAGCAGAGTTCGACTGCATATTAACTTCGTGAAAAGAACAAGAAAGGGAAGGAACGTAGAATGCCAAGCCATTAACATAGAAGCAAATTATGTCCATTAAAAGATAAAAACCGACATGCATATTCTGTCAAGAAGCCCATGTAAGTTCATATCGCGGATACCCCGCCTATAAGAAGCGCTTCGAGAAGAAAAACCTACAACCACAACGAAACCTCCAAGATTCACCGCCGCAGACTTTCCAGTACTCATACAAAGAAAAGCAAGAAAAGAAAGTCCAAAAAACATCGTACAGCAATAAAATAAACTCCAGCCACCCCCAGATGAACTCTCAGCAATCGAATGGTTGCAGAACAGAAAAATTAAAAACTTCTTAAGCACAGTGATTGGAAGTATAGAAAGAATCCGAGCGGCAAAAACAACTGCAGAGAAGCTTACAGCAGGAGTCTACGCCGCCTTAAATTTAATGAAGTTTGCGGAATCCGAAGATTATTGTAACTGCATGAAAATGCAATTCTTCAATCATCAACCCATCTGAAGCGGTTCCTCTCCAGGTCAGTCCTTGGGAGGGTGACCTCCCATGTGACTGGCTCGAACGAATCAACTTTCACTAACGCGTGAAGTTTCTCACAGTTCGAACGACGACCAAAAACTTGTACAAGATACCATTTATTATTTTCAATTTCCAAATATAGTGCATACAGCACTTGTTTTTTAGCTTCGCCTGTAGGCGTAGAGGTTACCTCCTTTAAAACTCAAATTACCAAGCTCAATATTCATGATAGGCAGTAAAAGTCAGAATTGACTAAACGCTGCCAAAAGCCAATATAAATAATAAAAAAAAATTGCCAGGCCGCCGTCATCGAAGGCACTTCCAGCAGATAGACGATTTTACGAGGGGTGCGGTGATCGGACTGAGAAGGGCGGGTTGGTCCTTACGTCAAATCGCAGCTGATACCCACATGGATGCGAGCAGGGTGCATCGGCTATGGCGAACATGGTTGGAACAAGGGTTTTTTTTTAGGTTTTAGGTTATTTAATTATGGCAAAGCACATGAGGGCTATCTGCCTAAAGGGAGGGATGCCTTCGTGGAGGACTTTCTAAGGGAAACTGGCTCGTATACACGTTACACATGGGGAAAACCACGAAAACGCCCATGCAGCCAGCCCGTTCGCGGGATTCGAACCTCGGACCGAACTACCAGTGTTTAGCATCTTTACCGCTCGGCCGCTGGTGGGCCCTGGAACAAGGGAATGTGGGAAGAAGGAGGGTGCAGGTGCAGCCAGAGTGACGTCAGCAAGCGTGGATCGACGCATCCGTCGAAAAGCTGTGGCTATCCCGCAAGTCACTTGTACAGCGACTTTGCAGCATGTGCAAGATACCCTGGATGTTCCTGTGTCGACTAGAATCATTTCCCGTCGATTGGTTGAACGTGGCCTGCACTCACGGCGTCCGTTAAGAAGACTGCCATTGACCCCACAGCATAGACGCCAACGTTTAGAATGGTGCCGGATTGGAGCGATGTGGATGACAGAATGGCGAAACGTCGTGTTCTCAGATGACTCACGCTTCTGTTTATCCAGTGACAGTCGCCGCATACGTGTGTGGCATCGACGTGGAGACAGATCTAATCTGACAGTAACTGTAGAACGCCCCACCGTGCGACAACGTGGCATAATGGTTTGGGGGGGGGCTATTGCCTACGATTCCAGGTCCCCTCTAGTTCGTATGCAGGGCACTATGACGGTCCAACGATACTTGGATAATGTACTGCGGCCGATGGCAATCCCTTACCTTCAGGGGCTGCCTATTGCAATTTTTCAGCACGATAACTCCCGACCTATCTGACAACATGCTCTGTAAGGTATACAGATGCTTCCCTGGCCACCGTACTTTCCTGACCTGTCACCAATCGAACATGTGTGGGATGTGATTGGACGCCGTTTGCAGACTCTGCCCCTGCCTCGTTCAGAAGACGAACTGTGGCAAATGGTTGAAAAGGAATGGAGAGCCATCCCTCAGGACACCATCCGCACCCTTATTGACTCTATGCCTAGACGTGCTTCATCGTGCGGCGCTGTCCGCGGTGGTCCTACATCCTACTGAGCCGACGCCGTTCTCGCTGTGTATTCTGACTATCATTTTGAAATAAAGATCACTTATTGCTCCTTGTTGTCTTTGTTTTTCCCCCAAATTTCATCACTTTCTGGCCACTCCTTCTTGGTGTTGCATCTTGAATGTCCAGCAGTGTATTTGCCCGAAAAACGAGCATTTAATACTCTTCGTGGGCAGTAATTGAGGCTTCTATTGAGGAAAATAGTCTGGAAGTGCAGTTTTTATAACATGACACAAACGTGAAAAGTATAATTTCATACTTTAAAGAATTATTGCCCGTAATGTTCAGGGACTGTCTTTATTTAAACAATAAATGCTTGTACTTTTAACGAACCAAGATGATAGGCAGCACGATCCGCCCAAAATCCATTCTTAGAGAAATACGAATGACGCAAAATTCAAGGTAAATTTTGCGAAAATCTTGTAGATTATCTTCTAAATAACATTTTTGATAAGAAAAACCTATCAGTTGATTTCCTTTATGCTAAATAAATAAACTGTTTAAGGATACTCTAATAATAATCACAACAGAAGACGATAGAGAATCGCAGTGAAATAAACAAAGGGACAGAAAGAAGCAAGATAAAAACTCGCGAGTAAAATATTTGTTATTCTTCTGTTCAGCGTGAAAGACATTTTTCCATGTACAGAATTATGTTAATTTTCACACAAGCACGCTATAATTAAAATTTATATCCAATCTAACTACGAAAGTTGACACAAATAATTACAACTTGCAGAAAAAATTCATTATGGAATTATGTAAATTCATCGTAGCAAATAATAATTGCTTTTATGCTAGCATTTATTTACAACGGATACTTTTTCATATCATTAATTTCACAATAACTATAAATTCAAAACAAATGCTTACTGTTTTTTTGAAAAAGGTGACGGTTCAAATAACTTATCATCTAGCTTTCGTTTACATTTTCGATCAGGTAATATCCTTCTGCTATCACACTTAGCCATCATTTAAATTTGTAACTATTTATAACCAGTTGCTGAAATTCTAACCAAACATGGGCATAGGCAAAAAGTTCATATACAGCTGAAACTCCATACGCGAAAAAAATATTCAGGAGTAATGATCCAGCACGCGAATTTCACGCAAAGCGCATGAGATTCAGAGCTAAAATTATTCATTACGTGAATCAGTATACAAAGTTCATTAATTTTTAAAGCAAAAATATAACTGATAAACTAGAAAATGAAATGGCAACAATTCAATGTTAAAATTTCGTTTTCGATCGCGAAATGCAGTGGCAAATTCCGATTAACAGCACCATCGAGATTTTGCCATCTTCGCCTTCATCAAACTACTTAAGTGGCTTTTTTGCATAGGCTTTGGGCACCGTACAGGCGGCAGTGCGACTTCGCACTGCTTCGCCCCAATTTTGATGGACAGCAACCCCCGGGGGAGGGAGGAAGGCTCTGAGGTCTCCTATTTCCACCGAATACCAAACCAAAAACATTCGAGACGGCTTTCGGCTCACCCTGTATTTTGAGTGCCCCAATGCCGCACGAACATTGTATATTTACAAGCATCCATAGCTTTTAGAAGATTCGAACTCGAAACCTAAGTACAATATAGCAGCAAAAGCACTAATTATTATACCAATGTTCTTCTTTTCTATTTACTTCTAGTGGGTTAGTGATTTTTACAACACTCCTCTACAAACTAGCACAAAAATCTTTCATAAAGAATACAAAAGATACGGATTTAAAATATCAGTAACATTTTAAAAGTAGTGACAAAAAGAACGGCAGGTCAGACAGGTAATTTTTTTTTCGAAAAATGTATAAATAGGATAAATTTCGAGACATTTATAAATAGAATTTATGAATATCTTAGGCATATAGGTATTTTGACACAAAATCGGACTTTTCTAAAATGGCATGCCGATTTTCTCCATATTGCGATTTTACGACTCAAATTATCCCTGGATAATAAATTTTGGTGAGAAATTTAAAAATTTATCTTGGAGCATTTTTTTTTTCAGTTTTCGCCAATAATTATTCACTTGGCAAACTTCCTAATTTATAGTAATCTATTATCATTTCCTTTTTTTCATTGCAGGAGCTGAAAAAGGTCATCGTTCATACTTTCAAATAATTTTAACACAATGCGTAAACCACATTTTTGTTATTATCGCTTATATGCCAAATTTCAAAACGCGCCGAAGTGTAAATTCACGTATATCTTAGGAAATTTTGAATAAAAAAGTCTAATTTTTTCCAGGTATGCTTAGAAATACATCTACTGTAAGATGATTGCAAAACTTTTATAGATTATAATTCAAATTTCTTTTCGAAAAATTTATAAAAATCATTTAAAAATACAAATTTAAAAATAAATCATGAAAAATGGGAGAATTTTATTTGGAATGAACATTAATTTCGAAATGTGAAAGAAGAGTAGAAAAAAAAAACAGATATTAATAAATATACATCAAATTCAATTAACATGGAGGAACTAAAATTTTGAGAGCTAATTTTTTTTAAAACTGCTCAAGCGATTTTTACAAAACTTGGCAATCGGGCATAATTTGGATCGTAGAATTGAAATATGGAAAAAAATTGGCATGTCGTTTCAGGAAAAGTCTGATTTTGAGTCAAAATACCTATATTACAATAATGCTATATATAAATCTAATACATAAATTCGCGCTTTCGAGACATGAAAAACGGAAGTTGAATTTCGTCATTCTGCCCAGTAGAACGGGAAATACTGAACTGATCCCCCCCTTTTTTTTGCGCAGTGTACGTTTGAGCAAAATGGATTTCTAATTTTCTTTTTCATGATCCTCGGGAAAATAAAAGTTGAAATTATTTATCAATGAAAAACAATGATTTTTAAAGTCGGGTGCTAATTCTTCTTTTATTTTCAAATTACTTTCGGTTAGAAAACTTTCTAAACGTGTTAAAAAGCTTCAAATATTATTATTCCAATTCTCTGAGTATTAGCTCGAGTTTTTTATATCATTGCATTTATTTTATCTCTGATGGTAAACAGATTAACACTTTGTCCTTGTAATCCTAAATTTAATTAATTTTATCTCTGCAAAAACATCAGCTAAATATGCTAAATAAGCCAACCATAATTCACTAACAAACATTTTCGCAATTCAAATTTTTGATCACAGAGGAATATTTGAATTTCTGATCGAAGTTCAAAAAGACGATTTAAAAGCATACATTAAAAAAGACGATTTAAAACTTCGATCTCTGGATAACCACCTTACTTAACGTTTCATATTCACTGCCCATCTCTTAGCATAAAATCGTAGATATTCTTGAATTTAAAGCTCGGCTTTTAATAAGATTAACAATTTTCACAGCTTGCTTCAACACGATTTCTACGCAAGCACCTGACACCAACAGAATTTCCCTTAAAGTGCCACCATTCTGGAAAGATAATAAGAGTATATGATTTCGACAAAGTGAAAGTTAGTTCATTTACTGACGATGCCACAAATTACCATATCGTGATGGGCCACACCGAGACCGACATCTTAAGTCCGGTAAGTGACACAATTGATCCTCCTCCAGTTATTTAATGCATATGACATTCTTAAAAAAGACTGAGTTTTTTTTCAACTCTGAAGAACAAAAACTAAAAATCTTTTGAGAAATATAGATTAAGGGGACAAACGCTCATCTGCTTTACTCCGACAGATGCAGGAATTGTCGGAACATCTATAAGCTTTCAACGCCTTTCAGCCCATATGTAAGCCATATTAATGATCTGATAAAATCTCTGACATCCCAACTCCTGTTCAGCTTCATAGCATGTTAAGTCAAATCGAGGGGGAACTAATTCTACTGATAAAAGTGATGCTTTGCAAAAATAAATTCTGATTTAAATAAAATAAATAAAAAAAAATTAGATAACATTTTATATTGCACTCTCGTGATCGTTCTAGTTCTAGATTCTTGCCTACGAATAAACAAAACGAAAATGCATCTATGTATTGGTACCACGCCAAGTTTGGCGAAAAGTCTTAAATGCAACAACCCTTGCATTTAAAATCAGACGACCAAAAGTGGTGACGAACGTCATAGGCCAAAATAATTGTCGCCTCCTTGTATATGAAAAAAAATTAAGAACACATTCTGTGGTCGACACATGAATTGACTTCTCCGTTTTACCTCCTACTCTAAAGCCCGTCTTAAACCAACATCATTGCTCAGTTTAGTTACAGCAAACAGCACACAAATTGATGTCTATGGAAATCCCTAGTAAACTTAGACATAGGTCTACGCCAGGGATGCCAAACTCATAGGTACACTTGGGCCAAACAAACAAGGTTTAACTTTAGGCGGGCCGAAAAAAAAAATCAATATTCATAGAAACGTAGATTTATTTCGAATAATACAATAATAAATATATATTTATATAGAAAAGAACAAGAAAAATTTAATTTTTACGTCCTGATACTTGACATCTCTTCTCTGCTATTATCTTTCCTATTTCGGGAGAAATTTTGTTTGCAGTGATAACTTTCAACGCTGACCCAAGGTGAGCATCATTAATACGGTTTCTAATAGGAGACTTATTACCTTTCATGACTGAAAATAACTGCTCGCACCGATAAGTGCTACCAAACATGGAAATAATTTCATATGCGAATTTTCGAGTATTTTCAAACCTGGCTGGTAAATATTTGTAAAATTCAGGCACGTCCACTTCAATGAATTTTGCTTTCAAATTTGAGTTGCATTGAATCTCAATCATCTCCATTTACATATGGCTGGGTACTGAGTCAATACTTATTGAGAAAATCGAAGAAAACAAAAAAAATGTGTCTTCAAGGGAACTAAAATCATTAAACCTCGTTTCAAATTCAGTTGTTAAATTTGCAATTTTTTCTGCGTATTTTTGATACGAACAAGTATCAACTAAACTTGATTTGTTCATGCTGCACGTCGGGAAGTGCGTCAAATCTTCATTTTTAAGTTGTCTTTCCCAAAGAACTAGTTGACATTTGAATGCTTTAATTATGTCAAACATGTTCGTAATGATATGATCTTTTCCTTGTAACGATAAATTTAAATCGGTTAAGTGATTAGTTATATCAACGAAAAAAGATAAATCTTGTATCCATATTGGATCGTAAAACAAACTTACGTCTTGATTTTTTGTTTTTAAAAACTGATATATTTCTTCTTTCAAATCCCAGAATTGTTTGAGAATCTTGGAGCAAGATAACCAATGTACCTCGGTATAGTAGGACAAACGCGAATACTCACTATCTAACTCACTTAAGCAGTGAATTGACGCTGATTTAAACCTCGAGATCTTATAAAATTTATAACTTTTTTATATATGACAAAACATTCTCCATATTTATTACTTTCGTGCATAGAACTTCTTGATGTATAATACAATGCATATGATGAATGTTTGAACCGTGAATTTCACTAAGTTTTTTTCTTAGTAATGCTACGAAGCCCTTGTTTTTCCTGATCATGATGGAGCGCCAACTGTAGCTACAGAATTTAATTTTGCCAAAGGTAGATTGTATTTCTGAAGAAGTCCAAAAGCACAAGTAAATATATCTTCTCCTGTGGTAGTACCAGGCATCGGTATTAGTTCCAGTAATTCCTCAAAAATGTCAAAATTCTTTTCAAAACAACGAAGAAA
>KK118281.1:335352-424321 GCA_000611955.2 Stegodyphus mimosarum | reverse complement strand
CGGTTAACGTTAAAAAGTTAACAAAAATTTATTCTTTCCACAAGAGATAAATCAAAATGCTAAAATATTTCTTCAAAAATATTCTAACAATATCACAAAATGTCAAACGTTTAGCAAAAATCAATTCAAAACAGAGAAACTAATTCTATCTCACACCGAAATCGCTACAAATCAATCACGCCATTAAGTAAACAAACAGTTCGCTAGAACTACAGCTACTACTGAGATGAGTTGTTTGTTCTCGGCTTTTATAAGCTTTATAATTAATTTCTCGAATATACTGGAAACATCTATAAATATCTGGATTTTTGTGGATGGCAACAGCAAGTACGAGATATTTATTTATTAGGTATTAAATGCACGCGCTGTTCTATTTCTAACCTTCTAACGCAGCTGTCTTTTCAAAAATCGTCTGCGTTGCTAAGGCAACATGAAGCAAATCTAATTACAATTCTAAATAATAATAATAATAATAATAATAAAAAATCTGAAAGGTTTCAGCTTTTAATTACGTCCAAAGGGGCGTTTATTTAACATTTTGTGTGTTACCTTTATTTGTTAAATACCATGTTCTTCGCACTTAAACCATAAAATTCAGTTCAACAGCAACATCGCAAAATAATTTTAAATTGTGCATATCTTTGGAAATTTCGGTAGACGCTCTCACGCGCTGGAGGCAAAAATGTTTTTCTGTACAACGTTGGTATTGCTGGCTTTGAAATCTTTGAGTTTGTTAATGAAAAATTCGTTAAAGTTTTAGAGAACATTGTTACGAATTTCACATTTATTTGGCTATTTATTTAGAACTGTAATTAAAATTTCTTTTTATTTTCCCGTGCAACGCACGCAGACGATTTTTGAAGAGAAAGCTACGTCAATAATAATAATAATAAAAACAACCAACAAAGAAACATAAGCACTAAATTGAAAAGTGATACGCCGTTTCTTGTGAAACAACGCAAAACGCCTAAACGAAACAGTCCTTCGGGACTAAATCCCTTTGGACTAAAAACAAATTAATTATACTGCAGTATTGAAAAATTAAAAATGACACCAGTTTTAATATTAAATGAAAATAAATTATTGCAATCTAGAAGTTTTTCTCATGTATTTATCATGCGTACAAGTGCTGAGTGCACGTGTCCCCCAAAAGCCGAAGGTAGCTGAACGCAAGCTACTCACACCCATTTGTAATTTAAGTAGTGCGTGTGTCAGCTCGCTGTGAGTAATCTAACAACACTGAATAAATTATCGTTAATTACTTAGCAGTAAACATTTAATTTTTTTCTTCGGCGATATGTTATTTTATTATTATATATTATTATTTGCCGATATATTGGCCGAGCCGCAAAAATATTTGTTGTGGGCCGCGAGTTTGACATCCTTGGTCTACGCCGAATTTTTTCACGGTTTCTGATGTCTCGCGCCTAATTTTGGGGGCAGACCTTTTAAGTAACTATGGCATTGGTGTAAATTTGAAATAAGAAAAAAAAAAAAATAATTGACTGCATGACTAACGTTCCGTCAGGTCGCAAAATAACCCGAGACGTATCGAAATTACAATTTTACAGCGATTATTTAACGATTTACTTAAAGAATATGATTCTGTCTTTCAAGATGTTTTAAAACTGCCTCCGGATAAGAATACTAATGGTATTACACATGTAATCGAAACTAAAGGTTCTGCCGTAGTGGCTAGGGCTGGACGCCTAGCGGTTGACAAATTGGCTGCCGCAAAAGCAGAATTCATTTCTTTAGAGCACAAAGGCATTTGTAGTCCTTTTTTCTAGATGTCGCTTACTTTCGTCGCTGAGCAAACATTCTAAAATTTTCATTTTCAGAATAAGAATATCATTTTCCCTTCGAATTATCAACGCATTCTTGTTTATCTTGTTATTGTTGTTGAGTTAGGGCACTCAATGATATTTCCATAGTCATTTGTAAGTTCTATTTCAAAATTAGATATATTTAATTTATTATCATCATCTTCACTTTCGTAGCCGGCCTAAAAATGAATTTTCTTAGGATTTAATTCAGGCGGTCTTTCAAAAACACTCTGCATTCTTCTTCTTTTCTCTTGTCTCAAATTTTTTTTTTTTTGTGAATAGCAAATTTACTTTCGGCACGGCATTGGAATTTAACGGTATCTTTTGCAGTAATCCAAGCACGCGATTTTTCAAGTAATTTTCATAATCACTGCATAGAAAATGTTCGCTGCAAATTTTTGCGTTCTCTGATATATCCATTTTTTTGTCATAAGCAAACATTTCTTTTGAGACAAAAATCGACTTCTAGAAATAAACTTGTACTAGATATTCAAAATAGCGAAATTTAAGCATTTTAGATAACTTTAATCGTATAAAACACCAAAGCAATTTCGCATAAAAAAGGGCCTTTCTCCTAAGTATCCTCTTTTGAAAAATTAAATAATTCTCTTTTTTATAATTTATAATTAATCCAAAAAGCAATCTGATTACGTTAAATTTTGAACCAGACTATCGATTTAAAACTTCTTCATATTTATCAGTAGGAAGAAAGAATTGTTAGTCTAAGGATACTTTCAAAACTGTGAAAACAGGAATTTACGGTATCCCTTCCTTTCTGGTTTCCATGAGTAGTTGGGTCTTTGCTACATCGTAAGAAGAAATATTACATAAATGATGCATTACAATGTATACTTTAAAAGGAAAACTGACTAAAACTAGATTAAAAAATTTCTAAATAATTATATTACTAGAAAACAAATGTATATGATTAGAATTAATTTGAGATTTTCACATCACTAGAATATCGCTTCTTAGCAGAATGGAACTCCAGTTTGAAACGTGAGAAACCACAGCTGATGCACCATGACTTAAGTCCCCACAAGAGGATTGCATCGGTGAGGGGTCGCTCAAGAGAATGAGTTAGCCTTTCTCTTTAACCCTGGTAACAGCACAAAATACATTCAGCTTTTTGAAAGTCTTTTTTTATGCTCGATGATTATGCCAGGATTTTTAGTCCCCCAAATTTTGACATGAAGGCGATTCACTTTACCAGTGGTTTGAAATGTTGATCCACAGGGTAAAATTAGCCTTTCAGAAAGTGTTATCTTCCAAATTTTGCAAAACTGCAATGCAAAATTTCGATCTTTTTTTTATAAGTAACTGCAACTTACATGGCTTCAGATACAGATGTAGTTTAAGCATTGTCTGTCAGTTTTCGCTGCAAGACAGAAAAAGGGAGAATTCTTGCTCCTTGAAATTAGGAATACGTATGAAGTAGGGTGGCGATTCTTTCTTTAACTAATTCCTTAATTTCTCGTATAAAAATTTCAGTATTTAGATTTAAAAATTTTATCCCCTTCAGGGACGATTGTTTGCTTCGTAAAAATGTGTACCGTTTCTAAAGTTTATTTGTGCATTAGTGATTTGTTGCCATATTTTATTTTTAGCTTAAAGGGACATACATTAGACTCAAAGGGCTATTATTCTAAAGACGGCATTATATGACGGGCGGCTAAAACATACCAAGAAGCATAATACATAAATGCACATCAGTATCGCCACTGAAGGATGGGTTTCAAAAATGGACCAATGAGCTTCTACTGCTCTTGTGACGCTGAATTTCTGAAACTGTGTATATGAGCATGTTTCTGTTTGTTTTAATTTGCATTTGTTTCGCAGTTATAAATGCAGCTTTAAGTTTAGTAAAAAATCTTAGAGTCCTTTTATTTTATAAGTTTATTTAATAGTTAACATTTCACTTTCGTGAAACTTATCACGCACTGGATATTCGAATTAATGTTCGAAGCATATTATCGCTTTATATCGAGAAAATGACTCAAGCTACAATTAGCCTCGAATATTATACATTAACTAACAGCTGTGGATTAAGTGTGTATATATATATGTGGTGCCTATGTTGAACGACAGATGACGCTGACTTGGATGAGGGAACGGAATTCCATCTAATGTGGCAGTTGGCCTCGAGACGTATTGAATGAATAACGACGCTAGATTTAAAGACGTAAACAAAAGTGTATCATAGAAGCGAACTAAATTTACATAAACTTATTTGTAAGAAATGTAAATACTTTAAATGTAATTAAATGTGCTGTCCTTTCAAGAAGTTTCTTAGATGTCTTTTTAAAAAAGGTATTACCCCACAATTTATCAGAAGTGGGATTAAGGAATGCTTCAAGCAATTATTGAAAATCTACATTGATGCTGATATAGAACGCCATAATTAACTAGCTGGATTACCAATTGAATGACTATTCGAAGCTTGAAGGTATGTAATTTTGTTTTCATATTTTAAAATGATTTTAAGTGACATTAAAAAAATCTACGTTGCATTGAAGAATTGTAAAGCAGATAAGATTAGAACTTTACATAGATTTATTTTTGATTCTGATGGAGATCGGTCAAACCGAAAGAGAATTAGGAACTTTTCTGGATTTGATTTTGCTTTAGATAGTGACGAATTTCAAAAGAAATTAAAACATGTAGAAGAAAGTTTTTCATTTAATGAGCTAGTTACAATTTCTAATATCCTAAGCATTTCATTCGAAGGCGATAAATCAGAGCTAGCAAAAAGAATTCTATCTTTATTATGCAATATTGAAACATTAGCTGAAAATATAAATGGCGCCGTTACGTCTAGCTCGGATGAATCGGAAACAGAAGTAGAAAGAATACCAAACGATTTTTCAATGCAGCGCAATATTTTCGATAAGAAAAATTCTTCTATACAGTGTGATTATGCTTGTAAAAATGTTATTAATGGAAATTCTATAATTCAGAATGTTAATATTAATTATTCTGATATCGAAAGCACAATTACGAAGTTTAGTGCAGAATCGCATGAAAATGTTTTTCGTTGGATCGAGCATTTTGAAAATACTTCTAAACTATTTAATTTGTCTGATTTGCACAAATTTATTTTTGCCAAACGATCGCTTGGCGGGAAAGCTGCATTATTTATTCGAACAGAACCGGAAATTAATTCATGGTCAAAATTGAGAAAAGCTTTGATTGACGAATTCTCTTTTGAAATAAATTCTGCTAATTTACATGAATTGTTAAATCAAACGAAAATGAAAAATGGCGAATCGGCTCAAGAATATTTCTTAAAGATGAAAGAATTATGTAATTTTGGGAAAATAGATGACGCTGCCTTAATGCATTATGTTATAAAAGGAATAAATGACAGACACGAAAACAAAATGGTACTATATGGATGTAAAAACTTACTCGAATTTAAAGAAAAACTGAAAGTGTACGAAGTAATGAAAGACGATTTTGCAAAAAGTGAAGGTGCTTTCGATAGAACGAAAACGAAACATGATTTTAATGATAGAGCTAATTTAAAAAACGAAAATGTGAGTAAAAGTAAAGTAAAGAATGATGGTAAATCTGATATTAAATATAATAGTTTCGAAAGTCGTAACAATAAATTTTGTTTTAATTGTGGTTTAAAAAATCATATCTCTAAAAATTGTATTCATAAAGATAAGGGAATTAAATGTTTTAAATGCAAAGCTTTCGGTCATAAAGCTTCAGAATGCTCTAAAACAAATTCTAAACAAGAAGTAGCTAGTGTGAATGTTAATGTTGAATCAAAATTGAACAAATTGGTAATGATCGGTAATTTAAAGGTAAAATCTTTAATAGATACTGGAAGTCAGGCAACATTGCTTAGAAAATCTGTTTTTGATAAATTAAATGTTAAAGAATTAAGTCCTTCGAATTCTACTTTGATGGGATTTGGGAAATGCCGAGTAGAACCATTAGGCTGTTTTAAAGAAAGTATTCAGATTGATGATTTTAAGTGTAGTGCTGACATTTGTGTAGTAAACAATGATGCTATGTCTTGTGACGTTATTATAGGACTCAATGTGTTAATGCAGGGCGAAACCCTAATAAATGAAAATGGAGTTACGATTAAAAATAAATCACTGTGCACAAAAGAAATAAACACTTTGTCTGTTCTTCCAATTGATTTATCTTACGATGAAACTGAAGTAAATATTGAACCTGATGTTCCAAATATTTTCAGAGATAAGGTGCAACAATTGGTTTCGAGTTATGTACCGCGTAAAACTAAAACAACGAATATAGAGATGAATATTCTGGTAAAAAATAATGAACCCATATTTCATCAGCCTCGCAGGTTGCCATTTTCAGAAAAAAGAATTGTCGAAGCTCAAGTAGCTGAATGGTTAGCACAAGGAATAGTAGAACCTAGTTCTTCAGAATATTGTAGCCCCGTTGTAATCGTTAAGAAGAAAAATGGAACACCTCGTGTATGCATAGATTATAGGAGATTGAATAAAATAGTTGTAAAGGACAGATTTCCACTTCCATTAATTGAAGACATTCTAGATCAGTTACAGGGATCACATGTCTTTAGTACAATTGATCTTAAAAATGGGTTTTTCCATGTTGACGTAAATAGGGATAGTAGGAAATATACTTCATTTGTAACACACGAAGGGCAATATCAATTTCTTAAGGTTCCTTTTGGATTATGCAATTCTCCGGCTGTTTTTCAGAGGTACATTAACACTATTTTTCGACCTTTAATTAATGATGGTATTGTTTTGCCCTACATGGATGACGTAATAATCTTGTCTTCCTCCCTTGAAGAAGGAATCGAACGACTTGAACGGGTCTTAAAGCTTGCTAGTGAGTACGGACTCGAGATTAATTTTAAGAAATCTCATTTTTTGAAGAAGAGGATAGAATTCCTGGGTCATGTTATCAAAGAAGGTAAAATTTTTCCATCTACTTTAAAAACGAAAGCAGTCCTAAATTTTCCAGAACCGACTACTTTGAAACAAATTCATAGTTTTCTTGGCCTCACCGGATATTTCAGGAAGTTTATTCCAAAATATTCCATTATTGCTAAACCTTTGAGTGATCTCTTGAAAAAAGATCGTAAGTTTAAATTTGAAGAAGAAGAAAGAAATTCTTTCAATCGATTAAAGACATTATTAGCTGAAAAGCCTGTCTTAGGAATCTATAATCCCAGTTATGAGACTGAATTGCATACTGACGCTAGCTTAGAGGGATATGGAGCAATTTTATTGCAGAGGTCTCCATATGATAATAGTTTCCACCCTACCTACTTCATGAGTAAGAAGACCACTGACGCTGAGAAGAAGTATTCTAGTTATGAACTCGAAACTCTAGCAATCATAGAAGCACTAAAGAAATTCCGCGTGTACTTACTGGGAATTCCTTTTAAAATTGTGACTGACTGTGCCGCATTTGAAAAGACCATGTCAAAACGGGACTTATCAACTCGTGTTGCTCGTTGGGCTTTATTCCTACAAGAATTTAATTATGTGATTGAGCATCGTTCCGGTACCAGGATGGCTCATGTCGACGCCCTAAGTAGATCTCCCATTAGTATTTTTTGTGTTTCAGTTGATATTTTACCAAAGTTGAAATTAGCCCAAGATAAGGATAATGAAATAAAAATGATAAAAGAATTACTTAAAAGTTCTAGTTATGAAGACTATTGTGACAGAAATGGAATTTTGTTTAAATTTGTTGATGGTAAAGAATTAATGGTTGTGCCTGAAATTATGGAAACAGAAATTATACGAAGTTTCCATGAGAAAGCACATTCAGGAGTCAAATATACTGAGAAAAGCATCCAAGAGTATTATTTTATCCCTAAACTCAGACAGAAAGTAGAAAATATCATAGCAAACTGCGTTCATTGTATTCTTGTGAATCATAAGAAAGGAAAGAAAGAAGGTTTCTTACACCCAATACATAAAGAAGATGTGCCGTTAAAAACGTATCATTTAGATCACCTTGGTCCTTTGGAGGGTACACATAAGAATTATAAGTACATCTTAGTAGTTATTGATGCATTTACTAAATTTGTATGGATTTATCCTACGAAGTCCACAACATCTGCTGAAGTTATAGCGAAGTTGGAGATACAAAAGGCTGTATTTGGCAGTCCTTCTCAAATAATCTCGGATAGAGGTACAGCTTTCACCTCCAGCGAATTCGCCGATTATTGTTCTAAAGAGAACATTAAACATCATTTGATTACTACCGGCCTGCCTAGAGCTAACGGTCAAGTTGAACGTATCAATCAGACTATCATATCAATTCTTTCAAAATTGTCTTTAGAAAATCCGACTCAGTGGTACAAACATACAAATGAGCTGCAGCAGGCTATTAACTCGACATACCAGCGAAGTATAGATACCACACCCTTTGAACTGCTCTTTGGTACAAAGATGAATGCTAAAGGTACTGATAAGTTGATTGAAATGATCGAAGCTGAATTTCAAGCGAATTTTGAAGCTAAAAGAAATGAACTTAGGAAGCATGCGAAGCAACAGATATTTAAAATTCAAGAAGAGAACAGGAAAACATATAATTTAAGAAGAAGAGAACCAAGAGATTACAAAGTCGAAGATTTGGTCGCTATAAAAAGAACTCAGTTTGGACCGCATTTGAAATTAAAACCAAAGTATCTTGGACCATACAAAATAACTAAAGTTAAAGGTGGCAATACATACGATGTAGTTAAAGAAGGAAGTCATGAAGGTCCTAATTATACGACAACTTGCTCTGAATTTCTAAAACCATGGAGTAACTGTTAAGAAGAATACGAGAAAAGAAGACTGAAGTAAATTAAAGAAGAAAAAGAAATATATTGCACATATTTTCTGTAAGAAGACGAAAACTTAAAAAATATATCATGACGTTTAAGACGAAAATAGAGACTCTTAATGACGAAAGGAAAGAGGCTTAAAGACGAATTGAAAGACGCCTAAAGACGCATGAAAAGGTGCATAAAGACGAAGAAACTGCGGTTAAAGACGTTAACTACTGTTTCTATGGCAAATTAAGTTTGAAGACGACTCTACTCATTTTGTCATTCTTGAAGCTGAAAGACGATCAAGGACTCTAAATAGTCTAACCTATAATTTTAGACGTGCTATTGTCTATTCTGTTTTGCTTTTGTATTTTTTTTATATTTGCAGTGTCGCCTGGAGGACCAGACGAATCCAGGATGGCCGAAAGTATGTGGTGCCTATGTTGAACGACAGATGGCGCTGACTTGGATGAGGGAACGGAATTCCATCTAATGTGGCAGTTGGCCTCGAGACGTATTGAATGAATAACGACGCTAGATTTAAAGACGTAAACAAAAGTGTATCATAGAAGCGAACTAAATTTACATAAACTTATTTGTAAGAAATGTAAATACTTTAAATGTAATTAAATGTGCTGTCCTTTCAAGAAGTTTCTTAGATGTCTTTTTAAAAAAGGTATTACCCCACATATATATATTTATTGAGATGAGAATAACTGTAACTGTTATAACAAATCTAGTATTTTCTTATATCAATGCTTGCATTCCTCTGATTTTGAAGTGTGAAATTAAAAAAATGCATTGGGAATGATCTGATTATACCTGTTATTAACATAAAAGTTATACATGAATAAATTAAATATATTGATTGTGAATAAGATAAATTCATCTGTTTGAAGAGCATTTGTGTAGGCAACACATTTAAGAATGAGCAATCATTAATGTGAAATTTAACACACTAAATATGTAGAAATGCAAATTAGGAAAGTTCACTATGAATAAAACCATGCATTGGCTATTATTATAGAACATCTTCTTTATATAAACTGCAATAAAAAGTGCTAAGACTTCTACTATTTTCATATAAAATTATGCTAATATCTGATCTAACTTCGCACTGAAATGTTTCGCAAGAAATGCACAATGCTTTAATTATTTTGTACACGAAATTGTGTGGCAAAACATTTTCAACCACCACCTTGCTTAAAGCGTGACAAAGCTCATGTGAAACGGCAGAATTATTACAAGAAGCTCATTGGTGCAATCTAGAAGCCTCTTCCTTGGTGGCGATACAGATGCACGCTTACGAAATATGCCGCCAGAAAACTGAAGAAATTCAACCAATCAGAAAGACCACTGCGCTAGGGGCTTTCGGCATTATTTTCTGTTCACCAAACGCAATTTTTGTGCAAAACCGGTACACCAGATAATGCTTTTTTACGCTATGATAACTTTTTTTTATGTTATAAAAATTATTTGTACTTCTTGGGTAGCAATAGTTCATTTTGATTTGAATATTATTTTATGGTACGCTGATATGATGTAATATTTAATTTACTGTAGGGGTGTTAAGTCAAGAATGTACAATATTTATAGTAGGTAATTTAAATCTCAGTTTATAAAACCAACACAAGCGCACACACACCCCCGAAAAAAAAAAGAGAGAGAGAGTCTTATTTAATTTGCTCTGTCGTTACAGAATTACCTTTTGATTTTATCGCACCGTTTATTTACTATCGAAAAAATTAATGTATTGTGAAGTTTCTTCGCTGTTTTTAAAATTGAAAATGCTTACTGATATCTAGGTCATTATTTCATGTATTGTAAACATTGCAAAATTCAATAAAGAAAAGTATTTTAATAATGTGTCCTCCCCCCCTTAAATGCCAGATCTTAGAAATTTCTTTTTTGTGTATTTTTCTGTGAGCAAAATTATACTAAAGGATCCTACTGAAATATAGAAAATGCAATGAAACTGTATTATATTAAATGCTGACATGGAATAGCTCATAAATTTTACTTAAGCCATGAACTCCCAAAAGTAATTGAGAAATTAACATGAAACATGGTTTATGCAATATTTTCTATGTAAATAATTCTATTTCATTTCATTGGGTTTCATAAAAATAAAAATGTAATTTTTTAAGTCTTGCAAAAATGCAGCATGAACACTATAAAGTAATTTTTATTCATGACAAATCTGTAGAGCATTTTACGCTCTATATTACACTGTATATGTTAATATGTACATCATTTTCTTTTATTGTCAGGGCATTTCTGAATAATACAGCCTAATTTATTAGCTTTACTAATCTTCAGACTTCATAATTATATATTAGGAAATCACACAATCTTTAAACTGCAATTTAAATTTCGTTTGCTTATAACTGCTCTAGATCAGTTATTCTCAACCACTGTGCCGCCAAATTCCAGAAATGTATATAGTAATTATAATGAATTTAATCCTAGTATACAGTACACATGAGAATAGGCGAAATTTGGTTTTTAAGACATTAATAAGCGTGCCAAATGTTTTATCCAAGCTAATTTTGGTGCTCTGGAGGAAAGCGCATTTTCGCGCATGTTAATTACATAATTTAAATTGAAAAGTTCTGATTGGTGCAGATGGGAGATTAGCTTACTTTTCAGACATTTTTTATTTTAAATAACATAAACTCAAATATGCCAGGACCGAAAAAAAATATATTAAACTCAACAGATAAACTGCTGGGATTCGAAAAATAAATAACTTCATGGAAGAATAATGCCCAGGAAGGTAATTCGGAAAAGTTTGAGTCAGTCCCAAGAGATTTTAATAAAACTATTATAAAATGGTTATTGATCATTTGACAACATTAGAGGAAAGGATTATTCATTATTTCCCAAATTTAGATATAAAAAAATGATGGGATTCGTATTCCATTTGTGATAACGAATACTTCTGCATTTGAATTAACTTTGAATGAGAGAACTAATTTCGCTTTCTAATAATTGATATTAATTTTAAAATACTTGGAAGAATCAATTAACATTAGATGGACATTAGATTATTCGGAAGAGACAATTACCATTTTGGATTAACATTAGATACGATTATCCCATGACGGCCAAAAAAGCTTTAAAAATATAAATCAGGGTACCTTCAGGGTTCAAAATTTGATGGTTTTAGGTACTCTTGTTTTAACACAATGAGAGAAACATATATATATTTATGCAGATTCTTCCTTATTTAATTTCTTCAAATATAATACAGGGCGATAATATTCGGTGGCAACTATCTGAAAAGTGAAACAGACATTCAGAGTGATTAAATGCAAAAGCACAAAACGAAAACAATAGTCCCTTTGGACTTTAAAAAAAAAAAAAAAAGATTTTATATTATGCCGAAAGGGAATTTTTTAATGTTTTGTGGGTTACCTTTATTTATTAAATATCATGTTCTTCAAACCTAAACCACAAAATTCAGTTCAACAGCAACATCACCAGATAATTTTGAAATGAGCATATCTTTAGAATTTCCGATACACAGTCTCACTCGCTGGAGACAAAAATGTTTTTTTTTTTTTTTTTGGTGAAATGTTGCCATTGCTCACTTCGAAATTGTTGAGTTTGTTAATCAAAAACCTGTTAAAGTTTTACAAAGTACGAAATACATAATAAAACAAATTCCAAATTTGGCTTCCAGATGCCCATATTCGAGTGGAAACGTACGTTATTCAAAATTTGATGGCTCTAGCTACCGTTGTTTTATCACCGAGAAACAAACATACATTTATGCAGATCCTTCGTTATTTAATTTCTTTAAATATAATACAGGGGGATAATATTTGGTGGCAACAGTTTGAAAAGTGAACCAACGCAAAATGCCAAAACGAAATTAATAGTCCTTTACGGGAAATTGCTTTGTTGAACTAAAAACGAAGGAAGGTAACAATATTCAGAATTTCTGCACGAAGGACGGACCTATGTTGACCCTTTGTTGTTCTAAATATGTTCTCATGTTTTTTTAATAATCAATCTAGCCTTTGATAACAGTAACATCATTTCAAAGAGTGCTCAGGACCTTGACTCCTCTCTCTTTCATATTCTTTTTCTAGTTTTAGGAATCATGAAGAGGGGAGGGCCCAAAATGTTTCTTGCACAGAGGCCCAAGATTTTTATTTATGCCATTAAGCTAAATGTCATACTGCTAACAATATTTAAACATTTTTAGAGTGACAGCAAATTAATCTTGTATTTATTTTGATTAACTATTAAACCAACTTGAAATTTTCTTCAAAACTTCTGAAAAATGGAAGATTCTTCAGCATCTAAAAAACGAGTCGTTTTATCAACAATTACTTAGAAATCAGAAAACAACTAGTCTTCTAAAAGACAAAAAAACAAGAACAACAACAACAAAAAGATAATGAGAGTCTTTATCATCAGATTATCTACAATTTATGACAGTAAACCTCAATAAAAATAAATAAAAAAAATAATTAAATTTGCTTCCTCTGCAGACTAGCAAAGCTTCGGATGAAAGAAAAACTTTGTAGCAGTTTCAAAACTGAAACTTAGATTAAATACTGTACGAGTGATTTACATTAAAACAAACAGTTCCTGTTTCTGGGCCAATATTTATTCAGAAAGTAACAGATTTTTCTGAAAAGATAAATATTGGGAAAAACTGAACATTTTCAGATGGCTGACTTGCTGATTTCAAATAATGTCATGGAATTTGTAAGATGGAATTTGTAAGATGGCCCTGGAAAAATCTCTATAAGTACTGTTGAATATGCTGCTTTTTTGAAGACTTCATAAAAAGAAACATTATAGAATCAGAAGCCCTTTACAGTGCAGATGGATGAAACCAGCACTTCAACTTTAGCAGGTGTTAATGAAACATCTGCTTGCAGCTTAAAAAAAGGCAAGGATAAATTGATAGTTTTATGACTTGTGCCAATGCAACTGGATTGCAGAGAATAAAATTACTGGTATCTGGAAAATGCAAACATCTTCCTACACTGACAGGTATCAAACATCTCCCTGTGGCGTATAAACACCAAAAGAATGCTTGGATGGATAATGATATTTTTCTTCACAAGTTCAGAAGTGTTTTTGTGCCATTTGTCACAAGCAAGTTGAAATCTAAAAGAAAACCTGAAGACAGCCAAGTTGTTTTACTGATTGATAACTACAGAGCGCATCTCAGCAAAGAGGAATTTGTTACAGCAACATTAGAGCTATGCATCTCCCCCTCCCTTCTCAAACATAACTGCTTCAATAAATTTGGTCCAGGCAATGAATCAACTTATCCAAAACTTTAAAATGATTTATCAGAAAAATTTTATGAACAGACTTGTGTATGCTGAAAGTCCCCTAATAGAATTAACAAAATACTTTATTTCCAGCTAACGATTATCCAGATTCATCTGATGAAGAATTCGATAGTTTTAAAATAGAGCAAGGTTTCGCCAAAGTATTAAAAGCTTTAATGTGCAGAAACAAAGCTGAAGAATCTTTTTCACGGCTAGGAACAACTGAAACACAGGCATAATTTGATTGCGACAAAAATTTAGTCCATGACGGAATGACTAAAATTTTGTCGGTGAATTTGATCCATTCTGTCATGCACCAAATTCACTGAATTCATCTTGTCATGGACCAAATTCCTCAAATCATCCACAATAGAAATGCTAACAGAATAGGATTTAATTCAAAATGTATTGTTCTAAGAAGAAAGAAATTCTGGGTCATCAGAATCTGAATATAAAACAGAAAGAACATATATATTTCTTGGGATGATTCAGCAAAATGCTTTCTGACATCCTCCCAATTTTGTGAGAAAAACCTCAGTAAACCAAAGTTTTGGAACTGCATCTCATCAGAGAGAGATTTATATAAAGAAAAAAAAAAAAGAGTCTTTCTCTGAAACAGGCAGACATTCATAATTTATTCAATCAAATGTCGACTGCATCAGAGAAATGATCAGATTTAAGAATTTCCTTTATTCTGGAAAAATATGTAATGAACGTCCTGTTAAAAACATGTTGGGCAAATTCTTATAATTATTTAAAAAATTTGGTATGTTGTTGTTACATATTGCTTTATTGGAAATATCAATCCAAGCATATAAAACAGCTCAAGTATCACACAAGAACAATGTGTGTCCCCTGAAAACATTGTGGAGAAAACAATGCAAGGCGAAAACGTCGTGGAACAAAACATCGTCGGAGAAAATAAACAAAGAGAAAATATCATGATACAAAATATCATCGTTGAAAATGAAGCGGTTAAAAAACTTCGCAGTTTAAAAACATTGTCGAAAATATCGTGGTAAAAAATAAAGTATCTAATCATCGCATGCCAATAACATCGCTGACATGTGTTTTTCAGGCTTTGAGAATTGTAAAAGGATACTCGCATAATGATTTGTGAGCACAAGATGGAAAGAAGGATAATTTTTACTTTAATATTTTTCCTTAACTAATAAATATTTGTGTAAAATGTAAAATGGAAATTTAAGCATAGAAAATTAATGCAGCTTATAGCACTTAGTAGAATTTTAAACTGACATAGTTAACTAACAAAGATCATTAATAAATTATTTTTTTATAAAGTTTTGCTGGTAATTTTTGATGAAAAGTGTAATCTAAAAAAGAATAGAAAAAGGAAGATATGTAACTGCATGACTTTATCTATAAAAAATTGTTAAGTTAATTATGAGATCATTTCTTTACTTTTGTTAATCTGATACTCTTATAGTGGAAATTATTTCTTGTTTTATTTAAAGTTCCTGATCTGTTTTTTTTTTAATTTATTAGTTAATAAAATATACGAAAGTAAAAACTATCCTTCTTTCCATCTTGCGCTCACAAGCAAATACCCGTTTACAATTATTAAACCCTGAAAAATGCATTGTGTGCAATATTGTCATGCGATGATTTGTAGGTACTTTATTTTTTACCACGCTATTTTCGACAAGGATGTTTTTAAACTGCAAAGTTTTTTAACCGCTTTATTTTCGCCGATGCTATTTTGTACCACGGTGTTTTCCATTTGCTTTATTTTCTCCGACGATGTTTTGTACCACGATACTTTTGCTTTGTGTTGTTTTCTCCATGTTTCCGTCCACGATGTTTTCAGCTGTAACTGAACAATGATAAAT
The DNA here is from genome assembly GCA_000611955.2 of Stegodyphus mimosarum. NCBI lineage: Eukaryota > Metazoa > Arthropoda > Arachnida > Araneae > Eresidae > Stegodyphus > Stegodyphus mimosarum. Next base: position 408,561 of record KK118281.1, on the reverse strand, counting down.
AATAAAAAAAGAATAAACATTAAAAGTAAGAATCAGAATAAATGAACATGGGAACAAAAGTAAAAAGTTTAAAATTGAAACAACAAGGAAAGGAACATAAGAGATGCAGTCTTTACAAGGAGTTCGTGAAAGTTCTGGCATTCCAGTATAGTTTACTCATCTCACCATGTTTCTGAAACTCTTTATTTAGTTCTGGGCATAAACAAAGATGCTCTGCATTCATGATGCCTGAATTGCATATTTGGCATATACTAGATGGAAAGATGCCAGTTTTGTTAAGATGGAGTGCCATGCAATCGTGGCCTGTTTGTAGTCTGAAGTTTGCCACAGCTACTTCATGGGATTTTTAACAAAACTTTTTCCATGTGTCTTGAATGTTAGCCCAGGATTCACCTGTTGATTTTGCTGCCTGGTCAGATTTAAGAATTTTCATTATTTTCTCAAAAATATGTTTTTTAAGTGACTCTGGCAGGAGTGGTTTGCTGTCTTGTGGCTCAAGTGTTCCTTTCGTGGCTGGCGAGTCTGCCTTTTCATTACCATCATTACCTACATGTGAAGGGATCCATTAAAAAATGATACTTTTAAAAAATTTACGGGAGGCCATGTTACTCATGTCCGTGATATCCTTAATTAACAAGTGCTTCCTGAGTGGTACTCAATATGTAATAGTAATGACTAAGGCAGCTCAGAGTAAAAAATTTGGTATTTAATGTGCTGTTCTGTTGACCATTTTCAATAAACAAAAACTATCACCAAATAACACAATTTAGTGCCAATGATGTACAAGTTTTAATATCACAACACAATCATGAGATTTCTCAACTTAGTTTTATGTAAATTGGATTAATTCTTAATTAGCCAGTTTTGTTTTTGTAAAGAAGACATATATAAATTTCTATTTATCTGTCTCCTACTGAGGTTATTTAATTAATTAATAATTATTAAAACAAATAATTAAAATTAAATAAAATATAAAGCAAAAAATTAAAATTTAATAAGCAATTTTTAATATAATTTTATTGCTAAAAATAAAATTTTTCAGATCACATTTCTACTGAAAGAGTTCAGTTACATGAAAGAAGTGCCGGAGCATTCTTATTTAGGAGCTCTAGCACAATTTAACTTCTAACTTTATCTGTTTCTCAACTGCATTTTGAAAAAATAATTAAAATTTTTGGGACTTGTCTTCAACAGAACAGCATGCAGCAGAATATTTTTAAATTTACCTGATCCTGTCATCAAGAAAAGTGTGACTTAAGGCTCGTTTCCACTACTGCGTATGCGTTGCGGTGCGTATACGTTTCTCCAATCAGCGAACGATTTCGTTTTGATTGACATCTGGTGTCCGTCGACGGATGACGGAACGGATGAAGTTCAACAATGTTCAACTTCCATGCGTAGGTCTGCGGAAACGTTGGGGTCACGTGGTAAAAAAGGAGCAATCAGGTGTTGTCACCAAAAATTAATGGCGGCAGAAGCAGTGATGAACGCTGGCTCAGGAAAAGAATGTTTTGCTAAAAAATACTTATTTCTGAATTAGCGTCATTGCGAGAAATCTGCATACTGAAAAAGACAGCAATCAGCTGAATTTAGTTAAAAAAAAGATAAGAAAAATAAGATAACTACAACTACAGTACTAGTTCGCCGAGAGCAGTGATTACTGTCAATGAAATCAGGAGCAAAAAATATAATAAAGTTCATGAAATAGGAAAATTTGTCCTGAAAATTATTTTCTAGTTCTGCATACACGTTTACCTTTCATGATAACGAACGTCTGACTCTATCAGACTGCTATAGCAAATCAGATACGGCATGAAAAGATTTGTTACTTTTTTCTTTTGAAACAGGTAAAAACTAAAAACGTTAATTATAAATTAAATTTAGTAGCCTTTTAAATATTCCACTGAATTAAAGAGTACGTTAAAAATGTATTTCTCTATTTACAAATATACCTTTTGGCTAGCATATATTTGTAAACACATGGAATATATTTTTATCAGTCTGTTTAACTTCAATCGGAACGCCACTTAAAAAATAATGCTTTTTGTAAGAAATGTCCTAGAAGCTGAAGAACAAACTCTGGTGAATTTTTTAGACGATAGCACACTGAAATAGAACCAAAAAAATTTAGTTTTATGAATTCATTTACTTCATAATGTATATAAGACAAAATTGCTAAGAATGCTAGTGTGGTGATAGCATAGTGGTAAAGCTGAGGGTAGCGAACTGTGACCTTTTGGGTCATGAGTTCAAATCCCGTACTCTTCTTTTTCCACCCTGTTTGCTATTTTCTCAGCTCTGTGTTCCAATTGATCTATATTTGTGTTTAAAAATTTATTTCTATTGTTATGTGCATTAAATATAACGTTTTATTGATGCTCTTATTTATTTAAAATTTTCCCCTCAAGAATTTATTTTGAAAGTTATAATATAATACGAATTTAAAGTATACTCCCTGTGTATATATATATATATATATATATATATTTTCGTTTCACTTTTATGTTAATGTGCATACATGTGAGGAGACTTTGGGATGTTTCCAGCTCTAAACTTTCAATACTAATGAACATGAGACAGTATTAATGCCCTAAACATATTTAATAAAACAATTTTTAAAAAACTTATTATAATAATTGCTTTAAATTCTGTTCTCTCCAGCTGAAGCACAGGAATTAATTAATTAAATATTTCCATTTTATTTACCTTAGGTATGCATACATATATAAAGAGAAAAAGCTTATCTTTATAACTTCTTCCATAAAAAGCAATGAATTTAAAATTTATAAATTCAAAATAATATTTTATGGATTATGCATAAAATATAACTGCCCATAGTGCATTTTGAAACAAACGAGAGTTCTAATAAATTTTTCAGCTATGACACAGAAGAAATTGACCCTAAAATTTTATATAATATCTGTTTTCTCCCCAAATTTGCGCATATTTTAAAAATATATATTCTCACATAGCAGTCAGCAGTATACAAGCATAGCAAATTTTGTGTAAATATTGTGAACCTTTCTTTACAGTTGCTCTGTATTTTTAAGGTACCAGCTATTTTTAAATGTGTTTAACATTTTTATTTGTTTTGCAGTAACAGTACATTTTAGTTTTAATTATATATTATTTCGTTAACATTTAAGTCTTCTAGAAATGGAAAGAAATTTTTAAAAATTACTTCAGTTTCTATGCAGTTAGAGATGTTCATAATATGCATTATAACCTTACGTATCTGAAAATTGCTAACTTGCTTTACTTTCACAGTTCATAAGCAGAACTAAAAATTTCCGAATTCGTCCGAATAATCGTAAGTTAAATCAGAGACCTCTGGTGGCAATGAATGCAACTGACCACCGAACTTCCATAAGCGTAAATCCAACGCAATAGTGTAAACGGTTGTCCGTCTGCGTAATGCTTTTCTTCCAATACGCACCGCAACGCATACGCAGTAGTGGAAACGAGCCTTTATACAGTAATGAATAAATACTGGCTGCACAGTATGAAAAATAAATTTGAGTTTTTTATATCTCTATAACTTTGATGTGCTCATTAACTAAATAAAGAGCAATCTGTTCCTTCAAACATCTGAAGGCAAGACGGAAGCCAATTTTCATTGTTGACAGAATTTTGTAATTGAACATATTTCACTTTGGCATTTATGCCTGTATTGCCTTTTTTAAAATTTTGACATCTCACAGAATTGAAATGTAGGCACTTGATATTCAAATTGATAACAAATAAAATGACTTTTTTTTTTAATACTTTTAGATTGGAAATTTTTTTCTTCCATTTATTTACCTTTTCCGCCATAAACTGCATTTTTTATACGCACAATTATCCAGAATTCAGCCTTTCCAAAACTTTCCAGATAGTTGAGCTTTTACTGTACCTTTATGAGGTTTTTGAATTCTGATTTCACAGAAATTTAAAAAATAATAAATTTTTTTAATGGAGGAAAAAATTTCTTTCTGATAAATATGTATATAATCATAAAAAATACTAACAATTCTTTTATAAATTATAAATGTAAAAATTTATATGTAGATGAAGTTCGCAAGCTTAAGTTCTGAATTACATAATCTTTTCTATAACACGGTTCTTAATTTGTCTACATGTTTACATGATCAATGAGAATGAATTCAAAAGATATACAGATCAGTTTTCTCTCTTTTTAAATAAGTTTCTTTCACAGGTGACATCTGAATGTATTTTTTTTGCTAGAATCTGGAAACAGTGTGCTTAAAAGCTGCTTCGAAAAAAACTCTAGGCTTTAGCTTTTATAACATCAATTTCATCGTCTTATATGAGGAACTTTGAGTTTTCAGTTTTACAACACTAATTTCTTTATGCCTTTGAGAAATACATGTTGTTTACAGTCACATTTTACACTGTGTGTAACTGAAAGTTTTTGTTCTAGTGTAAAATGTGTGGTTTGCAGAAACTTTAGATGTTTAATACATGGTAACCTCTGCAGAATATGAATCTTTAAACTCCTGGCTTGATAATTGACTTTTATTCTATGACGGAAAAATTCAGGAACTTAATTGAAAAGATGATTGAAAGAGTTGGTATCAAGTATTTTTTTTTTGATATTTTAAATACATTTACCATCTTTAAATAAATGAATCATTTAATTTCTAATAGAACTGGTTGTTAATTTATAGCATCTTGCCATATTCACTTCAGATATGGAACAGCTAACATATTTTGCCAAATAAGTAATGATTTCTAAATGCAGATGATAATTCCTGTGATATATTTTCATGTACAATAAGAAAATGATAGCAGGAAACATTATCTGCCAAAAGATTGCAACAAAATTTGGAGCATCTGAATTATTATGCTAGTTACTGATTAAACCTTTTTTAATAAATTATTTTATTATGAGGAATATTTTGATGATATTTATTTTACAACAAATAGAAAAACAAATACATAAAAAATAAAACAGCAAATAATTAAACAATATATTAAAAAATTAATATATTAAACAAGAACAAATAGACAATACATTAAAAAATTAATATATTAAACAAGAACAAATAAACAATACATTAGAAAAATTATTCAATATTTAAAGATCCATGCAAATAAATTTAAAAAATACAAGTGTCCAGAAACAAATCTGGGCCATTGTAAACTAAATGTTGAAAACATGTATTTGAGTGCATTTGTTCATTGAAAATTCACTGGATGTAAGGAAAAGTCATTATCTGACTAATTTTCTGCAAAACGACAGTTTGCAAGATGGCTAAAAATGGCCACCTGTAATAAGATGAAAGCTGAAATAATTTTTTAAGAAATTAAAACTCTGGTGAGGATGGAAAGATGTTTTAGTGTACATTTTGGTACGAGATGAGCTCTTTGAAACAGACTATTTACAAATCGTGTCAGCAATTGGAAGCCACTAGATGTGTTGGAGAAGAATAGCAGCCATTAGTTAAGTGCCTGCACACTTGAAAATAGTAACAGATCACCCTTTACACACTCTGGGATTCATACAAGATGGAGCTCACCTACAGACTATAAACATTGTTCTTGGTTTTCTATATGAGACATGTTTAGTGCACGTGTAATGAATGTCTCAGAGGTTTGCTGAAAGTTATGAAGGTGGGAGGCAGTGGATCCTCTGCATAGCTGGATATTAATCAACATGTTTCTTTTTATGGATTTTTTTTTTCAAGATAAGGCATTTGCAATGAAGCCTGCAAATATATCACAACTCAAGGCCTCTCAATGTGCAACCGTGCTGAACAATTTTAGAAGATGTGCTGGAGAGTTACGAATATATGTCCAAGTTTGCTTGCAAAAGGTTGTAAAATTTAATGGTGGGTACATTGAACACATTTTACATTACATTCCATTCTTAGACAGTTAAATGTACTTAAATTCATTTTTGAATTTAAGTAATAAATAAATATATAATAAACAAAACAAAGGACATGACATCTTTCCGAAATATACTTTCATACCTACCATCATGGATCCTTCTCTTGGCATCAAACCATTTGGATCAACAGGTATATTTGGTTTTCTCCAAACAATGTCACATCCTTTAATAACACAATAAAAATTTTAATTTTATGGCTAAAGATTACTCTATTTCAGTAATTCTTTAATAGCTAGGTTTTAACAACTTCTAAATTGTTTTGCATGCTGAAGTTTTTAGTCAGCTTTTTGCAGACATCCTGAAAGCTGCAAATTACAGATACAAACCCTATAATTGCAGGAATTTTTTAGGAAACAGCAAACATGCTTTTAAATCTGACTTGTTCTCGTTCATTTTTATTTCCCAATTACATTCTGGATATAATTTGAATTTTTTCTGCTTTAAAATTTACATTTAAATATCTTTTAGAAACTTTCACACAATCTCAAATAAATTAATGTTTTTATTCATTTTTATACACTGGTAATCAAATGTCTGCACATTCATTCAAGCATTGAAATTTGCTTATTTTGCCTTGTTTATTGCATACAGTTCACTAAATCAAAAATGAAATTCTGTGAAGCATACCTTCAATTTTAGGCACAAAGAAATGTATCCCAGTGACATAGCACAAGGGGGAGCAAGGAAGAACATCTCTCTTGGTGCAGCATCCGTCTTTGCTAAATACCAAAGGGATGCTATGAAATTTTAGGATTGTATGATTTGTCGATAACCAGAATGGGGCACGAAATCTTCAGTTGCCCCTGGGTGCTGCTAGCTACAACTCTGATGTGTGCTTAACATTTTTATTTAAAAGTCTTTGTAAAAACTTTTATTTTAGTATCATTTTTTTCAATGGTGTCTTACAGAAAATATTGACTCAAATTTTGTTCTACTAAGCTGAATCCAGACAAACACACAAGTCTCTTTTTAATCCCAGAAATGTTAAATGAATTAATTATAAAATGTTATTTTAAAAACACTTTATTTGGTTCATTATAGACGTCTTGTTAACGACCTGATGGGGGGGGGGACTGCATGAATTTCATAATAACTAACATGGTCATTGAAAGTTCTACAGTCGAAATCCATTATTTTTCCAATTTATACACCCTGCTAAAATATTTTTTCAATTCCCGGAAAAGATAATCCAATTTTCGCGAAATTAAATGTAAATAACAATAATAAACTTGTATTAATAACTAGGAATTGGATACACCACATCAATTTTTTTATATAAATTTATTTGGAATTTTTATCATTACGGAAAGGGGAATATTTAATAGTTTCAAAAATCTAACCTCATCATATATTGGATGCAAATAAGAAAAAATAAATGTAAACTGCTAATAATTAGTAAGAAATAAACTCAATGATTCAATTTTAAAATTAATTTTTGAATACCTGCCATTTTAACAACGAATATAAACAGAAATTTTTATATTTAAAATAAACACCTCAAAATTAAATGGATGCTTTTTAATAGTAGTTATTAATATTCCATTAATATGCTTCGGAGAAACAACACACTTATGAAAATTTATATTAAGTCATGCAAATTTATATTTACTTTAAAGGAAATTGCATACTAACTCACCATTATCATTTGTAGTCCAAAAAATACAGTTCTAAAATTTTACCAAGTAGGCACACATACAAAAGAAATGTAAACGTCATTTTAAATTTCTTGCTGCTACTTTTAAATACATCTTGTAAAACGCTGAGGCAATTAGCGTTGTAATCAACACCGGTTATGCACAGAAACAAAAGTATCACAGTTTCCCTCTGATATCACGTTCATCAGATGGCATAGACATTTACAGCTACAGAAGTCACACACACACATTTTTCATATATAATTATACATTTTCATATTAACCGCCGTACAAATTTAACTTCAACATGGCGGGATCGAAATTAAAATACCGCGCTTTTCTCCAAACTCAACCATGCGTGTTGTGCCAACGTCTACTTGACAATAAGCACAAATGATCCACATAATATTCAAGCGTAGACGTTGGCTTTGCTGATAGCAAAACCAATTTATTTTCATTATGTCACTCACCTAAGTCATTTTTAATTAGTTATTATTTTAATTAAAAATCTGACACCAAAAGCATAAAACGTAAATCTACCTTTCGCCTTTCATTCTCTTTCGATAGTTTAAAAGGTAACGGCACATATTTCTGTTACTTTTTGTTAGATTCAGCAGCTAAGCAAGTATCAGTATTTTACATAGAATTACGCCTAAGTTAAAATAAAATAAATCGGAAGAAAACTCCAAATATCAGCATAATCAAAGACTCTGAAGCTGAATTACATTCTGGAATATATAATGCGCTACATAAGCCTAAACAGTTAGTAACAATGGCGAACAATATATATTTCAGCCGCAAGCAAAGTACTTTGTCTGTTTAAATCGGATGTCTTATTTTCGGTGCTCCGGGGTGTTCTGCAGTTCCGTCGTATGTGATCTTCAGCACCACAGTTCCAACGCTGTAGGGTCGGTTTCTTGTCATTAATATTTCGTCTCAAGACATTCAGTTGTCTCGTTAAATCGTCTAGACGAGCAGCTATTTGATCCTCTGGCTTTTGGACTAGAGCAGCTCTGACTGGGTGATGGTCTCTACGAATTGCTTGCTGGGCTGCGTCGAATTTCATGGCGTATACAAGAGCGCTTTTAAAGTCCTTGACATCCGCCTTTCGCAAAGTTTTCTGTATTTCAGGACCCCGGATGCCGCCGATGAAGTACTGCAGGGACAGGATTTTCCTTCTTTCTGTCGGGCACTCCAAAAAGGCAAGATAAGGCAACCTTTCAACATTCATGGCGAAAACCTGGAGTGTTCCGTGGGCTTCAGTTGACGGGATTTCAATTGAAGCCTAATGCAATCTTTTACACATTTCTCGCAAAAGTGCAGCTCCAACGCCCGGATAAAGCTTCGAAATCTAGGATTGGGAGACTGAAGGATATCCGCAGCGTCTGCTCTCAAAGAAGTGGCGAGATGACAGGCCTTATCTTGGGAATCCCATCCAACCGCATCCGCCACTATAGAAAATTGTGTCTTGTACACTTGCCAGGAGGTCTTCCCATCAAATGCGGATAGCTTCAGAGAGAGATGGGCAAGCATCAGTAAAAATTTAGAGCAGTCAGTATTGCTCCCTGCCGTCGCTACGAATTTCTTCAAGGTATCAACTTCTTTGGCGACCGCAAAAGCTCGGTCATCAATTTGTTGTTCGATTGGTTGTTGGACGGCAGAAACTCTTGCTTCGATTCGTTGTTCCCCAACTTCTCTTCTACTTGTTCTTTGACATTGGAAACTCTGTAATCGTTTGTTGTTTCATGGCCGAAATTCTCTTCTATTTATTCTTTGAGAGAAGAAACTTTTTCTTCAATTTGTCCAACTTTATTTTCAACCGCTTCTATTGTGCCTTCCATAGTCTAAAATTTGTTTCCTATTATCCAGGTAATTTTCTTTCATCTCTTCTTGTCGTGCTTCAATCTTTTCTCTACCAGCTTTTATTTCTTGTTGTCCCACTTTCATTTCTTTTTTTAACAGCTTTTATCTATTCTTTAACGGAATCTTGACCAGCTTTCACCTCTTCTTGGCCCACTTTCATTTCTTCTTTAACGGAGCTGACGGCATTTTCCATCTTTTCTTGGAACGCAGCAAATGCAGTTATCGACTGCCTTAATTGTTCTCCCATCTCTCTTTTTATTGGCATTCAATCCCACTCCTGACACCAAAAAGCGTTGCGTGCGATAAGAGATTAAATGCGCAAGTCCGATAAAAAGTTAATAAAATTTATTCTTATCACAAGAAATATAACAAAACGCTGGATTTTTCCTCAAAGGTATTCGTACAATATCACAATATCACGCAATGTAATCAGTAGCTATATTTAAAACGTTAAATAGCACGCAACCCGAAGTGCAGAGAAAGTTAATCCGGTCAATAAAATTACATCAGCTAAGTAAACAACAACTCAGCTGAGTTCCAAGTTCCGCTGTTGCCGCAAATAGCAAGCATGTTTGCTTGCTGTATTCAGCTGAGATGTTTCTCTCCAGGTTTTAGAGTTTTTTAAATCTGCCACGCAAGACAGTTCTAGCAATTTCTTGAAATCAAACGAGTAGAATTACGGTTACAGCTAACATAGTTGTGGGGTTTTGCTTTCTTAATTCACACTTCAATCCTTGAAAACCCCAGACACTGGTAAGCGGATAATCGCTAGAGTGTGTGACAGAGACGTAAGACTCAAGAAGGGTTAACTACCCTTTATTTCCCAAAATAAATATGATACAATCAGCTCCTAACTCGGAGTGTACAGCAAAGCCTCCATTTGGGCTTGAACTGAAATTAATATGAAATTAAACTTAACCAAGCTTAGCTAACTGAAAGATATAGCAGAAACTGTCAAGATTCTAAGTAGTTGGCCTCTAAATCTTAATTAAGTCGGTGAAGCCAAACAAGGGCCTAAAGTTCGGCCGAGCGTAGTAGTAACTTAAAGAGAGATGTAGCCAAAGGCAGACGCTCGCTAGTCAGTCTTCGTTAGAGAGAGCTAGTCTGGCTCTGTAACGAAGTCGGTGAAACATCGACTTAAATACTACTCTTACTCATTTGCATTAACCACGTTTCTGAAATTACATTCTGGTAGGAAATTGTAAGCTCAAGCTAGAATGGATAGGAAAGATGCATAAATTTAAAATAACTTTTATAAAATTAGGTTAAACCTTACATAGTAGTCAATTAAATTTATTGAAATTACATATCAATTATTGAGATAAACTTTTCTTCAATGTTAAATGCACGTGCTCTTGTATTTTTACTTTTCCGGCATGGCTTTCTCTTAAAATTTTTCACGTGCTGCATTGCACGGCGAAAAAAACAATTTTAAATATAATTCTAATAAAAATGTGTAACTGAATACGAAATTCGTAACAATATTATTTCTGTAAAACCTACAGAGTTTCCATGTTGCGTCAACATCAAGATCGAAAACTTTGAAAAATACGCAGGGACAAAAAAAAAAGTTCCCCCCCAAAAGTAAGCTACAATCGTTATCAACAAGAGCTGATTCAGTGAAAGCAGTAGTTTTCGGCCGTAAAAAGTTTAAAAATGCTTTGAATAAGACGTATACGAAGATAATTCAGCAAGTTTGCCACAAAAATTGAAGCTTAGAAGTTATTAAATGAGTTGAACTCATTAGAAATTGCCCTTATAAAAGCATTTTGGAACAAAATATTAGAAATCATAGGTAAAAATAGGATTATATGCTTCTTTAGAAAAAAGTTTACAGTTGGAATGAAACACAAAATTATTTAACTTTCATGAAACCTAAGGAATAAAACTGTCCGGATGCGATGAGTATAAACGATTACACGAAGAAAAAAAATTCTGATGTAGACTGGCTTCCCTACGGCTTATTAAATTATGTGCATTTTTTGCTGCACTTCATTTAAAGCTATTTCCTCGAATTTAATTAGACATATATTTCTTATTCAAACAATTCAGTTTCACTCCACGGCAAGACAAAAATACATAAAAACTCAATACATCTTTATTAAAAAATACAAAGAAACCTAAAACACCGAATGCAGTTAAAAGCAGTTAAAAAAATTTTTTTTGGAATTAAAAATTAGCGTTTCTAAGCAAGAACAAAACAAAACGAACAAAAAAAAGTAACTCGGCCAGCGGTTGTAAAGGCAAAATTTTCGACGCATTAAAATTAGAATTTATCTTTTGTACCATTGAGCAGAAAGATACTGAAGATGGAGAATTAACTGACTCAGTTCATTAGAAGGCTTAACTCTATGATCCATACCGTCAGACTGTGTCACATTGACTGCATGAAAGTGAACCGTACGCTCAATTACCTGCAGTTTGTGTTGATTTGTCCCCATCACATGTTAGAGCTTGGTTGAATCAACGAGATATATGCTGGTAGAGAGCGTATCTGCAACCTCCAGCCGGTTCCAGCATTAGTGTCACGTGACTGCTGGTCGAATTCGGAAAGTCTGGAAATACTTTACATTCATTTCTACGGGACGAAAGACGACTGCTCTGCTTTGTAACATAGAATTTAAGAAAAAATGGTTATCCGCTGCAGCGCCTATGGATGTAAAAAAAATTTTGTAAGAGGAGGACCTGTAACCTTTCATAGGTTAAGTTAAAACTGCATGATCTATTATTTTATTTTCAGTATTTTTGTTATTTTACGATGTCTGTTGAATTGGTTGGAAAGTTTCAGCCATATTGTATAAGAAAATTGCCTCTGTATATGACATTTTCAGCATGTATTATTAGCATCAAAATGTATTAAATACTGTGACACTATTTACTGGAACCACCCTTTACAAATAATTGAATTTTATATTCTTTTTCTGTGTACCTCGTTGAAATAGAAAGCTGCGCCAATTGGCGCTAACCTTTTTTCGCGAAGCCGTGCGCGTTTTGGTGTCGTAAACAAGTACTGCCAGCGATAAAGAAAGAAAAGTGCTATTATTATTATTATTAAATTATTGATAAAAGATTGTTTACTTTGTTAAAAAAAAGCTGAAAATCTTGATTCATGCAATATTGAACATAAACATTTAAACAGCATTATTTTAAAAATCAGATTATTTTTATAAAGCTCAGTGATTTATCATTATTTTCTATAAAATTACTTTAAAATAAAAATAATCTGGACTATAATTCTGTCTTATCTACGATGCTGTTGGAAATTTATCATACTTGAAAAAATATGATGTGAAAATTTACAATATTTTAAATAATAATTATTTTTAAAAAAAGGAGAGGGAGAGATAATTTTTAACTATATTATCAGTTTGTTTTGTTTAATCCTAATGATAAATACTGAGTTGAAGTTTGTCATCTTTTGATACATATTCAATATAGCACCTTTGAAACTCTTTTATATAACTCACACTATATCTAAAAGATTATAATTTAACATATGTTTGGGTCACATTTTATAATTTACGTTTTGCTAATTCTAAATCTGGAAATGAGGTGAAAATTTGTGTACTAGTGTATCTTAGCTAATAATGCATGATTTAATCCTATTTTTTTTTATTTAAGTTAATGCATAAGAATGATCTGGTAAAGCAGGAATAAAGTGGCAGTGAATTGAAACTTACCAAACATTATAAGTAAAAGGAATAAAATGGTATTAACTCATAATATCAACAGATTACCTATACGTAAAAGTGTCACTGATAACTTAATCACCTCAATATTTGATTGCAGAGTTTTGCGTTCATAGTAATATTTGTTTAATTTAAGATTTTTTAAAAACCTTTTCCTCTAAAACTATTTTTTTAGCAATATAAAAATATCATAACTATAGAATTTTCTATAACTTATAATGAGAATTAAGTGTGTATTGATTTGAGAATTAAGTGTGTATTAAGATTTTCAGTAGAGTTAAATTTAAAAAAAAATCCTTGAAAACAGGCCTTAACTTTTTGTTGCATACAAGCAATATATATATATATATGTATAGTTTGTCAAAGAAAACCATCAAAACTACATCTGAGTGAACTTTTTCAGGTTTGAATGAGGCTCTCACCATTATATCTTTACTAGTTTCAAATTTCTGTTTCTGTCTAGTTTTCACTTTCTGTTCATAAAAGCTTTTCTTTTCTGCGAAACAGTCAGTTTTATTTAAGACCTGCATTTGTTAAAATAAAAGCATGTATTTTTAATTTGTAGTTTTTATTTTATTTATACTGTTTTATGTGTTCATTTTTTGAAAATAAATATCATATTCTTTATATATCTATAAAGATTTCCATGGGTTTACAAGCTAATTTTTTAAAAAATGTATACCATCATAGTTTCCATCTCAATTTTTTATTATTTATTTTAGATTTTCTTCCTAAAATTATTTAACCTAAACAACGCAGCAAATACTTTAAAGCGATTATTAAAAATATAGATAAAATTTTCCGAAAAAAAAGGATTAAGTTTAAAAAATTTTAAAAAATTTAAAAACCTAATTTGAGATCGTTATCTGCCGATTGCCAGCAGACGGAAATAAAAAAAACACTTCCCGCCATATCAAAAGCGCGCCAAACCTGCGATAAACAGCCTAAGCTATCACTCCTTAAGAGCGCCAAGACCATAAGTCACGTGGTATATGCGGGGCACCGGCCAGCAGACGAATTCCCTGTAGAATGAGCCGTCTACTTCTTATATGAAGTCGTTGGGTTGAATTGGGCCCGTGAGCATCGCAGTTAGACACCAAAGCAGTGAGGCCACGTACTCTTTAAGGATGAGTCTCAGTTTAAATCCAAAACGATTTCCGAAGGGCAATGATATGTCGAGAACCAGGGACACGGTATTGGGTGCCAACCATCGTCGAAAGACACCATGGCAGAGGAAGAGGCTTGGATAACAACGAATGACCGCCACCTACATGATTCCCGGTGATTCCGTCACAACCATCTGATATTAAGACGAAATTCTACACCTTTTGTGTGTCCTTTTATCTCTGCAACGAGTACCAGTGCGATATTTATGAGTGATAACGCTCGCATACAGCTGGAATGGTGTGGAGTTATCTGGAGGGTCAAACTATTCGACATCTGCCGGAATCTGCTAGATCATTGGACCTAAATCACATACAGCATGTGTGAGACATGCTGGAACGATGGACTGCAGGTCGCAGTGAGCTGCCAAGCAACCTCCACGAGCTCCGAAATGCATTACTACAGGAATGGGCGCTACTGCCACAAGAAATGATCAGCGACAGTATTTGCAACTTGCCTCGCCGTTGTCAAACATGCATTTTAGCTAGAAGGTATCATACCCATTATTAGCACGATGTTTCCATGGCATATTTGATCTTACATAATATGATGGTCGTAATGCACGTGTTTTTGTATGTCTTTGTTTTATTGTTTGCTATGTGATCTAATAATGCCGCAGCAGCCCCTTGGATAATTTCACGCATATCCACTAAACAGTTTTTCTTTGTCTTATTTTTATTTTTTGAGCAAGAGTATATATTAAAGCTTTCTAGGAAGGTACCCTTCCCTTAGGTAAATAACCTTTGTGTGCTCTGTCGTATCGAATTAACCTATTCTAACTTACTCTAATATCTATTACTATCTAATACTATTAAGACATCACGAAATATTATTCAGGTATTATATGTCCCCTTATATATACTCGTGTTAAAAATTAAGAGAATTTGCATATTATGTCCAATTTCTGAAAAACTAAAGGTTAGATTGTAACGAAATTTAGTACTAATATGCAATTATATCAGAGAAAGAGAAGTACCATTCAAAAGTCATATTATGTATCCATGTTTATCACTATCAAGCTCATAGTGAAGGGATGTTCGAAATCTACGTTGGGATATCGAACTGAAAATGAGACTAATATGGGGCATGGTTCCCTCTCATAGCCAAACAGGTCGCGCAGCAGGACAGCTTACTGGACTGGAGGCAGTTGAGAAGTCCATGTAGCTGACGATTCCAATCCACTTGCAAGGCAGTTTTCAGCTGCGGGGTGGTTCTTGAAGGGTGACGGCGAGTGAAACTGCTGTCCTAAGACCCTCTCAGACATACTTATAGAATTAAGGTTAGAGAATCTAGCTGGCCAATCCATGCTGCGAATATCCTCTTTTTCTAGGTAATCGTCAACCAGCTGAGACCTATGTGGACGAGCACTGTCGTCCATTAACATAGGGCAAACTGCGTCTCTCGTAAGTCCAACATAGGCCTCTAAGATCTCCTCTCTATACCCCATAGCAGTCAGGAAGCCTTTGTCAAATGCAAGCAGGGATATGCTGTCATCCAACATAATGCCTGCCCAAACCATTATATCTTCACCACAGTAATGATCCTTGATAACGGAGGTATGGTATCGTGTTCCAGGCTCTCACCGGATACAGATACTCCGAGAATCAGTGTCCAGGCTGAATTTCGATTCAGATGTAAAAAGGATGGTGCTGCACCTAAGTCTGATCCAAAATTCATATTGTCTGTATGGTGCTAAAGATGTTGTCTTGTATTCTACAGTGAACGGGACACAAACAGCTGCTTCTAGTATACAGCTATCTCCTGAAGACTTCGGAGGACTGTAGACGGTGAAATTCAAGTTTTAGTAGAAGCAGACAGCTTACGTGAGTGCTATGAAGCTGTAACAGCCATGTGACGCCGCTCTGAAAATGCCAAAGAACGATTCTTGTTCGTCCTTGTGGATCTTGGTTGACCTTGTCCAGGTTTTCTTCATATAAATCCAATGTCCTGAAACTGTTTCCACAAATTTCAGACGACACTGGCCATTACATTGAGCTCTGTAGCCACTTGTATTTGTGACTGGCCTGCCTCCAATATATCGATGGTTATCCATTTCATACAGTCATCTGTGAATAGTTGCTACTCGTTTCATCTTATAAAATTTATGCATCTATTGCTGGAAACACGCCGAATGTCATAAAGGAGTGCGAGCCATAAACCTCCGAAAAATCCCTTGTTCGATTATATTCCACCCCACAATCACAGCTCCGCTGGCACGCACGTGTATGCACATCGACTAGACACCCTTAGGCAGGTAGCCGTCGAGACTCCCTTAGGCAGGTAGCCGTCGAGTGCTTGGCCATAATTAAATAAACCAAACTAACTAAAAGTGAGCGTTCCCCATTCAGTGGGTACTGGAGTGGTCTAAAAGAATAGTTGAAACATTAAGAGATATCTGAGGGCATGATATAACAATCGGTGGGCCGTAAAAAACAATAATTTTTATATGGCAGCTTTCAAGTTTTCCCTCTTCCTACCTTTCTAAGAACATCCTGAAGTGATATCTGCAATTGTAACATTACCCGCTTGCATCTCCTTATCGCTTGCGTTTTCTTAGAAGCCGGCCATGGCGAATGGCAGAGTTATCAACAGAAAAACTTTGATTTTGAGTGTATTTTGAACCCTTCCTGGCAGCTGCGGAGAAGAAGAGGCCTAATATCGTAATTTGATTGTAATACATGACAATGTAATTAATACATTGTCATGTATTACAATCAAAATTCCGCAGGTCTTTAAAGTTTGGAGTCTTTCCTTTTATAAGAAGCACTAACCTTTCGTCGAAATATTTGACGATATACCAAAACAAGTTTAATAAAACCCCCTTTTTCAAAATCACTGCCCGTCTTACACACACAGTGAACTTCTGAAAATTCGGTGTGATGTAAACATTCTGTGCGCTTATCAACCTACCGCATTAGTCTCAAACCGAGCTTAAACGTTTAATGACTAATATGCAATTAAGATAAAATTTTATTCGCTCTCTCTATATTATTATTATATTATATCGCTCTATATGTGTATATTGCTTTTAGGAATAAAAAGGGAATTTTATTATCTTTTTATCAAGTTCTTATTATACAATATAGACAAAGTATATCCCTATATATACAAGTACAAATAAAGAATTGCTTAATTAACGACAAAATTATAATATTGAGTTTATTTTTTAAATGTCTGTATTTTTTTGGATTTAGCGAATGGAAATGAGAAGACCTTTAAAATAAATGTCATTAAATGTCTAAAATAAATGTAATAAAATGTCTTTAAAATACATTATTTTGCACGACATTTTGACTTGTTACTAAAAGCAATCACAATTACAGTGACAAAAAAAATAATATTATTAAAATGTTCAACTAGGTTAATGAAAATGAAAACAGAATTAAACGAAAATTTTAAAATGTATAAAAACAAACTAAATATTAATAAACAGTTTGTTAAAAGCTGATATACATTTTACTATATAAAAATTTAAAAATATTTCTTCTGATTCTAACTTAAAAAAATTAAGTTATGTATTAAAAATAATAATTCAGAAAGAAGAATGCTACTAATTCTTTTTAAAACTTTGAACCCAAACTAACTTTTTCACTTTTTAATGAAGCCAAGAATTTTTATTCGAGTGTTTTATTGGCAAAAATATGATAAGTATTCTAATAATAACAAATCTGATGTAGAAACCACATCACTCTAATGTAGACACCATATGATTTGTACGGCCTATTAAATTATGGATATTTACGCTGCATTTATTTAAACTTATTTCCTCGATTTTCATTATAGATATATTTCTTATTCAATTAATTGACTTCTCACTTTGTTGCAACGCAGGAATACATAAATCTCAAAATATCTTCAATAAAAATTGTAACATACAGAAAAACATAAAACACCAAATACAGTTAAAATAGTTAAAAAACAATTTTTACAATTAAAATTAGAGTTTTAACACAAAAACAAGCAATTGGTCCAGCGGGTAAGAAGGCAGGTTTTTCGGTGCACAAAACTGAAAGTTTACTTTTTGTCCCATTCGCCAAAAAGATACTGAAGGTACAGAAATTGACTTAATTCACTATTCTACTAAGAGTTTTCAAATGTAAACAAACAGCGGTTCCATTAGTCTTAGTGGCATTTAAACAACTTTTAAATTGTTGATATTTGTACAACTATTGCACACAGATTAATTAAACGCATACAAGCCTTAACCAGAACATAAGAACAATTACTTTTATTATTTCACTTAATTCAATCACTTTTAAAGCATGAAATGCGCAGTTTACCAACATATAAGAATAAAAAAAAACTAAGCTCTACGAAGCGGTTAACATATATATATATATATATGCGTGTGTGTGTGTGTCTGTGTGGGTAAGATATAACAAAATACGATGGCTGGGCTAAGAAATGATGATTGGCGACCTCAAAATTAATTATTCTAGATTTGGTGTCCTCCCCCCCGAAGTTCATCTGTTCTCCCAAATTCGAGATCTTTCCACGTTACATAACGACCTAAAATTAACCAATAGCAGTTTAACTGTACTTATACACCTAACTAGTATAAACACTTTTCTCAAGCAACTACGTCATTCCTTTTCCTAACTTCTGCCATGCAACCAACTCCACGCCGCTTATGCTTTTCTGTTTGAGATGCTTACGTCGTACGTTTAAAACCAGTGTGCATAAAAATTATCCTTTTTAACTATGATTGGATAAATGTTTACCAAAATGATTTGATATTTGTGAAAGATTCGTCAAAAAATCCAGTTTTATTATCTTCGTCGCCCTACCTTTCACCGTCAACCACCGGTTAAGTTAAACGTACCGGTGTCGTCTACCCACTTAAAATATCACACACACACGCACGCACGCCTGCCCGCCCGCCCGCACGCGCGCACACACACACACACACACACACACACACACACAAACACACACACACACACACAAACACACACACACACACACACACACACACACACACACACATACTTTGTTATAGCAGTTCCATAGACAAAATTTCAACGTTCTGCGACTACTCGTTTTTGAGTTATGTGACATATACATACGTACGTACGTACGTACGTATAAACATCACAAAAAATTTCTTCTGAATTCATTTTAAATTCATTTTTCAATCCTTTAAAAAAAAGAGTCCTTTATTCTGTCCGTACGTACAAATGTCAGGCAAAAAAATCGTTAAATTTCGTTAAATTCGATAGCGGTCAAAATGGAGATTGTCGTTTTCGCGATTACAATACTTCCTTTACTTTGCACGAGGAAGTAAAAGTGGTTAACTCCTTTAGAATTTTTTTAATTTGAATATTCTAAGACTGGAAAAAAATTCAATTCTATTTCTTAAAACAAATATCTTTCAAACTTTAGTTTGCTTCAGTTATTATCTTGTCGGAGATTAAAATAAAAGTGCAGGTAGTACAATGCCGATTATTTAATATATAGTTTCATCCAGGCTCCTTCAAATAATACATTATCAACTTGTCGAACATGTTAAAATTATGGTCGGATGCTACAATGTTTTTACGGCGCATTTGAAAGCAGAGGTATCAAATATATGGACAGTAAAATGTATTATTCATCAGCAACATCTAGGTGTAAATGTTTGAGTGAATGCTTACTAACTACCTTCAACTCACCAAAATCAGAAATAATTCTTTGAATGATAGGTTATTTGAACAACTCTGTACTGAAAATAGTGAAAATTTCGAACATCGCTTTTTTAATAAAAAAGTTTGTCGGCTACCAAAACGAAACGTTTGTGTCGCTTTTTCAAATTTTTCAGTTCAGTGCTAGAGGTTTCAGAAATAAAAATGCAGATGTAAGAGCAGAGTTCGTAAGTTCGAAAACAGATGTAGCTCATCTGACAGGTTTGTTTAGTGAACCGAATGAATCGAATCTTCAACTCCAAGGGGATGATCTAAATTTAATAGACTCAAAAAACGTTATTTCTACGTTTTTGGCAAAGCTTCAAATTCAAAAAAGGAATCTAAGATAGAGAGAATTTAGATTCTTTTTCAGACCTATGAATTATAGAAAAAAACTGACGAAAATGTGTTTGAATATTGCCAGTATTCGAAAACTCTGAAATTGGATTTCAAGAAACAATTTCAAAATATTTTATAAACGAGCTTATCTAATTGGGTTTTGCATGCATTTTCTGCACGATTTCAGAAGCATTTTTAAGATTTAGAAGAATAATTTTGTAAGATAATTTCTTCTTTTCCACATGCCTTCGTGGTGTAATTGGAAGCACACTCGAAGCGTATTCGGGAGGTCCGGAGTTTGAATCTTTGTGAGGGAATGGCAGATATTTCTCGTTCCTGCATCCATATAACCTAATGACTCTACAATTTATTGAGCTAATGGAGAGCTGAAATTTAAATTTAGATCAGGATATTAACAGTTTTAGCATCAGAATCAGATAATTACATGAATTATATGCCGAATGAATGTTAACAAATTAAAGAAGTTCATCAGCTTCGTTATGTTGTTACTAATTTCGTTCGTATTCCTGTCCTTAATGTAATTTAGTTAAATATGACTGCATATTTATTTTTAATTTCATTAATATACAAATAATCCAGCATCCTTTCTTACTGCTTTATTTTCGTGCATATTTTTGTAAAAGGTACAGATGTGAATTCTCAGGGCATTTGCCATTCAGTTTTTCCCTAAAAGTGGCCAGTAAAAAAGAAAAGTTTGAGAAACGTTGGTTTAATGCTTTAAATTAATTTACAATAGCTTTTTATTTTTAAATTTACATAAATCTAACTATTTCATATTATAAAGTTATAATTTTTATTCGCTGATATATTCTTTGATATATTCGCTGATGCTATTTAAAGTGTTTATATTTTCACTTCAGAGTTGCATTAACCAGTAAGCAAAATAAGTACGTTCTCAAGGCATCAAGAAAAGGGGTCACCACAAAAAGATACTCAGGACTCAAGACAAGAACACACCACAAAAATTTCCAGTAGTCGATTTGGCCACGGAATATACGGTGCAGTTAAACTCAAAGCGGGAGAAAAGAATGGAATATGCACATGAAATTTGGGGGCCCCAGAAGGACCTTTAAAGTCTTAATCCCTGATTTTCTTGCGTTAACATTTGAAGCTATTAATCAATGCTTAAAATTTCCCCTAGGTTTATAAGTTAACATCATAAAATAAAAATCTTTAATTTAGGTAGTGGCTTTACTTCAAATGTTACATTAATTTTACTTTCAATATTATCATAAATTTGTAGGAAATAATATAGTTTTTCCCTGCATGTAAGAAAATGAAGAATGTCGATTTTCACTTTGAATTTATTCCTGAAAATTCTTCCAGAATAATTATATACATTTATTTTTTATATTTGCTCCATTTTTTATATTTTTTATATTTTGGAGACAAAGCTGCCATTTGTTCAGTACGTCATATCAAGAGTAAAGTCTGTTATTATCAAAAAATATCAATAGTTATCCCCCGGTGATTTAAAATTAAAGATATAAATTCGCTTTTAATATTGTACCTGAATAAAATTTTAAGATAGTTGGTTATCAAATAAATTTTTAATTTTGACCAATTAAGCAAAAACATGAAATTTTCAAAATAATTCTATTAATATTTAAAAAATACAATGTCTTCACACATAATATCCAATGAGCCATAGAAAGCTAAATACAATGCAAATATTATTTCAAGTAAATTTTTGAAGTTTTTAACTTTCTTAAGCTCGATTTACCTAATGAATTGTATTACTTCACTTACTTTAAAAAGGCATTTCTATTAATTTTAACAAATTCGAATGAATATTGTTTGCTTATTTAGGATTTCCTTCAAATAAAAATAATTTTCTCCGGGCAAGTATTCTCCTTTTCTAATCCTTCTGTCTGTCTGCACTGCACATAAAGAAACTTTTAGTTTTTTTCTGATTGTCATTAAAATTCGCAAATTTATTATAATATATTTAATTTGTATTCACGTTTAATAACCACTCATATTAGAAAGCATGTTTATTAATTGATTTATTTCCCTCTCTTCGTTTTAGCGACCTTTGATAAAGGCTCCTCTATCTCATCTCTGACATTAATTTGTTTTATTTATTTATTTATTTTTTAGATTCAGTGACGGATTTTAGTTTTGTCTTCCCAATTTTCTGTATGCTTCTAACATCTCTAGACTAGACGGGCATGGAACTATACCTACTGATTTCTAGTACATGTCAAGTTATCTTTTATCTTTTATTACCTTAGGTTACAGCTTTGAGTGTTTAAAATTTGAGATGTAGTAATTAATTTATTATGAATATAATTTCTATATAGCACTTATATACAGATAATTTAACAATAATTAAATGAGACTGCAATTCATAGTTTTTCATTGCAATAAATTAATGAAAGAAAAGTTCCCTTAAACATTTAATTATCAATGTAATATACTGAAAGTATTAAAAAACTCACAAAAACACTTTTACTGTAAGCAGATATATCTGACTATAGAATGTAGACTTTATCTCACTCTTTATGAATGTAAAGGAGTTATTTTAGCATCTTTTCAGATTAATGCGCTCATTTTAGGAAATAATAGATTCTATTACCAGATTTAAATTTAAAAATGCGTATATTTATAGTAAAAATGGAATGTTAATAGGTTTGTTGCATTAAATGCTTCTAAAAATTAAATGGAGTCATAGTAAGCAAATTTTGGTGTGGTGAAATTATAAAGAAGTAGAGCTTTTTTTTTAAAAAAATTATTAAATTAATAATAAAAATTTATAAACACCTTAATACATTCATTTAGTATTAATACTCATTTATTATAAAACTGTCATGTAATACATATTGTAATACATAATATTACATTGTCATGTAGTACATATACAACTGTTTGCAGCGAAGTTGTGTACATACAATGCTGTTGTGTTCATCGTTTATTCGAAAATATAATAATTTATATAGGGAAAAGAACAAAATAACAAATAATAATACTGTAATATAACATTGATAGAATACACATATTTACATAAGCCGTGTATAAAATAAGATCTAATTAAGAAAGGCAGAAAATAGTTCATTTAAACTGTCGCCCAGAAGAAACAAATGGTGTATAACAAAGCAAAGAACAATAGTAAAGTACACATTCGGGGGGGGGAGGCGGAAGCACTTGAGCAAAAAAGTGTCATAAGAGTTTATATAGAATAAATTAATTTATAGAGATAGAAAAATTAATGCAAGAATTCATATCCACGACTGAAAATTTTATTCTTAGGTAATAGTAACATATCGACTGCATTTAAGAATTGATATTTATTTGAGTTCAGTTTAAATTTTTCATCATAGAATTTTCCAAACATTTTCTTTGCAGAGTATTTAGAGTAAATTATTAACTGATTTTGATGAATATCAATCACTTACATTTTCTGTCGCAAAGAAGTGCATTTTTGAAAGTAAATTATGCAAAATCAGCTAATGATTTTTATGCGAACAGTTGAAAAAGAAAATAAAATAAAATCATGCTTCAATTTCTGGATATAAATTACATTTTTAGAAGTTTTACTCAAGTATAAATATTACATAATAATCAAATACAGCACAAAAGAACAGACATTCTGTGTACATAACGAATGATATTTTATGAAAACTAACTCATTTTATAATTAATAATTAATTGAAGTTATTTAACATTATTACTTACTTCATTAAATAGCTGGATTGAAAACCGTACGGCATTGTTTGTGGAATGTAAGCTGAACGTTTGGAACTCAAATACATACATGTAAAGGCATTATATTGGATCGTATCATAAGCGTGAGCTTGAAAGGATGAACCACTGTACATGATTTCGTAATTCTACAGGCAAATATTATTGAATATAATGTTTGACTTTTTATAAATGTTCTTTCTTTATACGACGGCAACTTTCTTCTGAAGTGTCATCTGCTGGGGGTGAGCAAAGGAGGTGCAACCATCAAATAAAGTTGACAGTCACTCAATTGGTCCTCCAATAGGAAATATTCTTTCAGATACATCACATGGGCTTTGGGTGGGATCCGTTGGGAGCTATCTAAAAAGATAGAGCAAATGTCAATTTACAATTCTGGGAATTATTTATTTATTTTTTTAATATTTTTCCTACTTGCAAACACAAAGTAGATAATTAAGTACGTTATAGAGTTTCAAAGTGTTATGCTTAAAAACTCTGTGTAAACTTCGTATTTTGTTTTCCAAAAATATCTAGATATTCAGAGAAAAACGCAACGGTTTCCTTTCATTTTTTTAAAAAAGTGACTAATTCCCTCCAATAGCACAGTTTCAAATTAAACGATTATTGATTCACAGATAAAATTTAAAACTTTCAATCGAAAGCCTTCTTAAAATAAAGCGCAGTATTTTATGGGTGAGAAGGCTTTGTGAAAAGAAAGTCTAGTGTTTATTGTAATCCTTAAAGATTTGATTTTACGTTTTAATTAGTTAAAAAACAAAATATTCCAGATACTTATATGTAATGCTCGTGGAGATACGCGTAAGAAACAGTTTCTTCGAAAGCAGAGATACCACCAATAAAGATTAATGTTGCTCTATCTAAAAAGAACCATTAATAAAAACAAGCAACTTTTGTTCACTAAATTATTAAAAATCTTGAGTTCAGGCAAGTAAGAAGACATCGAAAAAAGACTTGAATCAGTATATTCATTCTCAGAATTTTTCGAGAATACACATGCAGTTGTTCCTAAAGTATTTACAGGATGGGACAGTTATTAAGAAGAAAGTGCAGCGTAACATTACGAAATATATTTAAATAATCTATCCCATATCCCCTATAAGTTACGCTAAATGAAATTTTTTTTGTTTAATTTTACTTTAAGATATGATGTTAAGATTATATAATTACGGATATTTGTTGTAGAAAGTCTTCATGCCTAACTCATATACATAATCCATCTTACACACAGGTGCCTATTATACATCTTGTAAAGCATTTTGAAAAAATTCAGAACATATTTTTCCCTAATTCCCAATTCTGAATAAATATTTTCCTTCTTCTATGTTAGATTATCTTATTCAGGCAAATTCAAAAATAGCTATTTTCAGGAAGTAGTGCATTAGATCACTAAACGCAGATTTCTGTTTACATACTTTTAAAGTACGTTATTTAAAACTGTGTTACATTATAAGTAACATAATCCAGCTTCCTCAAGTTTACACATTTTGGCGCATATCACCATAAAGGTGCTTATAACTCGTCATCCTATCCACAGTTCATAAGGTAATCAATTGTACGCGTTCATGGAAAATGAAATTTGAAAAAAAAAAAAAAATGCTGCAACCGCGAAACTATGTAAATGGTTAGAGTATCCGCTCATATGCTATTGGTTCAAGTTTGATGTGATTGTGCATGACAGTACATCCTGCGGTGGTGAAAAAGATGAAACTCTAGCATTGTAAATTCGTCTGTGTGGTTGACGTCGGTGAATGCGAAAAGCATTGGCCGACGCAACAAGAGTATGAAATTACATGAATTCCAGATGTACGCCAAAGACATCGATTTGTTCAACTCATGAACTTAAATAGAGAACCTAGCATCGAGCTGAAAACTGCAAGGTTATAATAGCGCCATATGTTCATTCTAACATGTGAATCGCACGCCATCATTTGATGGTGCATCCGAGAAGCAGTGGCGCTTAACGGTTTCCATATATTGTGGAGTGATTCCAGACAGACCAGACATATAACGGTCAAGAAGCAGAAAGGATAGAAGGAATATTCACCAAGCATGTATGGAACCTATGTTGACCCAATCCATTATATGAATACAAGCACAAATACTAACTCCTGTGTGCCTTTGAGCCATTTCCAGTTATCTCATTGCATCGAATCTGAATTTCACAGCTCGTTAACCCTTTCTGTCACGCTACCTTTTAAAGTTTGAATATGGGCAAAAAAAGAAAAAAGGTAGGCAGTCTAATCAGGCCTAGAGGAGTACACAGGTAAATTTTCAGATGATAGCACTTACCGTTTTAATTCTGTCGGTGTGCCCGAAGCAGGCACACTGAATGAATAGAGCTTCGAAAAGAGTGCAGAAACGAGCACTGCCAGTAAGCGAGTAAAGAGTAAGAGATCTTGAATACGATTAAAAAAACACTAGATTCTGAATACCGTAGCAGATTTTGCATTACCCAAGGTGTGCCACGGGTAGGCCTGTTACTCTATAGCCCCTTAAAATGCTCTTCTTGGTTATATGATGATTACATGCGTATAAATGGAAAGAAAGTAACTTGGGTATATGATATTTACATTATTTACGTTTCATATTTACACTTTCGTCTATTTTTTTCATTGTGGTGCTTTTCGAAGAAAGTGATACCACCTTTGAAAAAGTATTAACCCAACATTGCATGTTTTGCCCATGTACTGGGATCCGTATCACATTCACTACCTGAACGCAATTTGTGTAGCACTTTCAGTGCTTCAGAAATGGTCAGCCCTCTCCGATCCCTTTGGAAAGTAATTAAAAATCCGAAAAAATAAAATAGTATTTATATCTACAATTATAAATTATAAAATAAAATGAAATAAATGCCTACAACTCAAAACTATCAAAACGAACTTCTTTGAATGAAAGCGAAAGAGAAAAAGAGAACTGCTCTAGTGAAAAACTAAGCAGCTAACTGATAAAATTACCCCTGACCTTCAGATAATTATCCCAACAATTTCTTAGTTGATAACCAAGCCTCCCCTCCTCCACCAAAAAATAAAGGGGGGGAGAGGAAAGAAAGAAAAACAGGAAATGAAACACAGATGGGGACCCACCTTTCGATTGTGAATGAGCAAACTGGAGAGCTGCAGAGAAACAAAGATACAGTTGTTGGTCTAGCCCTAATGTCTCGGTGATCCCACTCTGGGCACACCTGATGTTCGCCTTACACAGTAGAACTCTAAACATCCGTCTAAATGGAGCAGTAACAGTACAAAGTATTTTAGGCAAGATTTCAAGGTAAAAACTTAAAACTACTGTAGAATAAGGAGATCTGCATACAGCCAAGAAAATAATATAAAAATATTTTTTCAAACAATTCCTTTTATATGTTAAAAAAATCTGAAGATTTCTTTGAAAAATGAGGGGTCTTTAAAAACTAAACATGGCAAAAATATATTGACAGTTTTGTGTTGTCCTGCCGTCTAGTATAAATAAGAAGGTTCAGAGTAACCTATAGTAACCTATAAATCCTTTTTCATTCAATTTTTCTGTGCGTACAGAAGGAAATTTTTAGGTGTGCCCAGACCGGGTACACCTTGCCGCAAAGAGTTAAGTATACTGGTTTTAACAAACGAACACCGGCGGCTCCATCTGCAGTGGTGTCAGCCCAAAGCAACATAGAATGCCACATCGGTGTTTAGCAATGAATGCCACTTCGTATCGAGGACAGATGATCATAGTATCTTGTAGACACTGACACAATCACAATTCCGCTATTGAGCCATAGTTTTGAGAGTCACAATCTAAGATAATTGAACCTCTTTGGTCGTGGTATGTAGAAATTTGACGGCACAGCGGTATATGGATAAGGTCTTGTGGCTCCATATGCTGTCTTTCCTGGCCTGGATTCCAGATACGGTATTCTAGCAGAATAATGCCTGCCCACACAAGATTCAAATGGATAAAGCTCTTTATGCCCTGTCCATACACTTCCATGGTCTGCCTAACTCCAGGGAAATGTTCCCTATAGTGTATTGTGTGTGATACTTATAAATGCCAGCTAATGCCTTGATGCAATGTTATAGGAATCCGGAATACTACGTCCAACAAATGTTTGTTCGTCCGTCGTAGAACATCAAACAATTCTCGATTTTCTGATTGACCGAATAACAGCAGAAGGCTACTCAACGCTACTGAAATTTACGCATGACAAAATCTTCTGTAATTGTCCTACTGCTTTGTACTGTTTCTGCGATCATGTGTATCATTCATCTCTTTCATTTAGTCAATAAAATTTCCATTCAATATGATGCTTCCTTTTTATTGTGCAATTATTTCATTGCCCATGAGTATAATTTGGAAATGGACATTTTTTAAAGCAAATGAAATAAAACACACAAATATAATATTGATGAAGCTGTAATTAAATGAATTCAAAGAGAATGTGAAGATTTTTAAATTAAATGGCTTTAAATTTACAGTCTCTGGATAATTTTTCGCTAACATTTTTATAAAATTCAGATTTTTGATATTAGAAAGATCTTTTCCAAAATTTTTCATCTATTACATTATATTATGCCATACTAGTATGTACTTATGATAGTCGAAGTAATATTACTGTGCTTTAATATTTGTGTATTGAGTAATATTCCATTACTCTATCGTAGACTTAACGTAATGCTCCCATGCACAACCTGGATTCAAACAGCCTACGTACGCGTTTTCAGAATTTTTCCCTGTGTAAGAGAATACGAAACAGTAGTCCTTAGGAAATCGCCCTACTTAACAAACCAAAGAAATTAGAAGTAATAAACGCACTTATTTATAGTTTAAGTATTATTATGTTTTTGTAGTTTGAAAAATTATTAGTGGAGTTTTTGCAAAAATTTTGGAGCGTTACATTGCATTATCATCGCCTTACACTGCATTATCATCAATTTTTAAGGCACAAAATATTTTCTGATTTAATTTTTCTTAATAATCTAAATTTACTGCGTTATCATACCTCAGTTACCACTGCTTCGAAGGTCATATTTGATTTAATTTTATTTCAATTATCTATCTAACTGGTTTTTAAATACAAGGGTCAGTCAAAAAGTTAGTTACACTGCCTAAGAAAACAAAACAGGAGCAAAATTTTACAATAACTTTATTTATATCTTAAACTTTCATTCAAAATCTACTTTTTAACGTAATTATCTCTGTTATTTAAGCATTTGTCGAGGCGTGGTACAAGTTTTTCGATGCCTTCTGCAGAGAAATCCCGTCCAATGTCCGATAACCATTGTTGGGGTGCAGTTTTTACTTGGCATCCGAATGGTACCGTCGCTTTGAAAGTTCTTGCTTCATGGAACCAAACACGTGGAAGTTCGGGAGGTTAAAGGTCTGGGCTATAAGAAGGGTGATTCCACACTTCCCACC
Organism: Stegodyphus mimosarum; assembly: GCA_000611955.2. Lineage (NCBI taxonomy): Eukaryota > Metazoa > Arthropoda > Arachnida > Araneae > Eresidae > Stegodyphus > Stegodyphus mimosarum. The sequence goes on along the minus strand of KK118281.1, from coordinate 379,199 downwards.
TAAACTTTTTCAGAAGGTCACACTTTTGTTTTGCTGCATGCGGTCTTGTATTGTCATGCAGGAGCACATGTTCCACCATTTCACGTTAGCTTGACGTGACACTGCATTTTCACCGTACACTTCATGCAACTGCCCATAAATTTCAATGCAGTTGCACCTTTTTGACCACAAAAAATAAATCACAATCACTACAAGCATTTCCAATTTGGACGCTATTTGCAGCTGTCGAGACATGTTTGCGACTGATTATCAGAAAAACAAAACTTGCCTCCGGAAGCCGCTACGTCACGCGATAAAGGTACATGTCTGAAATGTTGCCACTTAGTGTCATCCAAATAGTCTTAGACGGAGAATATTTACTCAGTAGTGCAACAAATTTTCTGACTGACCTACGTACATTTAATTTAAAGCCGGTCCAATTGGAATTTTACGAACATTTGCAGAATTTTTATTTTTCTAGCGCGGTAAATATTGTTTCTAATACATTATGCACTTAATACAGAATGCTTTGATTTTTTATAACATAAATAATTGATATAATTTAATGTATATTTAATTTATTATATATTCAAATGATGATTTCTAAGAATCTTTTCGGCATTTCTGTAGTTAATGAAACATGTTTTTAAGCCATATATTACCCATTTAATTATAGAATCAATCAGTTGTTTTAGAAAGAAAACGTTGCTGAAATTACACCATCGCTCAAAAATTATTGAAAGACTGTTAAAAACAAAATTTCGTGAAACGAAATGTAGCTGTGAACTGAAGAAAAATTGCTTTCTGATTTTCATTTTTTCTTTTTCTTTCTTTCTTTTTTTTTTTTACCTGCACAACCTGCGAAAATTTTGGGAAATTCTCCAAGCTATTGACCAGAATCTGAATTTAAGACATCACTGCACGATATATTTAAATTACGGTAATAGTTTTAGGATTTCTTTTAGTGTAATGAAGATTTTTGATACAAATGGTTTTTTAGTGTTTGCAAAAACCAACTGATGATTAGATTTCACTCACATTACTTAATATCTTCTCATACAATACTTTTACTCTCATTTATAAAGCAGTTACGAATAACATTGCAGGAGTTTGACCAAACTCGTAAATAGCCTTGTCAACATTCGTAACAGTTAGAAAATATTATCAGAGGTGAAGTTTTAGGATAAATTCGATAACGAATGGTATATTTTGAAGAAGACTAAAGCTTCGAATTCCTATAATAAAATTAAATTTTTTAAATAGTTAGAGAAAATTATGAAGCTTCCTCAGCCTATAAAATTAGGATGATTTTTTTTATTCTTTAAGATACTTAGATCTTTCAAAAAGTTATAAAATCACAGTTCTTCTACGTAAATTAACAAAATGTGACATGTATGTAAAGATGAGGATCAATTAAAAATGCTAATTTTTTCGGTACTTTGATAGTTTCCTTAATCGTTTTAAAAATAAGCAGCACTTTTTAAAAATTCTTTATATAGCAATTATTAAAAGGAGAAGTTGCTGAGAAACTCAATGAGACGTCTGAATTACCGATTTAGTAATTATTTGATTAAATGCTTTAACAGAGTCTTTAATTTGAATACAAAAACGCCATTTTAGGAGTTGACAGCAGGGCAAGACTTTTCTAGAAAAACCGAAATAGGTTGATCTCAAGGATGATTTTTGAGTGAAAACAACCTACTTTATAAAGGTAGAGTAAAGATTTGATAGGCTTGATAGTTTGCATTTAAAACAAGATTTTTCGCAGTATAGAATTACTCAATTTCAAAAGAGATATTTACAAGTCCTGAAAGTTAAGTGCATCTGCAATCAAAGTTTGAGGAAACTTAAATTAAATGAATTATACTTAGTTCCATTGTCGCATCATCGATTTATATGAGTTTTAGCTATAGTTTCAAAATATGAAAGCCCAAAAACCTATATTGTCTCTTCAAAGATAACGAACGACTTGGGCCGTAAAGACACGAACGAAGGTCGTTCTTTATCAAATCAGCTATGCAGAGCCAATGTACGACGCTCCAGATATTTCGTCAATAGTAGCTCGGGATATTTTCTATAATTTCCATTTCGATGGCATATACTATTATTTCTTGTATTTTACGCTACGACGCTACTCTAGTTATTCGATGTGTGTATGTTACTGATTGACGTTAGATTTTTTGTAACGTAATATTCCCGGGTGCTCTCTTTGTATTAGTCGCAAAGTGTTTTCGCATTAACGTAACGAAGTTGAAAGTTAACATACGAAATTTTCCCTTATGTAACTTTTCTATTATATTATTAAAAACGATAATGCTGCTGCTGGTATGTTTCAGGAGCATCTAATAACATATTAAACGGTAACACATATCTTCGTAGTTCTTGGCTTCATCAGATTCGAGAAAGTGAAAATTAAAAAAAATTTCCGGAAAAATTTTTGATACAATAAACTGATTCGGAAGATCTCAAGTGAGTAGAGAAAAGTAGAAATGATAAGAAATCTGAAGAAGCTTATCACACACACACACAAAAAGAATTTAATATAATATTACGTTACAAGATACCGATATATATAGATAGATATAGATTTTAAACACGGAATTTCTCAACCTCTGAAATTTTCTATAACTCATTCGAGTTTGAACTTCACATTTCGAGCAATAAGCTTCAGATTTCCAATAAGTAAAAGAAGACAATGCGCAATAAGGATAAATTTCCAGCAATCGAAGTATATGCAATTTTAGTTGGTTGTTGTCGCTCTGTTTATTACTTCGTATAAGGATTGAAGATACCCTTTACTTAAATTGAATAGCAAAGAAGTTTTAATTTTCTCTCTCCTGCACTTTTTTCAAGACATATATGCAGCTCTATTTCCTAGTACAAGATTTGAAAATGCAAGTGTAGCAATTTTTTTTTTTTTGAAAATGCTACGGAAACTGATAGCCAACTGATTGATTTCTGATGCAAAGCATATGTGTATATATACAGAAGTTGGAACTTATAACAAAATGGACTTTTCGTTTGAATAATAACAAGCTTCCAGTCCATTATGCCTCATTATCACTTGATAGCTCTTAAAGTTTGGGCTGCGTGTTTAAGAATAAAACGCGTTAGTAAATATCCATTAACTTACTAATAAAGTTACCGTTTTGGCTTGAAGTTATGAGTATTTTAAGCATGCTTTTCGGAAAACTAGACGCCGCTTATATGGGGGGGGGATATGCGTCTTTTTATAAGTAATTATGGCAACGCGCTCACCAGCAAGATCGCGTGACTATTTTCGGCAGACGATACGCTAGACGGGAATGATGATAAAGTTTGGAAAACCAAAAGAACCCTGAATTCTTTTTATGATGCGATTCGGCTTAATATGAGGTCATTCCGTTTTTATGAGGCCATGGACAGATCTTTTTTCTTCTTATTTCTTTTTATGTGTTATCTTCGTATTAATGTTCGCGTGTTTTCGTCATTAAATTACTAAATCTCACTAACGTTGTCATTAACAGGAATGTTCCTATAGTTCGTAAATACAACTACATCCAACATATATGCAGCTTGATATTTAAAAGCGTATATCAAGATAATTAATTCTTATCCTTTACAGGGTTCGTACACGTTTCTGCATACGGAAATTAAGTACTTTTAAGGACCATTAATGAAAAACATTAAGGACCTATGAGCAAATGGGAACTGAATAAATTCAATTAAAATATTATCTATGCCTGAACTTCATTTTTGTAACACCATCTTAAAAAGAAAATAGATCCGTAAGTAGGATGGACTATTATTAAACATGAATTAATTAACAAAATGATTAATAAGTTTGAGAATAAAATCAACTTTATAAAATGCATCAAGTAGCATTAAATGTTTTACATTTATAATAGTTGGACATATTTGAAAGAAGATAAGTGACATTTTATTTATGTTTTGCTAGCAGTTAACTTTATGTTGATTTTTTTTTAAATGTTTCATTTTTGTCACATACTTGCTCAGTCTAGAAGTTTAGTAAATAGCAAGTAAATTTTATGTCAAGAGGCATAGATTAAAATAGAAGTAAGATCATAATCAGCATGATTCATAACAAAAGATCGCTAGATGAGAATTCTTCGCATCTAGTAAGTTTTATATGAATTTTTACATTTTTGTGTTTTATTTTGTAACCACGGTAAGGATTAATGAAAGGCAATAACTCGCTTTAATATGCAGAGCTAATTTTTTAAGGGTAAGCAGTTAGTTATAAATAATTAAATTAGGTAGTTAGATAACCTTAGTCATTATGGATTTACATGGCTAATATAAAATTTTATTTATTTTTAAACAATATTTGTTAAAAAAGCCCTATTAAAATCTCAATCTAATAAAATTTCACGTTTAAAATACATATAATTTATGACATTCATTCTTAAACGATATTAGGATCATTACACATTAAAAGCTACAAAACATTTATGTTTTATAACAACAAAACAAAATATTTATGCGTCTTTTTAATTTGAAGCCTTCCGAGACAATTTGGCTAATTTAAATCAATTTCCTTCTCTTTAAGCATCTTTCCTAACAATCAGAAAATTGTCTCAATACGCAAATCAATGTTCTCACTAGTTTCTGGGTGCTTTATCTCCTAACTTGTCAACCTCTCTAGAATATAGCTATGAGGGTTTACTTGATGTGGTAAAAGTTAAATAGTCTAAAACCTCCTGACAGACGTGAAGCAAATTATCGCTGTGTCTGAAAGTAACTACAATGTCAGACAAAGGTTTTAATAAGCCTCTTATTTAAAAAGAACTTAGAACATAAAGGCATGTTCTGATGCTAACAAAATCAGTTACAGCTCGTGGTGATGTAATTAAACAAGAACAATCAAATTCAAACTAAAAATGCGGACTAGTGGTCAAAGACTATACAATTTAATTTTAATTTAAGCTGGCACAGTAACTCTATCATATGAGGAAATAGAAATGGGAAACTATGCTAATGGCTGAAATCATAAACAACTGTGTAATTTATATAATAATAACTGTACATATCTTTGAAGAATAATTTTCCTTATGTATCTAGTTTCTTTCTTCAACACATTTCCTTTTAATTTTAGAATTTTTGGATTTAATTAAGGATTTCTGTTATTCTACAAAAACTAAATGCATTTAGAATATATAGAAAAATCTGTTAATTTTACTTTTTTAACAATATCAAAATTCAGAAGAAATATGAAATATATATAGGTTATAGAGTTGACGTGGAGGAAATTTTAAGACTTTAGCGACAAACTGAGCAACAAAATCTAGAAATGTCATAACTTTTAGAATTTAGAGAAGCACTGGAAGCAGAATTTAGAAAGGCACTAGGCAGCAGAATTTAGGTTTCACAGAGATTGCATCAGGTGGGAAAATGCCTAGCGTCAGTTCTGTATGATGCATTATGGCATATTATATGAATCTTTTAAATTGACAGTTTTCAATTTCTTTATTAATAAAAAATGCATTTCTATAACGCCTGTCCATGTGATAAGATTAGAAGCATTTTTGATATTTTCCATGCTTGTGCCCAGTGAAAAGTAGAGATAATAAAGGGAAGATAAACATGTTAAGAAAAAGATTCTAGTATCAGAAGTAAAACATTCAAATATTATGTTTTCATTGTTCTTCCAGACGTTCCCCAAAAAGTAAGAAATTCATCACAAACTTTCTGTAAAATACATTCATTATGTGTAAATACCATGGAGACATTTTTCATTTTGTTACGTATTACTGGAATATTCTAGAATCGTGGGTCTATAAATCTTGCCTTCAAATCCTTCTAAACTTTCCAAGCTGCACTGTCTAAAATCCTAAAGAAAAATGATCCCTACAAGTTCTGTAATAGCCAAAAGCCAGAATTTTTTTAAAAAAAATAGGAAAAGTGTAAAATTAATTTTACAGAGAAAACTGATGCACATTCTGAGAATTCTGAATATTCTGAGACAATTACATGGGAAAAACTCTTACTATGAAAAAATTAAAAAGAAGACATTTTCAATTAATTACATAGCTAATTTCGCTTTTAGTAAGAACTGTTTCGCAAACCTTCTGCCGATTTTGGCCGAAATTAAGGACTTTTAAGGACCAAAAATCGATTACAAAAAACCTAAGACTTTTAAGGACTCTTAAGGATCATACGAACCCTGTTTAACTTTTACTATTAAAAAACATGTGTATTTAATTTTATCTTTTAACTCAAGACATCGTATTTACACTATTCGTGTATTCCATTCAAATATATAAATATTGTCTTATACAAACCTTTTCTTTTCTTTGGAAAACCGATAAGATCCTTTCATACATAAGTCGGCTTTTGTTCATGCCAGTATGGTATACTTCAAACTTTTTTAAAGCAGATTAATTTCTTAAAGCTTAACAATATGTTAGTCCATTTTTAATATCAAATATTACTTATAAAATATTACTTATAAAAGGTTTTTGCTTCGTATCTTAAGCTTTCTTATTACCTCTCTGTTTTTATTGCCAGCACCATTATTAATATTTTTAGGCATTTTTGTCATCTAACTGTTTATTTATTTCCTCTTTCCTAGTCTAGGATTATGTCTTCATAACCTTAATAAAAAATCTGCTTTCTTGTAGTTTGAGGCTACATCCTTCATTGCAGACAAAATCACTGTTTATGAATCTTTAAAAGGAATACTTAGTCTAAAGGTTGCCACATAGAGCTATCTTAATTTGCTAGTGAGTTATCGCTCTTAATTCTGTTTAAACACAAAAATATCAGAGTAAAATCCAAACAAAATTTTATTCAGCTCCTACTAGTGGTTAACAACAAGTCGAAATTACAGCAAAGTTTAAACAATGATTTTGTCTGTTAAAAGTAACACAAAGATGAGGTTACTTTGCTCTGTAGCCTTGTTTTCTCGTTGTTTTCAAAACGACTCATTTCAGTTAAAATATCATGCTATTTCATTCCAAAATTCCTTTCTCCATCGCCTGCTTTCCCATCAAATTCTCTCGTAATTTTTTCCCCTTCCAAATATCACTTCTAATTACTCCTTAACGAATGAATCATTTCATCATAGCACCCGCTTCCGACTTAGTACAAAAGATTGTTTTATGTTTTCCTGCAAGTCAAGAGGTTCTGCCCTCGAATTTTCCTTACTTCTTTGCGTAAAATATTCTACGTAACACTATAGAGGTAGTAACAGTACTTTGCATCGTATTATTACGTATTTATATGATTATTACTGAATAAACATGTGGAATATTCTAAAGTTTTAACTCTTTGATAATTGCCTACCTATTTAAAGCATTTTTATGACTTTACGAAATAAATTAGAAGTATACGATGCTTGTTTAAGTTATTTATTAATAATATATGCGTTATATTATGATGATGAATATTTAAAAAATGTCAAATATATAACTTTCTTTTGAGGCAAAAATTCAAACAGTTTCCGCAATTTAAGCAATATTCTTAAAGACAACACTTTGATTTGTGTATCTAATGAAATCTCCTATGATGCAGCTGAACAGTTTTTCAATTCATTTATGGGTAATTCCTGATAGCTTAATTGTTTCAGTTTTAAGACAATATATTGCTACAGTAGTGTTCATTAAATAACTTGCGAATTACGATTTGGATTTATCATATAACCACGTATTTGTCATGTTGGTTTTTAATATTAGCTCAAAAAGAAAGTACTTTTTCGTCAGCTACCAAGAACGCAGCGGTGGCGCACGGGTAGCTCACGATCGACCATGTTCTAGATATTACTTAATATAGCCTGAACAGACAAAGCTTTATTATGTTTATTTCAGGAATAAAGAAATAATACTATAATAATTTAGAAGATGAACACTTTGGAATTTTAATTAAAGTATTATAATTTTAAAGGGGCTGTCTACCTTTGAGAAATATTAGGTTTTGGTTAATTGCAGGGTACATGTAAACTCTGAGCCAGTAGAACAGTTGTCTTCTACGGAGCTCTTTCTTCACCAGAAATGGTCTCTTTTTTAAATTATGCATATGGAAAATCCCGAGTGACGAGTCTTAAGCTTAAAAAGTTATTTTGCATGAAAACTTACAAATTTTTCCAAAGCAAGGAGTTTAAAGATATTACTGGTTTAAGCTCAGGCAAATGAAAAGAAATTTTTAGCGGCCTTAAAAGTTTTAATTAAAATCATCGTTTTTGGTCTGAATTTTTTCTTTCTTTGTTTTTTTTAAAGCTTTACTAAACTGGGTATTCGAAAAATGTTACATTGCACTAGCCAAATAGTTTCCACCTCAATAAGTATCTAAAATAACTATTCCCGAAATATTACTCTTTACTAATCAAGTTTGACATTAAAAAGATAAAAGATGCAAGTGGAAAATAAATAATGCTTTATTATAGCATAAAAGTAAAGATTATTTTATGTATATAGTAGTTTAATTTATGAAAATGATGATGTTATTACTTTCTTATGAACGTTTATGATCTAAAATGTGCACAATATCTACATAAATGAAATTTAAATAAAGATTAAAAAATACACTAGCAAAGAAAAGAAGCTAAGATGCTTTAACAATCATGAATCGAAATTCATTAAAAGTAATTTCTTAATAGTTTAAGCTATCAGTATACGTTAGTGATGTAAAAATAGAGGTAGGAATTTAGAAATTTAAGCGATAAGGAATGAAAAGGTAGACAAAGACAGAGAAAAACTCCCATCTCTCTTCCCTATGTGTCCCGCGGAGCTGAGATTAGGACAATGGAGAAGAGACATTCCTCCGCGGGTCACAAAGGGGGAAGGAGCGCTGGACGAAACATCATTTTGGACGAAAGGCTTACCTAACCAAATTTCCACCTTCAATACTCTGGTACTGTTTCTAACGTTCTCTGTATTTTCACTAGTGACGCTTTAATTGTTTTATCTTTTTCCACTGGTATGTTGGAAAATCATAGTTTTTATTTTTACTATCTTTTGAAACAGCACATTACCTGTTCATTCAAGACCTAAATTTAGCTAATGCCCGGCTAATCTGTGTCTTAGTTCGTCTTATGAAATTGCAATTCCGGGCCCAACCCCAATAAGACAAAGTCCGGGATTTGATTTTATTATTAACTATTCATAATCAATTTAATAATTAATTAATTTTTTTTTGAATTTTAATGTTAATTGTTTAATATTTTGATTTCTAATTATTTTAAGTACTTAAAATTTGAATCATTAATTATTTAATCATTTTATTTATGTAACATTTTAGTTACTATTTTATTATTTTAATTATTAATTTACTTTTGGCATTTTGCGTCGTTGCCCTTTTCAGATTGGTGCCACCAAATATTATCGCCCTGTATTACATTTAAAGAAATTAAATAATGAAGAATGTGCATAAATGTATGCATGTTTCTCGCATTGTGATAAAACAACGGTACTTAGACACATTAAATTTTGAATAACGTAATCCTCCTGCGAATATGGGCATCTGGAAGCCCAAATTTGAAATTTGTTTTAATATCGATTTCATATTTTGCAAAACAAACTCAAGGATTTCAAAGCGAGCAATGGCAACGTTGTACAAAAAAACATTTTAATCTCCAGCGCGTGAGACTGTATATCGGAAATTCTAAAGATACGCCCATTTAAAAATTATTTTGCAATATTGCTCTTGAACTGAATTTTATGATTTATCGACGAAGAAAATGATATTTAATAAATAAAGGTAACACACAAAATGTTAGAAAAACGCCCCTTCGGATGTCATTTAAAATCTGAAACCTTTCAGACTTTTTTTTCCCTTATTTTTCTTCATTTTTTTCTTTCTTTCCCGATGGTCTTCCCCATAGGCCTCTGCCACTTCTAATCTTAGAAATTAAGCCCTGGGAATGTGAGGTAGTTATATTTCTAATGGTGTAAAAAAGGAACAGCAATACTATGCTCATTGGACCATCATGAAGCATGCTGCTAACGTCAGCGAAACAACGCATATGAAACGTGAACTAAGAAATGCAACAGATATAAACACTTTACGCATACAAAACTAAATGCAGTAAACACTTCACGAAAATAGATACTAAAGCATTTAAATGAAGTGGCTAAGGCAATTAAACCCGGAGCCGAACTCGAATATTCATAGTTCGATTCCGGTTCAAATGCCGTTTAACGGGACGACTAAAGGAGATTTTCTGCAAGTGTAACACAAATATTAGAAAATGTTTTGAGAAATCTGACCCCGAATGTATCCCTTTCTTTATACAGATAGCCTTCATTTGCTTTACCTTAATGAATAAACCAATCAGTCATTTACGTAAGAATTTCTTAACTTCGAAAAATTGCTAAATTGAAGCTTTATACTATAATATGAGACGGTAATCTTTTCAAGAAACAGATACAAAAATAATGCCAGACCATTGACCTTCTAGTCACTAGACGAAAGAGAAAAGCGGCAATTGTTGTAGCAGATTTAGCATTACGCAGAATACACCACGAGGAGGCCTGCTACTTCAAACTCCTACTCGCTTTCAAACATGCATTCCTTTTCCGAATTCGAACCCGAGCCCATCCGTACAGCCCGCTAATCACAATACGGGTTGTGCGGCAGGAAACAAATCCCTGAGTCCTCTCCTTTCATTTCAGTTTTCATTACGCTGCACGTTTAATTTCTGTTCAGTAAAAAATGAAGTCACGATAAAAGTATTTTTAAAAATTTTCTAAAATGTTAAATTTTATTTAAATTAAAAAGATCAGTTTACATTTTTTGTAAATTTTGAAATCGATATGTTTCATAATCCTTAACACTAAATATTTGCAACAATGTTATTTGAAAGTTAATTAAAGCTAATTAATGCTTTAAAATACTGTTACGTGCGTACGGGTTCGTTATATATTGAATGCACAAGTTGTTAAAAAGTTAACAAAAATTTATTCTTTCCACAAGAAATAAATTAAAATGCTGAAATATTTCTTCACAGATATTCGCACAGTATCACAATATCTCAAACGTTTAGCAAAAACTCAGTTCAAAACAGATAAAATAATTCTATCTCACAGCGAAATCGCTACAATCAATACAGCATTAAGTAAACAAACAGCAGTTCGCTTTTTACAGCTACAACTACAACAGCAACAACAACAACAACTGAGATGAGGTGTTTCAACTCGGCTTTTATAAGCTTTTTAATTATCAGTAGAACAAACACGATTTTTCTAGATTTTTCTGGATGGCAACAGTAATTACGAGATATTTATTTATTAAGCATTAAATGCACGCGCTCTTTTATTTTTATTATTTATTTATTTATCAATTATTATTTTTTTTGACGTAGCTTTCTCTTCAAAAATCGTCTGCGTTGCACAGGGAAATAAAAAGGAATTTTAATTACAATTCTAAATAAATAGCCAAGTGAAATTCCTAACACCCTTCCCAAGGACTGCACGTCCCGGGCAGTACAATCCTTGGACAGGAAGCCAAACTTACAACTAAGGCCAAATCAGTCCAAATCAGTTATTATAAAGTAATAAACATTACTTTATAATAACAAAATAAACAATAATTGCAATAATTGACTTTCAGCAAAATAAATTCTATCCAACGTTAAATACAATTCAAATACTATCAAATACTAAGTACAAATGCTATCAAATACAAATGCTATTAAATACAAATACTTATGAAATACTAATACTTAACAAATACTAAGTACAAATACTATCAAATACAAATGCTATTAAATATAAATACTTATGAAATACTATCAAATACAAATGTTATTAAATACAAATACTTATGAAATACTATCAAATACAAATGCTATTAAATACAAATACTTATGAAATACTAATACTTAACAAATACTAAGTACAAATACTATCAAATACAAATGCTATTAAATATAAATACTTATGAAATACTATCAAATACAAATGCTATTAAATATAAATACTTATGAAATACTATCAAATACAAATGCTATTAAATACAAATACTTATGAATACTAATACTTAACAAACACAAATCAAATAATATATACAAATAGGACCATGGTCTTATATTATGTACATTACTATTTACAATTATATACACTACGTACTATGGCCATAGTAATGAACTAACCTGTCGTAATGAAGGACTTTAGCCTTCGAGTTCGATGATTTACGAATCCGAACCACGACGCCGTTCAACCTGTTTAGGACTGTGTAAGGACCATCCCAAGGTGATTGTAGTTTCGGAGAAAGTCTATTCCGTCGAGTCGGACTCCATAACCACACCTTGTCTCCTTCGTTGAAACGATGGCCAGTAGCTCTCGTGTCGCAGCGGGTCTTCATCTTGTTCGTCGCCAAGTTGACTCGCTTTCGTGCAGAACGGTGCTTCACTTCAAACCGGACCTGGACATTTTGGATGTATTCCTCAGGCGATGAAGGCGCATCTTCAAGGTGGTCAGATAACAAATTACAAGGCAGACGAAGATCACGACCGATGAGCATCTGGGATGGAGAATTGCTGGTAGTCTCGGGTTTTTCTTCGATCTCAGTATGGCTTCGTCAACTTTCTGAGCAGGGTCTTTCAGATGACACGTCGGCGTTTTGTGGTGAGGATCCTTTCTGAGGATCGATAATCATATCCTCAAACGCTGAAAACAATTTGTTGCTTTTGAAGTCTAAGGAAAAATTATATTTCCTTAAAAAGTCCAATCCTAGTATGCAGGGATTTGTAATATCCGCCACATATACTGTGTGATAGTAGGTGACACTTCCAAAGGTGATGTTCACGTTTAACTTTCCTTCGTCGATTTTCTCACCGGACGCAGTCTCGAGGGTAACACAGGATGGCGTCCAAATCAGTTTATCCTTAAATTTTTGAGCTAAACCTCTTCGAATGATGGTAACATTAGCTCCTGTATCAATGATCATACTGCAAGGAACTCCATCGATATGCCCACTGATGGATAGTCTATTACTGCTGCTACCCATTGCAGAAATCTCGAGCGCTTTGAAACAGGGTTTTTCACTATCTGACAACCTCCGCTCCTCGATATGATCATTAATTTGTTTCCTTCGTCGTTGCTGGAAAATTATCTTATTTTCTGTGCTCTGGGGTGTTCTGCAGTTCCTCCGTACGTGGCCTTCAGCTCCGCAGTTCCAGCACTTTGGTTTCTTGTCTTTTCCATCTCATGGCGTTTAATTGCGCGTTTACATCGTTCATCTTATTTTCCGCGCTGTGGGATGTTCGGCAGTTCCTTCTCATGTGTCATACAGCACCGTAGTTCCAGCACTTTACGGTCGGTTTCTTATTACCAATATTCCACTGCAAGGCATTCAGTTGTCTTGTTAAATCATCTAAATGTCTTGTTAATCATCATCCACTGGCTCGTGGACTCGCACAACTTTGACTGAGAAGCGATCTTTAAGAGTTGCTTGCTGTGTTACCTCGAGTTTCATGGCGTACACTAAAGCGCTTTTTATATCCTTCACATCAGCCATTCGCAGTGCTTTCTGTATTTCAGGAACACGGATGCCGTCGATGAAGTATTGCAGGGACAGGATTTCCTTTGTTTCTGTCGAGCACTCCGAAAAGGCGAGGTGGGACAGCCTTTCAACATCCGTGGCGAGCTCCTGGAGTGTTTCCGTAGGCTTCTGTTGAAGGGATTTTAACTGCAACTTGCTATAATCTTTTAAACACTTCTCTCCAAAACGCAGCTCCAAAGCACCGGACAGAGCTTCGAAATCTAGCCTTTTGTTCTCGGGAAGAGTCTGAAGGATATCCGCTGCGTCTGCTCTCAGAGAAGCGGCAAGGAAACAGGCCTTAGCTTGGGAATCCCATCCATTTGCTTCCGCAGCTATAGAAAATTGAGTCTTATATACTTGCCAGGAGGTCTTTTCATGATATGTCGATAACTTCAGAGAGGGATGAGCAGGCATGGGGTAAAAATTTAAGTCCATCGGTATTGCTCCCTGCTGTCGCTACGAATTTCTTTAAGATATCAACTTCTTTGGCAACTGCGGAAACTTTGTCATTAATTTGTTGTTCCACTGCAGAAACTCTTTCTTGAATTTGTTCTTTCACAGCAGAAACTCTGTAATCGATTTCTTGTTCTACGGCATAAACTCTCTCTTCTATTTGTTCTTTGACAGAAGAAACTTTATTTTCAACAGCGTTTATTCTGCCTTCCATAGCCTCAAATTTATTTTCTATTATGCAAGTAATTTACTTCTTCATTTCTTCTTGACTTGCTTTAACAGCTCTCATCTCTTCCTTTACGGATTCTTGACCCAATTTCATCTCTTCTTGAACCGCTTTCATCTCATCTTTAACAGATTCCTGAACAGCCTTCATTTCATCCTTAACAGATGTTTGACCAGCTTTCATCTCCTCTTTAACAGAGTTGACGACCCCTTCCATCTTTTCTTGGAATGCAGCAAAGAAAGTGACAAGCTGTTTCAATTGTTCTTCTATTGCTCTCGCGAATGGCATTCAAATCCCACTTTTGACACCAAAAAATTGTTACGTGCGTACGGGTTCGTTATATATTGAATGCACAAGTCGTTAAAAAGTTAACAAAAATTTATTCTTTCCACAAGCAATAAATTAAAATGCTGAAATATTTCTTCACAGATTTTCGCACAGTATCACAATATCTCAAACGTTTAGCAAAAACTCTGTTCAAAACAGATAAAATAATTCTATCTAACAGTGAAATCGCTACAATCAATACAGCATTAAGTAAACAAACAGCAGTTCGCTTTTTTTACAGCTACGTCTACCACAGCAACAACAACAACAACTGAGATGAGGTGTTTCAACTCGGTTTTTATAAGCTTTTTAATTATCGGTAGAACAATCACGATTTTTCTGGATGGCAACAGTAATTACGAGATATTTATTTATTAAGCATTAAATGCACGTGCTCTTTTATTTTTATTGTTATTTTTATTTATTTATTTTTTTTTTGACGTAGCTTTTTCTTCAAAAATCGTCTGCGTTGCACAGGGAAATGAAAAGGAATTTTAATTACAATTCTAAATAAATAGCCAAATAAATGTGAAATTCGTAACAATACTTTTAATTTGGGTTCAGTTCCAATTTGAATAAATTTTTGTTTTGATGTTTTATTTAACTGGGTTTGCATGTATAATATATATATTATATGCACGTTTGCATGTATATATATATATGTTATATGATGACTTGGAGTCAGCTGCAACAAATTGACAATAGTTCGCTGAGTCATATTCTGAGAAGACTTTATTGCGCAGTTAGAAAGATCATACGCAAAGCGAAGGAAAGCCTTGTAGACAGACGTGGCCCAAATGAATATAATTTTTATTGGTGGATACGAACTGATAATCAAAAACATCTCTTTCATCCCACATGATCATGCATCTTATAGTTTTATATAGAAAGTATCACATTTTAGATAAAAGCATAGTTAGTAGCATGACAAAGCAAACAAGAGCGAAGTAGCATCTTGATTGCGGGAGGGCTGAAACTAAAAGTGTGCCGTTATCCAATATGAAGGCTCACTAAGGAGGTTTTGGTTTAGGTCAGAAAGGTTTCAGTTCTCGAAATTGTGAGTTCAGGTTTCGAATTAGGTTCGTCACGAGCGTTACGCAAGCCACAAGATGGATTGATTTAGAAATCACGCAGTCCAGAAAAGCTATTATTACGATTTTTAGAATAGAGAGGAGGAATTTTGGGGTTACCGCTAGTTTAAATTATAATTTTAATTTACATTATTTTTTATCTTACATATTATATATTACATATAAATTACCTTAAAAGTATCTTCCCTTGAATCTTCCTTGCCCTTTCATGTCTCAAATCTTGAAACCCACATTTCCGGATACGTTGTGTAGAAACATGCAGATTATTTTGCTTTTAATGTTTATTGTTAACTTAAATAAAGGTATTTAAAAAAAGGGTTTATTTTTGAAAAAAGCTTTTATTTAGAACTCATAAAATAATTAATGAACTAAACGGAGAAAAATAATTTATTATGTAGATTAATAAGAATAGATTAAAAAGTTATCGTTACAGAATTCATCTACAATTTTATGCAAACATAATAAAGGTGGAGGACGTCCTTAATAATTTTATAGAGATAATTACTTCCACGTTGACGATGCAATTAAATTAACCGATTCTTTGATTTAGTGCTCACTATAAATTTAGTGGGAATTACATTTAGGTTAAATTTGTACCACATTACATTTAAGTACAAAATTTGAACTCGATAACTTATCAGGAAGTAGGTTATCGATGGCAAATTTTTGCCCATATGACAAACAACATAAGTGAATTATACAAAAGCTTATAAAATTTAACTCTACACTCCACAAAAAGTAACAGAAAATAGCTTAAGCAGAACTCGGATATTGAACAATTTCTTCAAAGCGCAAGCACAGGAAATATTGCCAAGTTCTTAAAATCCTTCACAGAGTAAACTCTAACATGCACTTTTCTTGGAACCACTAAATATCACAGTTGATTGACATATACACTCACGTTTGTGAAAATTGCAACACCATGAAGGACTTACGCGAGTGAGCTGAAATTTTCAGGAAATGCAAAGTAGCGCATGATATGCAAATGATTAGAATTGCAAATCCGTAGCGCATGCGTATGCTGAGCAGCGCCCTCTGAACGGCTGATGGATCCGAATAAATAGACGGCTGTAGCGAGGCGTGTATGGTTATCGGTGGTTATCTGCTAGTGGTAAACGTTAACTCAATCTGTACTTATGCCTCGTCGACGAAAGAGAGCGAGATTTGAACAACTTACAGAGTTTGAACGAGGGAGAATCATCGGCCTTCGTGAAGCTGGATTGTCGTATCGTGCAGTAGCCTCTCGTGTGCAGCGTAACAGCAGCACAGTGATGCGCGTTTGGAAGCAGTGGACGGACGAGTGTCGGACAACTCGGAAATCCGGGAGTGGACCCCGAAATGTGACGTCAGCTCGCGATGATAGACACCTGGTCCGCATGGCGCGGACGGACCGTACAGCTTCCTCTAGACAATTGGCAGCACTGTGGTCAATAGCTACAGGTGTTTCATTGTGTGCTTCATCAATTCGTAGACGTCTGCTGCAGTGTGGACTGCGCGCACGGACTCCTTTATACAGGATCCCCCTAACGCACGACCATCGCCGCCTGCGGCTACAATGGGCCAATCAGCATAGAGACTGGCGTGCTGATTGGCAGCATGTCGTGTTTTCTGACGAATCCCGCTTTAATTTGTGGTACCATGATGGCCGCATTCGTGTCAGACGCTATGCCGGTGAACGCCACCTTCCGGAGTGCATTATCGAACGCCACAGTGGACGAACACCCGGAGTTATGGTCTGGGGCGCCATAGCATATCATAGACGATCTCAATTGCTACGAATTGTGGGCAATCTGAACAGCAACCGGTATATCCGTGAAGTTCTACAGCCCGAAGCTGTTCCCTTCCTTCAAAGCTTGCCAGGCGCTGTATTTCAACAGGACAATGCCCGCCCTCATACTGCTCGGATTGTTAAATCCTTCTTTGCAGCGCAGCAGGTACAGCTTCTTCCTTGGCCTGCGTGTTCCCCAGATATGTCGCCAATTGAACATGTGTGGGATGTCATTGGTCGGCGTCTTGCTCGTGATCCTCGTCCTGTTGCGTCTGCAGACGAACTTTGGGTACGCGTACAAACGATATGGAATGCTCTTCCTCAGTCAGACATTCAAACTTTGTTTGACTCCATGCCACGTCGTGTAGCAGCACTTATTGCGGCGCGTGGTGGCCACACAAAATACTGATTCTGATCTCTTGTTCTTGTTTGTTTGCTTTGAACATTTAATCATTTATTTGTACCACTACCACTCAACTGTGTATTAAATTGCATTCAATTATGACGATTCCTTCTTGGTGTTGCAATTTTCACAAACGTGAGTGTAGTAATTCACCTTAGCTCTCAAAGGTTAGGGCGAATTATTTGCCGGAGGCTAGGAGAACTTAGCCGAAATTACAATAATGACGAAGAAGGAGCATGTGCTCACGCGATAATGATCGAAACAAATTCGAGAATGTTTTACGTAAGGAAAAGAAAAATATCAATCAACAGCATACTAAAGAAATAGTAGCAGCACTTATCAAGTAACCAAGAAAGTTCGTGCGGTTTTCGTCACTCACAGAAACGGCCAACGAAAATCTTAAACACCCATTTCATTCCTCGAAATAACAAGCATGGGTTTCGGTTACACGTTCCTAACGAGACACAAGCTTAAAAATGCTCTTTTTGAAAAAATCCTTTTTTCTGGAGTTCAAAAATTGTGATACAACTTTTGTGACATTATCGCGTTTTCGAAACTGCTCTTCCCATAGGTGGTTATCCATGGCCAAAAATTGGTAATAGTCAGATAGGGCGATATCCGTTGATAGGGCAGCTGAGGCAGAACTTCTCAGCCTAGTGTTTTAATCACCTCTTTAGTCGCTTTTGCCATATGTTTTGTAGCCTTACAAAACTTTGATTTGCTATTTTAAATCAAAGTTAAGCAAATCAAAGTTAACAAATAAAATGTTTTGTAACTAAATAATAATTCAATCCTAATTTGTTTCATATTGTTTAGAGCTTCAGTAACAAATGCAGTTTTTAAAATTATCTGGTCCGAAGTGGAAAACTACTATTTAATATTTATAAGTCCAACGCCTGTGTAATATGCAAGTCGCATTTGTCTAGTTTTCAATAAAACTTTTCTATTTATCTCATGATCATGATAAAATTTTAGCGGCAGTTTAAATACTTTTAATAACTTAGGCAAGACAATATTCAAGTAAATATTTTACGTTAAATAAGGAAAATTAAAAGGACATTTCTTTCTGTTTTTTATTAACTTCCGCAATCATATTTCGAAGTGTAAACATTCGAAGTTTAATGTTTACAGAAGGATGAGTGATTTTTGCAACAGGTCTTCTGGCGGTATGTGCAAGTGTTTCATTTAATCTTTTTCACGCGATAACTTCCTACAAACATCATGCCGCTTTTATTGACGATAAGCTGGTGATAAATACTCACCCCTTTAACGGTAGCGACGACTATCACTTCCGACACGTGTTTGATTTGACACCTCAAGAGTGTTTAAAGATTGTACTGTGTTCGAAAGCTTTGAGGTGAGCCGCCGTCGGAAGTGTACTCATACGAATGACGTGTCAATTTTTTCACTAATATTTCCACTTTCTTTTCCGTAGAATATGCAAAAATAGTGTTAACTTCTGTTTCCAACCCATATCTTTAATCTGAAAAATTGAAATATTTAGATGAATCTAATCTGTAATCTGGAAAATTCAAAAGTTAAAATATTTAAAAAAACAGATAATGTGTTGTCGGCACACATATTTAAAAAGCAGATATTTATACATTTCTTTGAAAACTTAAAGTAAAAAAATTAAAAAAACGAAGTTTTTATAAATATCAATGTCACGACAGAAATATGAATGTAAGAGGGTATTCTTCCTTTCTTATTGCATCAGAGCTGTGTGTAGGACTTTGTTTCGGAGGGAGAGGTGAGGCGATAAAAGCCTTGAAAATGGAGATGTATAATTTTGAGCAAATTATTCACATACATACAAACATGGTCATCCGTCCTAAGACCTATCGCGGATGCGTGAAATAATTAATAATAGCGAAATTCGTGTAACATATAGGAATATGACGAAGTTTAATAGACAAATTACACAGTGAGGTATTACCAGCATTAAACACGTTATGCTAAAGCATACTGTGCGTTGCATTCTACACTTATTGCCTTTTATCTTTCGTTCATAAATGTAAAGGATTCTGACATCTTACCCAAATTAAAAGAGAGTGCAGAAATGGAAAGACATTCTTATTTGTATAGAATTAAGTTCCGTCTCAGAAATTAACGTATTGATAAAAACCACGTCTATCATCAAAGCTCTGCCTAAGCAATGGAATGCTCATACGAATAGCACATGCGTAATTGTATTGATGTTCGGGATTTCCGAGAGAAAATTATACTTGACGCATATGAGCTCCTGTATTTACTCACATTTCTTTCCCATTTTCGTCAGGTTCTTAGCCAACAAAATTTAGTCAAACCAGTTGCAGCTTATAAACGATTATTTTTTTTAAGAGATAGCGATAAATCTCGAATATCAAACCAAAGGCTATTATAAAAAATATTAGAACTTTCAATTATGGCACAGGCTGCTAGATTTCGCGTACAGTAATTCCAGCAGTTCAATAAGTGACCTTGCATATTTTAACCATCAAGTATTACCTACAATGCAGAAGGACAGTGTTGTCAGCCATGTATGGTCCTGTAAGAGAGATGAGTAATCAGTAAATGCTTTAGTCTCTGGAGCAAAAAATTATCGTTAAGGTTTTAGGGAGAATCAAGAAATTAAAGTGCCCAAATTTTAACCAACATTCCCAGATAATAAATAAAGAGACAAATATCTTTCTGGGCGTGAGAGATGCGCTTTTGCATCTCCATTTATAGTCTAAATTTAACTATAAATGTTTCTCATTATATCATAAAAATTAAAAAGAAGAATAAAACATCTTCTAGAACGCTGTGAAATATTCATTGCCGTATAAGGTGATTTCTTCAATTAATGACATTTTGCAACTACTCAGTCATCGATTATGACATTTTGCAAGTACCTTTTCGATCATTACATTTGCGTGGGTCATACCTGAACTAGTAAACATTTTATAATGCTCACAAGCAGTTTATGCAATAATCATATTTTTGAAAGATTTGAAAAGTATTAAAATAAATTATATTTCGATTGATTAAATTAATAATTAAGTTATGAAGCAACTGTTTTAATTATTGAAAGAGTGGAAAAAAATATAAATTATGGAATATGAGATTATTAAACTGCAACTCCCAGACTACATCACATAAAATTAATTATTAATTATTTCAAATTAATTATTTTACTTCTTTTATATTTATGTACGTTAATTGTTTCACCTTGCAAAACAGACTGAAGTTTCCTTAGTAAACTATCAGGTTTGTCATTAATTTCTTCTTTGATAACATGGATTTTGTATGTTTACATGTAAATCAATTATAAATGAACCTGATTCGCAACCAGCAGGTTGGGCTTAATTAATGGAGATACAGACGCATTCTATGCAATTATAAACATTAAAGCACAAAAAATTTCTCTTGCATTGTAGTTAAAAGTCTGGTGTGTGTACCACATGACTCCCTTGTACGGAATATTAAATTATACGCACTTTTTCCTACCTTTCATTTAAACTTATTTCCTCGAATTTCATTAAGATATATTTCACATTCAATTAAGTCAGTTCTCACTTCGCGACAAGGCAAATAAACATAAAAACTCAAAATAACTATATTAAAAATTAAAAGGTATAGAAAGACATAAAACACTAAATACAGTTAAAACAACGAAAGAATTTTTTTCACAATTAAAATTACAGTTTCTACGCAACAACAAGCAATTCGGGCAGCGGGCAAGAAGACAGATTTTTCGGTGCACAAAACTAAAAGTTTACTTTTGGTCTCACTCGGTAAAACGACGCCGAAGAAAGTGACTTAATTTGTTGCTGAGTCAATGCTGCTATGCTGAGTCAATATATGGGATAATTTGATAACTTAAATGATAATTCCAAAATGGATTAAGCATAATTTAATTCTCAAAAATAAAAGAAGACGTTACTTTGTTGTTGCGAAGCTTAGTTTCTCGAGATGGGCAACAAATCCACTACTCTGGTAAGTTTCAAATGTAAACAAGTATCGTATAAGTGTGTGTTGGGCGGAAGGCTTAGCTGCACTTAAACAACTTTTAAATTGTTCATAAATTTACAACATAACAGGCAGGTTAACTAATGGCATAAAAACCTTAACCTGAAGATAAGAACAACATAATTCAACCATTTTTATAGCAAAAAATTGCGCAATTTACAGACATATAAGAATAAAGAAACTGAGCTTACTGAGCCGAGTAACAGAGTGGATATATATATACATATATTTATATATGTTTGGTGCGGCCGATTGCAACCAAAATAGGAGGTGCACATCTACATGTTATAGCAGTCCTATGTATAAAATTTGATTGTTCTGAGGCTACTTGTTTTTGAGTTATGCGAGATACATACATACATGCGTGCGTACGTACGTACAGACGCCACGAAAAAATATCTCTTCAGAATCCATTTTAAATCAGTTTTATAACTTTTTTTGTGGAAAAAGAGTCCTTTATTTTGTCCTTACGTACAGATGTCACTCAAAAACTTTGTTAAATTTCATTCGATAGCCGTCAAAATGGATATTTTCGTTGAAATATGATACTCCAAATTTTTCGCGATTACAATATTTTCCTTTTATTTCGTACAAGGAAGTAAAAAGGGGAAGCTCAGAAGACGTTTAAAAGAATTAACATTTGGGAAATAAATCTTAATACTAGAATGACATCGCTGAACATGAAAAGAAATTTTAGAGATATACTTTTCCATTTCTTTCTGTCATAATCAATAGTCATTCTGAACCATTACTTTGTAACAGAAATGCATTTATAAAACAGGATAATACAATGGTGAAATAAATTAAGAGAATTGCACGAAAAGAATTGAACTGAAGGAAAAACCACTGCTTCTAGATAAAAATGCAAATCTTGTACGGCAAATATGTAAGCGTACACGTGTGCGTAGGCGGAGCCAGTAGAAAAAGAGGCTTTATAAGCGCGTGGAGGGTAAGACGAATTGCGTTCGCTAGCACACCTGGGAGAATTTCTTGATGTTATCTTGCAGCAATCGGTTAAATTCACATCGGAACAGTAAAAATGAGTAACCACCAACGTTTAGACGATGGAATGAGGTGGCGAATTCTGGGGAGGCTAGAGGCAGACCAATCGAAAGTCCAGATATGCAGAGAGTTTAATTTAACGCGCAGCCTCGTGTGTAACCTATGGAAACAGTTCCCGGATACTGGATCTATTGAGAGAAAGCCCGTGCAAGGTCATCTAAGAGCCAGGACGGCCACAGAAAATCGCTATTGGTACATTTTAGCGAGGCGTAACAGAGAGGCTGCAGCTTCTCAGCTCTCTCGGGACCTGTATGCAGCCACAGGAACTCGTGTAACAAGGGTGACTGTTCCCAAAAAACTGAATGAAAGAAGATTGTTTGCCAAAAGACCGGCTGTTTGCGTCCCGCTCACGTCTACGGACAGGTGAGTCCGATTAGCATGGTGCAGGCAGCATAGTTATTGGAATACGGAACAATGGGCGATTGTTCTGTTAACCGACAGGTCCCATTTAGCCTAAACACCGATTCTCGCCATACTTTCATATGGAGAGATCCAGGGACTCACTACCCACCCTCCAATGTTCGCGAAATCAACAATTATGGTCTGGGTAGACATCATGTTGGATGGCCGCACACCTCTCCACGCCTTTGACAGGGGCTTTGTGACTGGTGTGACGTATAGGGATGAGGTCTTGGAGCCCTATGTTCGCCTTTTTCGGGGTGCAGTGGGCTCTGAGTTCATCTTACAGGACGATAACGCGAGGCCCCATAAAGCTCCTCTGGTAGACGAATTTCTTGAGAGTGAGGATATTCGCCGGATGGATTGGCCAGCCAGGTCTCCAGACCTCAACCCTATAGAGCATGTCTGGGATGCTCTGGGGAGGGCAATTGCAACTCGCAACCCCACTACAAGAACCATCCAGGAACTGAAAACAGCGTTGTTGAATGAGTAGGATCAATTGCCCCAGGCACTGATAAACTGCCTTATTTCGAGTATGACATCACGCTGGGAGGCCTGTATGGCTGTAAGAGGGGACCATACCCCCTATTAACCCATTTCTTTTGTGTCTCCTGCAACCGCTGTTTCAGACCTTCAGATTTCCATGAGTGTTACCCACTAACATGTGTGTCTATTGTAACTGTTGAATGTTTATTTTGTTTGTATTATATCAACCTATGCTCACACTAAATTCTATTAAAATCTGTTCAGTAGTTCTGGAGACCGTAAATCAAATATGAAAAATCTCTTAATTTTTTCACCAGTGTATTTAATGCGGTGAAAAATCCTTCCTTCGACATGTAATAATTTTCATATACATTCATATGCAGAAAACACTATACTGAGAAGAAATATTAACTAATAGTTATTTTATATTTAATGATTTTAAACTACATGTTTCTATATTTGAAGAAAAAGTCTGCAAAAATAAATAAAATTATGAAAAGTTAAACATATTTCCATGTCTCTTTCCTTTAACCGTAACTGCATATTGCTATTATGATTTAAAGTACATTTTCAAATACTGACTTCGATTTTATGCCGTCTTATTTAAGAGCGTATAAAAAGGCAATTATTATTAAAAGAAATTTTATGCTATCTTCATAATAGTCCCCAAAGTTTACTAAAAGTATTTGCAACAAGAATATGAAAATCCAGGATGGTTTTAGGTAATGAAAGAAATTGCTATATTTATATATAAATCAGGCCTGCTGTCTTTTTTACCATCGATACGTCTTTTAGTTTTTCTGGACTTTTGTTATGAAAGTCAGGAAAACTGATATATATCTTGAATGTGTCATTGCTATAGCTACTGTAGAATAGGGTTTCTCAGAAGATAACTGGCTGTCCATCTATACTGTGATTCCTCTCTGTCTATAGTACTTTCTATAAGACTCCCCTCTGTCTTTGGTAGGACTCACGATGCTGACCCTAACACCTTCTCTGATTTTTTTTTTCAACTTATACTTCTTGATGCATCTTTTAAAATTCATTGTCATGCAGAAAGCGGGGCAATTATTTATCCAAATAACTCTGATTTCTTAATTCTTGCAACACGGCAATAATGCTTCAAGTCTCTCACACATATTGTTTTAGAACTGACAGGGAAAGAATTAACATACTGGGGCATATTCAGCAAATTTGCTTGATAAAAATTCATTCAATGGATTTCTGAACATTTTGGATTATATGAAAATTAAATGGTTGATATTTTAACGAGAAAAATAGTACTATTCCTCTTGAGAAATTCTCAAGGCCAACGATTCCTTTATTTTACGAAGCATAAAACTAACGAAGAAGCAGAAAAATAAAATTCAAATTAAAGTATTTTAATTCCTTTTGGACTTTGGATTTACTTGCCTTTAATTCCTTCTGGACCTTTTAACCTAGGAGAGCCCAAGGGATAGGAACAAGTACATTTAGGCACACTTCGAAAAATATTAATGCGTGGAAAGGTAAAAACGTTAATATAATGATGAATGAAACAAGATGGATATAGGCCAAAATCTGAAAAGTTGTTACATAAAATTGCAGACAAAATATATACGTAAAAGAAAAAAATAACGCATGCATAGATTTTGTGATCTTTCACAACAACGGTATTACAAATTGAACATAATCATCGTAATCAATATCTTAATTTTTGTTGTCTATACACGTACAATACCGGATCATAGCATTGAACATATGTTTAAGCAGAGCACTATCACGCTTGTTATAGATATTCCCCTAGCATCACGATATATACAAATGCGCATTAGAAAGTAACATAAAAGCGTGTTTAAGAACAAATTTGAATGTGCAGAGAACTATGATACCATACACATGAAATAAAGATAAATAAAAAATTATATAAAATACATAATAATAAATATACAAAACAAATACATAATAACATGCAAATACCTGTATAATAATACCCAATGCATATGGAATAATACAAACTATGTAAATTACATAAACTACATAATGTAACATAAAACAAAGTATACAACAATACTTAATACAAAACATTAATACAAAATACATAACGTTAGATATATAGTGAGCCAAGATATATACTTTTCTTAAAGGTCAGAGATTTTACTGACAATAAAAAAATCTTGGCACATGTGGAAGCACTAATTAATACTGTTTTTAATCCTATGCAAATAATACTAATGCTGTTTACTAAGCAACTTTATTAGAGAGCACATTCTCTGTCCAAGCTGACCAGTGTTCAAGAGTCTGTCACTTGAGATGATGGTTCAAAGAAAGGAACGTTCAAACGTGTAGTGATTGGGGTTGCTAAGCCCGCCACAGTCACAGATGCCCGTGTCATCATTACACACAGATTGGTTTAGATAGTCAGAAATGTGACTGGAAGTGAAACGGGATGCTCGGAAGGAATGGATCACTGGCCATCATCTATAGTATCACCATTAAAATCATATACAATATCACCAATGAAAAACCTAAAACTAATAAAAATTTTAACATTTTCCCTGAGCTGTGTTTTCCCACCTAACCGCAAGTAAAACATTTTCTTTGTAACTTTGATCAATGTTTCGAATTCTGTTATTAGATTACTTGCCTTTTATTACGATGTACAAAACTGAAATAGCAATAACTCTATTAATATCAAATTTTACTTAGTATAATTAATCGAATGACCGCCAGAGAGATCTGCAGGGGAAAAAAGAGCCACTTTTCAACATTGATTCCGTATCAGAAGATTCCATATCTTCTCCAATGGAAAGATACGGAATGTACTAAATAAAAACGTTTATCATCTTAAATTAGTTCCCTATTGCTGAAATTTTTTAAATTTAGGCTTTTGATTAATGATGATTATCTACGATCTCCAATGTATATGATTTGGTTGCATTTTTATGTGATCCTGGATAAAAGAGATGATAGCTTATCACTTGAAAGCGTAAAATACGTTGAAGGATTTTAATTGTGTTGTAGAGTTCCTCACTCTTATTCTTCTAAAGTAAATGTCGAGGAACCTAATGAACTGTTAAGCGAATTATCGCTTAGTTCAAATAACAGAAATCGTAAACTCAAGAAGAGTTAACTATCCTTTATTTCACTCAAAATAACATGAACAGTCCGGAGGCACTTAGCCGAAACTAGCACAAATCTAACGTAGCTTAAATTTAAACTAGCCGGCGACTAACTAAAAGGCACGTATTATAGCCGAACGTAACAGCTTCTATATACTTAGCTCGAAGGCAAACACGCGATACTCAGGATTCCTAGCTCTCTCTCGAAGTAAGTTGAACCTTCTTTTAATACTACTTCTTACACATTTGCATTCAATGCGATTCTAAAAAACTCGTTCTGGTACAGAGTTGTAAATTGAAAGAAGAATTGATAGGAAAGGTTGTAGAGACATTAGGTTATTTCGAAGCAGGAGAAATGAAAAATGAGCAATGCCCTCGTCGGGAGTCGAACCACGGACCTCTTGAATATACTTAAGCGTGCTGACCACTACACCACGAACGCATGGTAAGAAGGCGGGAGGTTATCTAAATTAAATAGATAATAAATTTAGATAACCTTATAAGGTTATCTAAATTAAAATAACTGCTATAAAATTAAAAACTTTACAGTGTTATTCAGAACTGTTGGAGAGAATGTAGGTTTATGATGCGAGAACCAAGACCACGGACTTCTTGAATACACTTGAGCGTGCTAACCACTACACCACGAGGGCATTTTATAGTCTGGCATTTAAAAGAATAGAAATGATACGTACAAAATTGGTTAGTTTCGTTTAAGTGATTATAACACAGCACGCGAGGGTTATCTGCCTAAAGGAAGGGATGTCTTTATGGAGGACTTTATAAGAGAAATTTGCTAGGACCTATGTTACACTTGAGAAAAACCATAAAAAGACTCATGTAGTTAACCCGTTCTCTGAGATTTGAACCCAGTTTGGACTACCAGGTTTCACCGACTTGACCAGTCGGCGAGCCCCGTTAAAAATTGGAATTTAATAGCGTTTCGCTAAATCTGTGAAACTTAGTTCAGTTTCTTTCATAGCAGAAACCTTTTGATTAAAACAGGAAGGCTGAATACTTAATGTCGCAGTCTGGGATTTTGATGCTGTATGGTCTCTAATTACTGGATGGAAGGTGCCATGTGCTTTGAAAATCCTTTCTGAAAAAGAAATGTAAGAGATCTGATGCTGAGGTACTCTTTTAACATATATTAAGATGTTAAAGTGGTAACCGTATAAGAATGAAGTATTTCTTCCGTTTTAATACGTATATCTACAAAATGCATATTTTTATTATTTGTTATTCTACATATTACATATGAACGTAAAAATTTTTTATGAAGTTTTAATCATCAGATTATTGCTTTTATAAAGAATTAGATGTCGTCTACTTTTATTTATAAAACAGTAGCATTAAAATGCCTAGAGACTGTCTTATTGTTAAAATTTTGATAGAGAAAAAAATTTCTTTACATGAAGTTTAAGATAATGCAAATAACAGGCTGCAGTTTGACTCAGTCTAGATAATATTATACTGAGGTTATAGAACTCAGTTTAGTAATTTATCTAGAAAGAATTTAAAATAAATTTAATAAAAAAGGGGGGCGGAAATATTACTAAAGAAGTATAGCAAGGTAAAACGTCAAAAATATATATTAGAAAATTATTGTAATAGGTACAAAATTCTGATATACTTGCTTACTCCAACAAGTAATATTATATACCATGAAAAAATGTCAATATTAGAAGTTAGCAGCTCTGAAAGTAAGACATATATAATGACACTGAAATAAGAAAAATGATTAATTACGACACTTCCTTAGATTTTAAATGAAAAAAAAACATTCGATTTTTAGAAATATCTTTTCAAATAAAAAGCATCTTGAAAATATCACGATGCTTTTTTATGTATATCCATAAAAATATGGAATTTTTTCAGTTATACTTACCATAAATATTTCTTTGATTATGAAAGCAGTAATCATTCCTAGAAGAAAGATTAAGAGTTGGGGCAAAAAAGATGGCAAAAGATTTGGCCTCTTTGACAGGAACATCTTCAAAATTTTTATTTTGTTGTTATTATAAGGAGGATAACGAGCCCTGGAATTTAAATAAAATTAAGTAAATTAGATTAATTTAACAAAAGAGCAAGTATACTTTTTAACTATTCTCAACTATTATGCCATAAATTATGTTATTACAATCGTTAAAATACACTTGAATATTTTTCGAATTTATTCTCTTTCAAGCACTGATTAATTTTAAAATGAAATACGGAGTTTCGAGTTTAGTAATAATTGCAATAATAAGCACAGAAGTTTCTTAAAATATGAATTTTTAAGTTAAAAAATCTGATGTGTACACCACATGACTTTCTTGTACGGAATATTAAATTATGAGCATTTTTTCCTGATTTCATTTAAACTTATTTCCTCGAATTTCATTAGAGATATATTTCTCATTCAATTAATTCGCGGCAAGGCAAAAATGCATAAAGACTCAAAATATGTTCATCAAAGATTAAAAGATAAAGAAAAAAAAATACTTAAAAAAAGAAGCAATTTTTTTTTTGGTCCCACTCGGCAAAAAGACACTGAAGGTGCAGAACAACATAATTCAATCATTTTTAAAGCAAAAAATACACAATTTACCAACATATAAGAATAAGAAACCCTATATACAAAATTTCAATGTTCTGAGGCTACTCGTATTTGAGTTACGTACATACGGACGCAACGAAAAAATCTCTTCTGAATCCATTTTAAATCAGTTGTATAATTCGTTTGGTGAAAAAGAGTCTTTTGTTCTGTCCTTACGTACAGATGTCACGCAAAAACATTGTTAAAAATGCATTCGATAGCTGTCAAAATGGATATTTTCGTTGAAATATGATACCCCGAATTTTTCGTGATTACAATACTTCCTTTGCTTCGTACAAGGAAGTAAAAACGGTCTAATTAGATTAATTCTAGTAAATTTTTCCTCGTATTCATTTGTATGATCTCTTGCTTTATTTTTCAATCATGTGTAGGTATATCAGTATATACGTATTATAACTTCTACAATACGCTGTATGCACATAACTTCATTTTAGTTTTTCTTTTCTATGTATAATTTCATTCAATCAATTATGTTGTAGGTATAATTATAACATTGTTGACTGTAATCTTGCCCGCTGAATCCTTGAACATGTTTCAGTTCTTAGCGTCTGTTCTTCAATAAAGCTTCATATTATGTCGTTCTGCTTAGGCTGTCATTAGTTGCGTAAAATAAGTTGCCGAAATTGAAGATGTAATGTCAGCACGGGTAAGCTGAGATGACCAGACGCATCGGATTTTAAGGGGCATTTGCGTATTTTAGTGCAATGTACCTCTTTTATAAGCGTTTTGGTTTCTGTAATAGTCCAGAAATCTTAAGAGTTAAAGCGAGCTTTGCTAGTTGCAGTATATAGTATACAAAGAAGGCAAAAGGGCCTGAAGTATTTGAATTAGCGAGAATTAACCGCCTAAGGGAAGGGGCATCTTTGTGGAGGACGTTTGAAAGGAAATGGCTCGTATTAACATCATACACAGGAAAAGTTACGAAATCTCTCATGCAGCCAGTCTGTTTGCTGGGATCTGAACCCTGGAGGAATTACCAGCGTTCTGAGATTTTAATTTTGGCCGCTGATGACCCAATATATTTTCGTGGTATTCAAAGAGAAATATTTTAAGTAGTAAAGTAATCATACTTTCCAAAAATATTCTGTAATGCTAAACGGGCGTCCTTAGGAAAACTAGTAATCTGAGAAAAAAATTTGGGGTTTCTCTTGCAACCAGAACCGTATTTATGGAAGATTGCATTCCACAGGCTCTCCAAATTTAGCTTAATCCAATTTTAAGAAATAATAAACATACCCTGGGTCATAAGAAGATGAACCCCAGAATATCAGGTGAGATGCTCCCCTCCTCCCCCCACTTCACACGCCCACCACCAATGATTGCAACTGCGTCCTATAGTTAGACAAATGGAAAACCCTAATCTGTCATTTACATTAAAGAATATGGTAGAAGTTAAGAACAAATATTTGGAAAAACGTAGGAGTAAAAAAACTTAACAATGATCTGGAAAAAAAAGTAGAAACTGATATGAAACTGAAAAAAAATGTTTTTCTCCGTAAAATTAGTAGTTGAGTTATATATCGCAAACAAATGCAGGAACAGAGGGTATATTTTTCATAATAAATAAAATGTGGAGAAAGATTAGCTAAAAATCTACAAGATACGATAATCATAAAATAAATACTGTCGAATCGTTATGAAAAGTTGTATCAGTCCATAGAGAAAAAAAGGAAGTTTTTTTAAGACAAAGAGTGTACATGTAAGATAAAGCATTACGTGAGATCGTTTAGAATGCAAAGCTTTGACTAAAAGATTTCTTTATTAATGAATTTATGTTGTGAGACGCTGATAGAATTAAAATCGTAAATTATTTATGTAACATTTTTGCATCTCAAAATCATCCTGTTCCAAACTGGCCTTAAAAAAACCTAAATTCGATATACCTTAGGTTAAGCTCCAATATTTTCAATAGCCAACATAAGACGTAAATTAGGCAAAAAGTAAACTTTAGGCTGATATTTGTGTTTATAGAAATAATTTATGCATTTTGGGGAAGAAAGGCTCTGATGCTTCGGAGAGCAAAAATACTCTGTGCCCTGAATCTGAAATATTCCGTTTAAATACGTGAGTAAAATAAAAAAATAATGAAAAAAGCAAACGACAACAGTAGTATTATCTGCTAAGCAGAACAGAAATGAAAGGGAAAAAATTATGAGTTAGGGTCTTAAAATTGTTAAACAATTATTAATATCATTAACAAGATACAAATAGAGATTTGATGAGAAGTTTCAAGAAAATCTAATTTATCAACTCAAAACCTAGTATAATTAATGATTAATTGTAGAAGATTTATTCATTTCTCATTTTCTGACTCTGTCATGCTCTCTGAGGCAATACTTTAATGCTCTCCAGTTTAGTCTATGTAAGCCAACCATACTAATGAATAACGTTTTAAATTCTATGAGAAAAAGATCTAAAGTATACCTTTACGCACATAACAATGAAAACTAATTCGAATTTAAGCGTGCAGAGAATATAAGAAATTACAATTAAATATAGAATTAAGATTTTGTAACTGAAACGAAAAACAATTATTGATACTGTTATAAGGTCTTCTTTGCATACCTTTGTGGTGTAGTGGTCAGCACGCTCGACGTGTATTAGAGAGGTGCGTAGTTCGAGTCCTGGCGAGGACATTGCTCATTTTCCATCTCTTCTGCTTTCAAAAAAATACTTAATGTCTGTATAAGTGGCGCCCGATGGATGATGATTCACCACTACCAGGATTTGGCGACTGGGTCCCCTAATCTCCAGTTGCTCTTTAAAAGGGGGAGTATATAAGGTATTTCTCCCGCCTTCTTCGCATGCCTTCGACGTATAGTGATCAGCACGCTCGACGCGTATTCGAGAGGTCCGTATTCCGAGTCCCGGCGATTACATTGCTCATTTTCCATCTCTTCTGCTTTCAAAAAAATACCTAATGTATTTACACTGTGATTGTTTTTAATAGGAAAAGGAATGTTTTTATAGATCCTAAAGAAACATTTAGAAAACTTTACAAAAAACAGTAAAAGAAAAACCAGTATTTATAGTGAAAATTTTCTAATAGAATTATCGTCTCGAAAGATATAGGAGATTAGCGTTAACTTACAGATTCCCATGCGTTTGGGTTCGAATTCGAATACCGGCTAAAACACGGATGTCGGTAATCAACACTTAGTGCGACATGAGGCAATGAAAATTTGTCGAGCCGAAAATCCTCTTAAAAACTTGGTGATATTGGGAAAAGGATACAAAAACCTTCGAATTTCATCAGAACATGAAGTTCTTTTTCATTTAACAGAGTGGCAACATTTAGCAAGGAAGACAGGCAAACAAAAAAAAAAGTTTCAGTAAACTGTAATGCGGAAATTAAATTTATTACATTAATTAAGAATATCAACGGATGAAAAGGAATTGAGAGTTTCTGTTTCAATGGTAAAATGAATGAACAATATAGTTCATAATACCGTATTTCCAGTCCCATAAGGTTCACTTTGTTATTCCAAAATGTGCCTCAAAATCTAGCTATGTCTTCTAGCCCGAGGGTATAAGCTTCTCCTCTAGGACGCAAGTTGATTCGCTGGGAAAAGTACTATTCAATATTTTTCCAACATTAGGCATGGAAATTCATTGTCTCGATAATAACATGGTTTTGAGCCGATAGAAAGCAACAGAGTTGTAATATTTCCTTGACAATACTTGTTGAAAAATTTCCAAATAAATTGCGTAGGTATACAACGAAGCGTATATATATGTATACTATACAGCATAATATAGTTTAGTTTCATCTTATGTTAGACCACGCTGGGACATGACGCTGAAAATAGCTAAAAAATAATTTTTGTAGGACTTATTTAGGGCAATGTAGAACTGCTTTCAGATGCATTCTTTTTATAAAATGGATAAAGTTATAAAAAGCCTCATCAAAGATTAAAAATGTACATAAAAACATTTAAAAGTTTATCAAAAAGGAAAAATGTGCCTTGTACGCGTTGCAAACTGCGAGGCGTTGCAAACTACGCCGAAACAACTGTGAGTCGGGAAGAATTTTGACGGAAAATTTTGATAATTGTCACTTCCAGAATATTTTAATCAGAGTACGGTATCAAATGGTGTTTGATCGAATATTTCACATAAATACAGGTGCTACGACTTGTACGTCAGCCGTGTAACATCCAGTCGAATAAATGTCATAATTCCCAATTCTGGAAGATCTGCCTGGGGGTAAGGTGGGTTTCTTGAACCAAAAACACGTCAAGATCCTGCTCTGCCACAAAGTCTCTGACATCATGGATCTTACTGTAGAGTTCACTGGCATTCTAAGTACTAGTGGTCAGTTCTCTAGTGAAATTTGAACTGTTCACATTATAAAGTTGAATTTTAGGCCGTTAAACATAGGTTCTTCACTGACAACAGAAGACATAGGTCAAATGTTAAGCCTAAAATTAATTTGAAACTCAATATAGCTTTCAAAATATAAAAGGCCCTCATCAGAGTGTCTGCCTGCCGAAACGTAGCCATAGCCCTTTTGAAAACTCGAAGCAGAATATGCCTATCTAACCACTGGGCCGCGAGAGATTTCAATTAGACATTTTAAAGCGGAGAAGAGAACATCATCAGAATCACTACATGTTGCTGTAACTGCTGGTATTACATCTGTGTTATTCGCTGTAACCGGTAGGGTCGGATATATGGTTTCATATCCAGGTTCCTCGGTTGATTTTTTTACTGTCGCTGCATATGACAGCAAGTTTACACCACCGGCCGAGTAGTCGCAGGGTGTTGTTGTCGCGGCGTTTGCCGTGGGTTTCGAAGATCCCTGACTGGGGATGCCTGAGCAGTGGCCATTCCTTAGGCGTCGGATTATTTCGATGAGTTCGCTTATGACCTGAATAAAGAGGACAAAGTTTATAACTGGCGGAATGATCCCACCCATAGTTGTAGAAAATAAAACAAGTTGATCGGGCTCCCTGGTACATTCTCGTGCCCAATGGGGTCCAAAGCATCTCAGACAACGGATTCGTAAATTACAGGCTTCCGATGAATGGAAGAAACCCTGATACCTAAAGCTATGAGTAGGGCCATTACGGCCTCTGTGACGCTCAGTGTGAACCTCTGTGTCAAACATATCATCTATGGCATACACAAGGTCTATGAAGAAGAGTGGAATAACTTGCATGTAAACAAGCGGCATTGGTTTGTGGTTTCGTCAACCGAATGTATCTATGCACTTTAAATTACAGGGACCCCACATAATCTTTTATATCCCGAGTTCAGTCTCAACAGAGCGGTTTCTGAAAACAAGACTGTCCATTTCTGTTTTAAATCAAAACTCAAATACTGAATGCCGGTTTACTTCAGCCGGCGGGTAACCTCCCTGAACTCTACTTCGGTTTGCACAAACAATTTTAGAAAAGGTCCAGTAAGTTTGCTGTCAATATTAGAGGCAATCTATCTTAAAAACATCCCCATGTGATTCCCACTGCTTACTGCTTACTGATTTTCAGATCAATAACTGTAACGTCTGTGACTTGCTGTGGAGGAGGGGGGACGTGACGCTTCTGCTCCAAACTGGTTTGTAAATTTGTTTCTCCTCTTTTTACCTCCTGGTTGCCAGGGAAAACGGATTTTACAGCATCAATCGACAATGGGGTCTGCATCCGCCATTGATGAGTAACTTCATGAGTGCTTCAAATTTATCTTTGTAAATACCTTTTTAACATTTGCATTGCCTCCAAGATGATATAGTTGTTAGGGTAGCCAACTGCAGTACCTAAGTGCCCGGGCTCGAATCCCGGAGAAGGCATGGATGTTTGTAAATGTATGTAAATTTAAGTGTCTTTGCAGCATGGGGGCACTCTACACATATATGGCTAGCCGAAAACTCTTTTGTGTGGTTTGTTCATGGCGTTCGGAAGTAAGAGGAGAGACCCTAACTGGTTATCCCAATGCACTGCTTTGAAGCAGCGACGATCGCCTCGTGGAGAACAAAACATTCAATGACTTGCATTAAGATCAATGGGTTTTGACATGATCGGAAGTAAACATTTTGTAATTACGTCGCAAATATACGTATAGATGTATATATTTTCTTTTTCTACAATATATCAGGGTCCCTAGTACGTGAAAAGAATACATTTTTAAACAACATTTCATTCTGAACGGAATTAAATGCTATACTTTTGCAGAACAATTTAATTTGAGTGAAGTATTTTCGCAAATTTTTGTTAATTTGTTTAAAAAAATGTTAAGGTAATTCGATTTTATTCGGTTAAGGATTACAAAAATTAGGATCAAAGTTTATTTTACAGGGTGTTATAATTAAAGTGGCCCTATTCAGACTCCTGTAGAACCCGTTCTGCAAATCGGATTTTGATGAAACTTGCTACATACGTTATAGGGACTATGCGGAAAAGATTTCTGCAATAAAAATAGTTTGAACACCAGATGGCATTTTCAAAAATTCCTTATGTAAATTAGTCAAACCTACAAAGAGGCTTGCAGTCAGAGCCAGAAAATAATTCTGCGTGCCTTTGTCATTGTTAGTCATGCCCTTACAGAAGAAAGATCGAGCTTTACTGGTAAAACTATTTTATGAGAACGGCAACAATAGCTTAGCTGCATTGCGCAAATATCGTCGTTTAAACTGATTGCGAAAAGGGCCGATGTCGAAGAACGGTTTGAAGAAGATGGTTATGAAATTTGAAGAGATTGAAAACTTGGGTGTGCCGCCAGGAAGAGGGCGGACCCCGGTTGCAAATGAAACTGTCGAAGAAGCGCTACTGCTGTGGTTGAAAGAGCCTCCAGTTTCCGCTATTCTCTTTAGATGGAGCTGTAAATAATCAAAATTGCCGCATATGGGGTGCTTCACCTCTTAATGTCCTGCACCAACAACCACTGCATTGTGTGGATTTACTGCTGATTTTATCCTCGGACCGTTTTTCTTTGAAACTTTCAAAGGTCCTAAAACGTGCTGTCATGAGTGCACGGTATAGTGAAATCCTTCGACAGCAAGTTATTCCTGCTTTACAGGAACGGCTTGCGGACTACTCTTCATGCAACATGGAGCAACTCCCCACAATGGACGCCAAGTCAAAGAACTGTTTCATGCTAACTTTGGCGAGAATCGTGTAATTCCAGAGCTTTTGCGGATGCCTGGCCTCCCTGTTCAACCGACTTAAATCTCTGTGATTTCTGTTTGTGGGATTCCTAAAAGACCATGTTTATGGAGGAGAAATTAGGACTTTACCTGAGTTGAAACCCAGCTTTACACGCCATCTTGCTGAAATCCCTCGAGAGTTATTTCGCCCTACCATTGATGCGCTTTCAAAGCGTAATTGATGTCAATGGAGCACACGTTGAGCACATTCTGTTATTGAATAAATTTTAATGATTCTGACAGATTTGTGTCCTTCTTTAGACGCCATAATTCCC
Source organism: Stegodyphus mimosarum (assembly GCA_000611955.2). NCBI lineage: Eukaryota > Metazoa > Arthropoda > Arachnida > Araneae > Eresidae > Stegodyphus > Stegodyphus mimosarum. The sequence goes on along the minus strand of KK118281.1, from coordinate 342,423 downwards.
CTGGTGGTCAAAATTCGAACTACTTTTTTGTTGCAGAAATTGTTTCCCTATGGTCCATATAACACATATTCCAACTATTATCAACATTCAATAGGCAGAACAGGTTCTTGAGGGTCTGAATAGGGTCACTTTAATTATAACCACCCTGTATCATTAACATTAAAATCACGCTTATTTCTTTTCTATTTGCAGAGCTTATTCCTGAAATACTTTCTGAAATATGAGATGATTTTTTTAGCTTTTGGGGCATCTTTTAAATTGAAAATTAGAGTCAACTTATAATTAATGCTCTGTTCGGTTCATTTCATATTAGAGCAACTTTTATTTTAATAGTGAAATACGTTAAATATTGCTGATGATTTCCATGTACTTAACTTTATATGAATATTTCTGAAGGGAAATTAAAAAAGGATTTTTTCAGATATTTAAAACTTGTAACTGAGTTATTATAAAATGTAAGGAGACAATAATAATCCTTTTAACAGTATCAGATTTTTGTTTTTACTCTTAATTCCAAAAACATATTCTAAAAGTTCTTCTTTACTATTTCTTTAAGTACGTATCTCATAAAATTTCCTTTACAATACCTTTTAACAGATTGCTTTCCAATACGAACAATTCCTGCTTAAATAGTTTTATAAACGCTATTATCAACAGAATTTCAATTTATGTTTACAATTAAATGTTAAGGTTATATATGTTAATATTTATAAGCATTATAAATTTAGATATATTTAATAATTAGATTTCTTCACAGTAACTTTCCCAAGGGTTCATGAATGAATAAAGCCTTCATTTCCAAATATATTTATAAATTATTCAATAAATATTTATGTATTTTGTTAAATACATGCGTTTTGCAAGGATATGTACAAAGACCCATATATATTTAATATTTTTTATTTTCGGCATGTACTACAAATCTTTAATTTCTGTGCATTCACTATAGTTTTCAACTAAAGTAATTTACAATAATTTAGCATATACCATAATTTTTTATAGAAGAAATATGTATAAATATATTTTGAATGAAAATTGCATGCATTTTTAATACCCGCTCAAAGGCCAGTTTTTCTTCGAAATTCCTCCACGAGGGCATCTCTCTCTCTAGGCAGATAGCCCTTGCTTACCTTACTCTATTAAATAACAACTTAACCTGACCTACGTGCCTAATTACAAATATGTTAACATGCATAATTTTATATTTACATTTAGCCATCACGTTTCAAACTTTTGAATTAAAACACGTTTTAGGACACTTTCATTATCAAATTTAAATTTCTAGTAAGTATATTTTGGCACAGCATTCAATACCTCTCTTAGCGATTTTGTCCATTTTAATAGTTCTCTGAGAATATAATAAATAATAACTATCCATTTCACATTTAAACATTAAACTCATTGTCATCAGGTCGTAATTTTGATTCCCTTAGTCTGCATAATATTGCTTAGTTTTTAAAACAGTTAAAACCACTAACTGATCTTATTCCTAAATACCTGAAATTTAAATACTGCGAGATAATCCAGAAGGTAACAATATGCAAAGTATATCGATATATGGATTAATAACGTTGATGATGCTGTTTTCATGTCTTGAAACTGCTTTTTTAAATGATTTTTCATTCATAATTTTGTATTACATTTAGTCATCAATTAAACTTTTTGCTACATAAAATTTTTAAAAAGAGAAACAGAACTTTATTTTTTCGCTTACAACTCTGTTAATTACTGACCATGAAATAAGATAAGTTTTGTATACAACTGACGCAAAGATACTGAATTATTTACAATATTTTTGCAAAAATGAACGAGCATGAACCTCGAATTTTCGGGAAGAAAAAACTTCCATGGGAAATATTTAACAATGTGGAATCAATAAGACCATTTACGATCGGACCTCCTTCAGTAGGATACGCAAATGTTTTCACTTACGTCGATCATCCTATTTTCAAATTTTTAATATTGCCACATCTAAGTTGCCTTGATGATGTGGTACATTCACATGGTCACCTCATCTTGACTACACATGGTATTTCGCCGAATTGGCAAACTTTTCTGTCTTCCGGTCCACACATTTGTGTAAACTTGTATATAATTTTACACAAACGTGTGGTTACAAATGAAGGGAAAGTTAGCATTATCTGTCTATATATTTATTAATTTTGACGAGGATTACAGGATTTGGTGGTAATTTCATTTTCTAGTGAACTCAAAGTCTAAACTCAAGGTGATTATTTTCCAGTTTTATAAAAATAAAAAGATGATTTTAAAATATGCAACTATTAAGCCTCTCCTCTAAAACTTCTGAAAACGTACAATATTAAGCGCAGGACTAAAAGTGTATTTTATTTAAAACATTTTGATATTTGGAACATAAAAGTAGCAAATGCTCTATCAAGGGTATCGTAAGAAGTATACAAATTTTCAGGCATATAAACCACTTAGTTATAAGGAAATTGAGCTTTAAAATACGTTATATTTTTGCGATATTTTGACATTTTAAAGGTACCGTAAGGTATTTTGTATTCTTTACGCATAACATAAACATTTTGCTAAAATGTATATTTTTGTAGCCCAGCAGCTAAGAATTTTATACGCTGTGGACGTAAACAAAACAAAACAAAACAACAACAACAAAAAGAAAAAAAAAAAAAACTTCTAGAGACCAAAGCTTGGAAGCCCTGTGTCAGTCGTAGTGCGGGGTTTGGCGCTCCTTTTTATTTTTACCTCTGGGTTTGTGCATGGTGGTAAGAAAGGAAGAAGGGGCTAACCCCGCGCTACAAGTGAAGCACTGCTCCGAAGCTTCGGTCTTCAGATGGGGCGTTTTTTGTTTACATTGAGAAGCTCCCTTGACAGCAGGTCGATAGTATTTCGACACCAGACAGTTTCATACAAATCGAAAAACGGGACATTTCCGCATAAAATAAACATTAATTGTATGATGGATAGTAGCAGTTTCTATAGTTTAGTGACATTTACGCAAAAATCACATCTTGGTTATTTTTCGATAACTAACAACAGCGCTTTTGATTAAGAATTTGTTTTATAAAATTCTAAGCTGTTGAACTACAAAAGTATAGAGTTTAGCAAAAATGTTATGCTTAAAGAATGAAAAATACCTTACGGTACCTTTAAAATTGTATACGTCTTTCCATACCCTTGATTGAGTACTACTTTTATTTTACGTTTCAAACCCCAAGATGTTTTAATAAAATAAATTTTTTTGTCATCCACCTATTATTGCAACATGTACTTTTTAAAAATTTTTAGAGAAGAGGCTTTATAGCTGCTCATTTTAAAATCAACATTTTATTTTTACACTGCTGGCCACCGTAAATACAACATCCTGAAGAAAGCAAGGAAATAACATGAAATTTACAACATGCATTAACGGAGGTGAGATATGCAAATGATTAGAATTTCAGCGCAGACGCACATCACGCGCGCTTGTGGCGCCACTTCAAAGCGCTATTTAAGGCTCAGAATTTTCGACGATTTCAAATTCGAGAATTGTGTTTTTCTTGTGGTTTTTTTTCAAAAAAAAAAACGATCAATTATGCCTCGTAGTAAACAGCAATCATCGTTTGATCAAATATCCGAGTTCGACAGAGGAAGGATAGTGGCCTACCGAGAGTGTGGATTATCTTTCAGGGAAATCGGTAGTCGTGTTGGACGAAATCACACAACTGTAATGCGGATATATGACCGTTGGATGCAGGAGGTACGGCGGACCGACGTGTTCGATCGCATCCACCTCAGTGCACCACTTCACGTGATGACAGGAACGTTGTGCGCATGGCAGTGACAGATCGCTCAGTCACATAACGAACCATAGCACAGCACATTCAGTCTCCCCTCATCATCCAGTGTCTGCGCGTACCATTCGACGCCGTTTACAGCAGAGTGGTCTGCCCGCAAGACGTCCAGTGCTTCGTCTACCCTTAACGCTGAACCAGAGACGTCTCCGCCGCCAATGGTGCGATGAAAGAAGGATGTGGACGGCAGAATGGAATGAAATTGTCTTTACTGACAAGTCACGCTTTTGTCTGTAACACCATGATGGTCGGATTCGAGTCTGGAGACACCATGGAGAGAGGATGCTGAACAGCTGCGTTATGCACCGCCACACTGGTCCTGCACCGGGTATTATGGTATGGGACGGTATTGGATATCACTCTCGCACTCCTCTAGTACGCATTGCCGGTACTTTAAACAGCCAAAGCTACATCTCCGAGATGTTGGAGCCAGTTGTCCTTCCTTACCTTTAGGGCTTGCCCACAGCCATATTTCAACAGGATATTGCGCGACCACACGTGGCACACATTATCCAAGGGTTCTTCGTCAATCGCCAGATTGAATTGCTTCCCTGGCCGGCTCGCTCTCCGGATCTTTCGCCGATAGAAAACATGTGATTCATGGTTGGTGAACGATTGACCCAGATTACATCCCAGGCTGCCACACCAGATCAACTTTGGCAACGTGTGGAAGCTGCTTTTTCTGCTGTACGCCAAGAACACATGCAAAGTCTCTTTGAATCAATGTCGAGGTGTGTGGCAGCGGTGATCTCCAACAATGGCGGCTACTCTGGCTACTGATTCTGAAAGGAACCACACTTCACAGAAGTCTATAAATTTAATCATTTGATACTTGATTAACATGCTATCTACTGAATAAACTTTGTTGTGATATCTCTTGTCTTTCTTGGTGTTGCAATTTGGGTGGCCAGCAGTGTATATAACTGAAAAATAATCACTTTGGGTTTACAATTTTCATTTATTTGGGTTAATTAAAAAATAAAATTACCATCAAATGCTGCAATCTTCGTCAAAATTAATAAAGCTACACACAGATATGCCAATACGTTAACTTTTCCTTGAGTTGTAATCACACATTTGTATAAAATTATGTACAGTTTTACACAAATGTGTGGAACAGAACACGGATAAACTTGCGAATTCGACGGAAGTACCATGTGCGGTCAAGATGATGTGACCATGTGAACGTGCCATAACATCAAGACAGCTTATTAAGAATTTGAAAATAGGGCGATCGACGTAGGTCAAAACATTTGTGTATCCTGTCAACGTAGGTCCAATCATGAATTCACTAGTAGATTTGAATTTGATAATGAATCTATCCTAAAACGTGTTTTAAGTCAAAAGTTTGAAATTTGATGGCCAAATGTAAATATCAAAGTATGCATGTTCAAATATTTGTAATTAGGCACATAGGTCAGGTTAAGTTTTTACTAAATAGTGTAAGGCATGCAAGGACCATCTGCCTAAAGGAAAAGATGTCCTCGTGGAGGAATTTCGAATAAAAACTGACCTTTGAGTGGGTATTAAAAATAATGCATGTAATTTTCGTTCAAATTACATTTAAACATATTTCTTATGTAAAAATTTCGGGTTATGCTATATTATTGTAAATTACTTTACTCGAAAAATACAATGAATGCACATAAATTAAAGATTTGCACATGCCGAAAATGAAAAATAGGAAATATGTATGGGTATTTATGCATATGCTTACAAAAAACATGCATCTGCTTTTAACAGAATACGTAAATATTTACTGAATTATTTATAAATGTATTTGAAATGAAGGATTTATTCCTTCATAAACTGCTGTGAAAGTTACTGTGAAAAAATCTAATTATTAAATGTACCTAAATTTATAATGATTATAAATATCGTCTAAATATATAATAACCTTAAAACTGAATTGTAAACATAAACTGAAATCCTGTTGACAAATGCGTTTATAAAACTATTTAAACAAAAATTCTTCGTACTGGAAAACAATCTGTTTAAAAGGTATTGTAAAACACGAGTACTTAAGAAAATAATAAAGATTTTTAGAATATGTATAGTTGAAAATAAGGGTAAAAAAATTTGACAAGCATAATTAAAAGAATTAATTTCTTACATTTTATAATAACCCAGTTACAAGTTTTAAGTAATATTTTTAAGAGATCTTTTTTTTATTTCTCTGAATATTTATTCAGAGAAAGTTAAGTACTATTTAACTTATTTCACTATTAAAATAAAAGGTGCTCTAATTTGAAATGGACCGAATAGAGCATTAATTATAAATTGACTTAGATTTTTCGATTTAGAAGAAACCTCAGAAGCTAAAAAAATTCATGTCATATTTGAGAAAGTATTTTAGGAAGAAGCTCTTTTTTTGTTTAATGAAAACTTGTGAAAACATTTCATTCAAATCAAACCATTCTGAGTAAACTGTTCTGTGAAAAGTATAGCATTTACTTCCCTTAAGAATGAAATGTTGTTTAAAAATGCATTCTTTTCATATACTTAGGACTCTGAAATATTGTAGAAAAAGAAAATATATACAGTTACATGTATATTTACGACGTAACTACAAAATATTGACATCCGATCATGTGAAAACCCATTGATCGTAATGGTAAGTAACCGAATGTTTTGGTCACCACGCAGGGATCGCCAGTGTTTCAAAGCAGTGTATGGGGAAAACTGGTTAAAGCCTCTTCTGTTTTCTGTAGCGAAGAATCGTGGGACATCATGGAATCGTGGGAATCGTGTGGATGATGAGTCTCCACACCCAGGATTTGGCGACTAGGTCCCCTAAAACCCTAGTCGCCCTTTAAAAAGGGGAGTATATAAGGTATATCTCCCAGACTCTTAGCGTGCCTTCGTGGTGTAATGGTCAGCACACTGAGCCGGTATTTCAGAGGTCCGTGGTTCGATTTCCGGCGAAGGCATTGCATATTTTTCATGTCTCCTGCTTCCAAAAATACCTAATGTCTCTACAACTTGATCTCTCTGTCTGTATACATATATATATATATAAATATATAAAAGCTATAGCACACCCGAAACCCTCTGAATCCTATTCGAAAAAGCACGTTAGTGCCAAGGTTACATATTAAACACAATTAAAACTTCATAATTCACAATAAAACATAACTCAAAAATATATGCCATTAAAATTTAAATTTTTTAGAAAATTGGGAAAAGCAGAAGTTGCAAGAAAAATAGGAAGGTACATTATGAACAAAATGGCAATATTTCATTGAGAGTTGCATAG